>BMAW01057791.1:0-57261 GCA_019974015.1 Nephila pilipes | reverse complement strand
CGATGTGTTATATATATATATATATATAAATAGAAGGAAAGAAAGAAAAAGAGAGAGAGGCTTTCAGATGTTCAAATTCTTAATTCTTTATTTGTTTAAGATCAAAACCAGACAGCTAAAATCGTAGAACTACACGCAGTGCAAATTGACTCTAGATTGAAGAAATATGGTTTTCGATTGAAAAGTTACCGTAATTATTGCTAATTCCGTATTTCCTTTAGGTTACGTATGATCGAGAGAAGTGCGTGAAATAGTTTAGGCTATAAGAAAAAGAAAAGAAAAGAAATGAAATTATAATTTTAAGGTTGAGTTACCTATGCTGAGGAAAAAAAATTATTCTGCTTCATATGTAAGACAGGAAAACAAAGATTTAATAGGAAAGTAGAATTTAGGTTTGGTTATATATATCAGTGTTTGTCTCTGTGTGTTTGTGCGTGTATGGTATAGACTTCTTAGGACATTTCGTATACGCTCAATTAAAACAAACACATATAGAAAGATAAATTTACGTGCTGAATACAAATACTCATTTCTATTTTATAAAAAGAACAAAATATTGAGATTAGACCCTGTTTGGCCCTCAATAGCTCCTTATTAGAAACTGATTTCATTAAAGTAACACAAAATAAGTGGACTGTATAAAATTTCTCATACTTTATTTCAACCGCATACTCTGCGCGCTCAGTGGCGTCTGCCCTTTCTTTTGCATTGCAAGGCGACAGCAGCGCCATTTCACAAAAGCGGTCAGGAGGCACAACATACCTCCCGCCTTGACAAATTTGAAAAATTTTCAACATAATACAAAGTATACATTATTAATTCACAATAAATAAAATATTCAAACAATTAAATACAATAATAATGAATAATAACACATATACATATACAATTCAAATTGACGATCAATCATAAAAAGGTAATTTAATAATCTTGTTTACTGGACGTTGATATATACCTTTGTTTGATTTCAATGTTACAACTCTTATTATATTATCCTCTCCTGCGTGGACCTTAATTATTTTTGCTAGGTTCCAATTAAGAATTTTAAAGTTATCCTCATTTTTTACCAGTACAATTTCATTTACTTTAAACATTTTCTCACCTTTGTGCCATTTGACACGTGATTGTAAATGATTTAAATACTCTGATGACTATTTTCTCCAAAATATTTGAGTAAGCTTTTGTACCAATTGCCATCTATTTAATTTATTCATTGGTACCTCAGTTAAATCTGGATCTGGTAATGATGTTAACGACGATCCAACTAAAAAATGGGCTGGGGGTGAGAATAAAATCATCATTAGGATCACTAGAAATACTACTAAGAGGTCTAGAATTTAATATTGCCTCTACTTGGGTAACAAGGGTGCTCAATTCTTCATAAGTGAGAACGGCATTTCCTATAACTCTTTTTAGGTGTGATCTTAATGATTTAATGCCTGCTTCCCCCAAACTCCAAAATGAGGGGTAGCAGGTGGATTAAAATGCCAATTGATGCCTTCTGAGGCACTGAATATTTCAATTTTCCCTGTATTTTCCTTATTGAACAAATCTTTTAATATTTTCTTTAACTCATTATTTGTTCCAACGAAATTTCTACCATTATCACAATAGATATCACTGGGTTTTCCTCTACGGGAAATAAATCGTTTTAAAGCACCCATAAAAGCATCTGAGTTACAACTATTTACAATTTCAAGGTGAACTGCTTTAACAACAAAACATATAAATATACATACATAACATTTATACAATTTTTTAAATCGACCAGAAAACAACTATGGTCCACAAAAAAACTAAAACTAAACACAACTAAATGGTCCACAACTAAATGGTCCACAAAAATCAATACCGACTTTAGAAAATACTCTAGAAATGTTTACTCTGGCACTGGGCAAATCTGCCATCATTTGGTTTTTAGCCTTAGCACTTACCTTAAGGCATTTTAAACATTTATGCAATACTCTTTTAACTGTGGATCTACCATTTGTGATCCAGAATTGTGTACGTAAGTTAGCCAGTGTGGCCTCAACACCTGTATGGAGATAAAACACATGATAATGATCAATAATCAAATCACAAATATTACAGTTATTAGGGATTAACATAGGATGTTTATGATTTAAAGGTAGTTCAGAATGTTGCAGTCTTCCGCCAACACGGAGTACATTCTTCTCGTCAAGAAATGGAGACAAATTTAATAATTTACTGGAATTGGATAATTTCCCCCCTTTCATAATACACTGAATATCCTTTGAAAAATACACATATTGCACACTTCTCACTAAACAAATTAAAGCTGCAGATAATTCAGGTACAGTTAAGTTGCCAGTAGTTCTCTGTAAGGGATTTCATGCATTTTCCTTAAATCGCATGCACCATGCAATTATTCTTTGTAGTTTCGTAAATGAAGAACACTTATTAATAATGGGAAGAATCTCACTGTTGTGCACTAAAAGACAAACTGGTTCTCCTTGATGATCCTTTAGCTCTCTTTGGTATAATTCACTATTATGAAGATCGTAGCTATCACAAGGGAATTTCACAAGGCACTCTTGAAGAAAGGATGGACCGAACCACCACAAGTCACTTAATAGAATTTTCTCTGGATCAAGTCCTCTCGAAATGATGTCTGCGGGGTTTAAATCCGAAGGAACATGATGCCACTGGTTTATTTTGGTAAACTCTTCAATAATAATCACTACTCGATTCGCCACAAAAGTCTTTAATTCCCTAGGTTCTTTTTTCATCCACGAAAGAACTATTGTAGAGTCTGATCAATAGAAGACTGGGGCAATATCCATTTTTAATGAATTCTGTAATTTATGCATTAATTTTGTCAATAACACAGCACTACATAACTCCAATCGAGGTATTGTTACCTGCTTAATTGGAGCTACACGCGACTTGCTCGCAACTAGCTTTACTTTAACTTCAACTGAATTGACCATTCTGGCGTATATTGCAGCCCCATACGACTTTTCGGACGAATCACAGAAGCCATGGAGTTTAATCACTTTAGCGTTTTGAATCACAATGCATCTCTCAATATTCATATCGTTCAACATCATTAAAGATTTCACAAATTCTTTCCATTCACAAGCTTCTTTCGCAGGAAGCGCCTCACTCCAATCAATTTTCAGCAACCACAATTGTTGCATGAAAATTTGACCTTCGTGATTACTGGACCAAGCAATCCAAGTGGATCAAAAAGTCTAGCGATGGTGGATAAAACTGATCTTTTAGTAGGATGAGCATTTTGCTCCACTTCTACCTTAAAGGTAAAACAATCCGTTCTAGACTTCCAGGAAATTCCTAAGGTTTTTATTTCATCCATAGATGAGAATTCGTATTCCTTTTCCGTTATTGGTGTAAGCTCTGAATTATTCCCACACCATTTGTGTAATGACATTTGAGCGGTTTTTAAAATCTCAATGAGCTGATGTTGCAGAGTTTTTGCCGCCTCTAATGTATTTGCACCACTCAAAACATCGTCCATGTAAAAGTCCTCACACAGGACCGATGCAACAATTGGAAAGTTTTTTCCTTCATCAAGCGAAATTTGTTTCAGAGTTCGCATCGCTAGGAAGGGAGCACTAACTGTTCCATATGTTACGGTATTAATTTGGTATACTTTAACCGGTTCATTAATGCTCTCCTTCCACAAAATTATTTGGAGGTTTCTTTGACTCTCATCTATATTAATCATGCGGTACATCTGACGAATATCTCCCGTAAATGCAAAGAAGTGTTTACGGAATCTCACTAATAATGTAAACAAATCATCTTGGATAACTCCACCGTTATATTGAATGGAGTTTAAGGATTTTCCACTAGTAGTCAAGGAGGAAGCATTAAATACTGTTCTCAATTTTGTTGTACTTTTATAAGGCCTATAAATGCCATGATGAGGCATATAATATGTCACACCGACCTCAGCACTATCTCTGACTTCAGTCATATGTCCTAATTCTTCATATTCCTTTAAAAAATTGGAATATAAGTTTAAATACTCTTGGAATCTAGACAAACGAGTCCATAACGATTCCAGTCGCCTTACAGCAATATCTTTTGAATTCCCTAAACATGAAGGATTTTCTTTGAATGGCATAGTCACAATATATTTTCCTGACTTATCTCTCCTATGCGTTCGCGCATAATGTTCCTCACATACAGAATTTTCTTTACTCTTAGGTAAATCGTTTTCTATTTCCTCAATCTCCCAAAATTTTCTCAAGTTTGAATTTAAGTCGTCTGCCCCACATATTAAACCGCAATAATTAGAATCTAATTTATTTGATCTTGGAATACTACCTCCCACAATATACCCAAAAACCGAATCTTGTAATATCATATTCGCATTCTTTGCAATTAATTTACCAGGCTTTATTATATCATAAAAGTATTCAGCACCAATTAAAATATCTATTTTTCCCGGTATATTAAAATTAGAATCCGCAAGCTCAATAGATTCTGGAATTTGCACACACGTATCTAATTTTTGATGACGAATTAAATAACGTTATTTTTGGTACTATTAACATGGAAATATTTCTTTCAAAACTTTTATTTTTATTCGCCACAGTTGCTGTAACTCTGCGATTAACTGCCAGCGAAGCATTATTAATGCAAAAAATATATTGATTTATCCTTTCACTTTTTAGTTGTAACCTTTGTAAGCATTGCTGAGTCATAATGCAAATCTGCGAGCCTACATCGAGCATGCATCTCGCTTCTTGCCACTGCGAACATCTGTCTTTTATCAAACATTTTACAGTAGACAAGATTACATTTTTATTTTCGATTAAATTTGTTCCAACGAAAGGCGTAATCCACTCATTGGGGGAGAGAGTAGAACTTTGCTCAGTATTTTTTCCCCCCGACGGCGAATTATTTACGACATCCGAGGCATCCACCTTCGTAGACAAAACACATTTTGCTTCATTTGGAAAATGAATTAATTTATTGTGAGCTTTGCCACAAAAACAATTTCTGTACGAGCATCTTTTAACACTGCAATTGGGCATTAAACATTTGAAGCAAAGTTTTTTATTTTTCACTACCTCTATTCGCTCATTAACCGACAGTGCTTTAAATCGCGGACAATAATAAACCGGATGATTTTCATCTTTCAGACATGTATCACATTTTTTATTTTTTACCTCATTGAAAAATACTTTAGATGCAGTTTTAAATTTATTATTATAATTTATTTTTTTTTTTGTCTTTTCTCGTCTCATTTAAGGGCTTCGCTTTTGATGCAAAATATAAATCACACTCTTTGCCTAACTCAAGAGGGGTAAACCATTTTTGATTTTGTCTTATGCTAATATGCGTGGCTATATCTCTATCTAAAGTTTGGAACAATTTATCCGATACTATTAGTTGTTTCAAGGTTTCGAAGTCCGCTACTTCTCTCAATTTTAAATAGTATTCGAAACTAGTTGTTAAACGCGAAGCGAATTGCACGTGAGTTTCGTTTACTCTAGAAGCGTTTCGAAAATTTTCTAATACTGCTAGCGCGGTTGACTCAAATTCTCTCAAAACGATAGATTTTACTTCGTCGTAATTGTTTAAATCTTTTTCCTCTATATAAGTTAAAATATTAGCGGCTCTATCCCCTAACAAATTCAACAAAATCTCAGCTTTAAATTTCTCAGGTACCTTTTTAGTACTATATGCTCTCTCTAACGAAGTAAAAAAGAAACCCCAATCTTGGGACTTACTTGGCGGTTTAATAGTCAACGTCCTCACACTTTTTAATAAGCTATCCAGTGATTCTTCTGGTTCGCTTTTACACCCCTGATCAAAAGAAGTATTATTTCCATTAGCCTTCACTTGCGCTAATTGTAATTCCAATTTAATTCTTTCAATTTTTAAACGCTCTATTTCTATTTCACTATCCTAATCGGATTTTTTATTTCTATTTTCTAAGACATCCTCTACAGCACTTTTCACAGCTTCGTTGTCATTTTTCAACACATCACTATCCTCAATTAAACGCCTTAATTCACTCTTTTTCATACCCTCGTTAACAACTAAACCGATTTCCTCGGCCACGGTTCTTAATTCAACTTTCTTTAACTTTGCTATACCCGACATTTTAAGTTATAACAAAAATACACTAATTCAAGAACAATATTATCACTAGCAATTTCTTTTTTTTAAAACTCATCAAAAACAAAATTAACTTCAACTCGGGAATTTAATTAATTTTTTACTCAAAAGAAACTTAAAATTGCTCCTACCTCATTGCCGGGACTGTTGTCACGAGACCAGGAAGTATTACTTTAAAAATAATCCTCTATGTTTGGAGCACTCAATTAGACGCAAATTTCACACACAATTAACACGCAAACTCATCCTTCGATAATGTTAATTACAATAGTCACACGATTTCTGACTGACTCCGGCTCGACGGACCATGTTTGGCCCTCGATAGCTCCTTATTAGAAACTGATTTCATTAAAGTAATACACACTAAGTGGACTGTATAAAATTTCTCATACTTTATTTCAACCGCATACTCTGCCCGCTCAGTCGCGTCTGCCATTTCTTTTGCATTGCAAGGCGACAGCAGCGCCATTTCACAAAAGCGGTCAGGGGGCACAACAGACCCAGCATACACTTTATGGGCTTAGAATATCTTTGTTTTCGGTACCTGTTATCGCAAAATTTATAACTATATCACTGTTTTGTACTGGAAAAATTGTCTTGGTGGAAACTTCCCAAAATAATGTCTTTCTGGGAGAAAATGAAGTGAAATGAAAGGAAGTTTTACAATATCTATCTTGTAACACTGAATTGACACTCAGATATGTGTTTCTGAAACGTTGCTTCCAACAGCAGTTTAGCTGCCCACCATGTTATACATTGTATAGTATATGTTAAGGATTATTTGGACCGCAGTAGATCACTACTAAAAGAAAAAGAATAAATGCGTAAATGACTTTGAACATCTATAACATCTATAGACAGCAATATCAAATAAAGGAGCATGAATCATAACTATTTTATACACTAAACTTTCATATTACACCGCTTGAGAACTTGATGGTTTTTAAAATATTGTATTATAAATTCATATTCTACAAATATTAATTTGCATTTATTATACAACCATAAACATCTCCCATATTTAAGTGTAATATTGTGAAATGCGTAAAATTTTCGAATTTTCAGAAAGAATAATTATTCAGAATAAATTTAGATGGAGTTTTTTTAAAAATGCATCATCTAAAAACATCGTAAAGAAATAAACTCTTAACATTTTAACTATTCAATACTTTTGATTCAATACTTTTGATTTTTTTGATTAGTCATACAATACTTTTGATTTTATGCGTTATATTGCTTAAAAAAAGCATCGGAAATATTAATGATACGATTTCTCATGTTTATTTTATAATGCACTCAATGAAACCAATCTTCAGATTTTTAATTTATTCAGTTTCTGTAGCAGTTTCTTATAACAATTTATTTATATATATATTTGGAAAAAGAAAACTTGGTGATGCGTAACTAATTCTAAAGTTCAGATTTTAATTATTACATTGATGAAATTAATAAAAATAGCTGGTTTAGAATTACATTAATGTTACGTGTTTCTTCTAGTTAATAAATATGATTTAGTATTTGATATTAATTTTGATCAAAAATTCCTTCTTGAATGAACATTAAATGTAAAATATTTCTAATTTTTTTATGTAAATTTCAAATTTTAATTTGTTTTTGTGGACCGTGAGTATTTCGAGTAATTTAAAATACTTTCAAGATAATTTTAAAATTAATCGGATTGAAAACTTTTTCTTTAAAAAAAAACTTTTAAAACTTTTGATTGAAAACAACAAAAAATAATTAAAGAACTTTTAATGAAAACCTTTTCACATTAATAGTTAATTTAATCTATTTTGGTATTAACTAGTAAACAACAAAAAACTAATTATTTATCCTTTATGTCTCATAGGTTTGACCAAATCATTCGCAATACATTCTGAAGGGAAATCATAAAATGGAGCCTTTACAAAAAATGTTGCCAATTTTGTATGTATTTCACTTCATCTTCATCGGCGGATGGATAATCCCGAGTGTAGGGAGTTCTTTAAACGCACAGAACAGCGTTTATGAAGTTATTACGTCCAATTCTTCTGCAGAAAGCAATGACAATCTCACACAATCCAACTCCGCAGACTGCAGATTCGAAAACTTAGGACTGGAAGATGTGATGTTCATTAACAGTAACAAAATGTATATTCCTGCTGTCAACATTAAAATGGATTCGTCGCAACGACTAATAATAATAAACTTTGTTAAAATATGTCAAAACTGCACTGAAGAATTGAAGAGAGAGATTTTCCGCCAATGTTCAAAAGCGATACACTGTGCCCACGGATTTGAGATATTTTCCAACGGCTCGGCTCTTGTATACAATGATTTGATGCAGCCTGGAACATTCGAATTACGCGAAGGAAAGTTATTGACTTGCACAAATTCCAGTAATGACGATGACATCAATTCAATAGTTGATGAAGGTATTTTGATGTTTAAAAGGCGTCACTCTCCTATATTGGGTAGGATAGGTTCTTCAATTTCTATCGTAGCTCTTATTGCTCATTTAATCACATTTTGTTTCGTACCCATTCTAAGAAACTTACCGGGATATAATTTAGCCTCCTTGAGTTTGGCGCTAATACTTGCATATTCATTTGCACTCATTGGCCAGATACCAGAAGTTATTGGAGTATTCTGTATTGTGTCTGGTGTCCTTCAGGTAAACTTTCTTCTCACTGCATTACTTTGCATGAATGTCTTGTGTTTCGACATCTGGAGAACTTTAAAAAGAGCTAAGTCGAAAATGGTAATCTGCTCTCACAACAAAAAGAGGAATTATTTTATTATATACTCCATGTATTCATGGGGAATACCTTTGATAATTACTTGTATATCAGTTATGATAGATAACACAGAAGGAATACCGTCTTGGATAAAGCCACATTTTGGGAGATGGAATATTTGCTGGATAACAAACAGCAAAGCCAAGGTTATCTTTTTTACTACTATGGGTGTCGTCGCACTTTTGTCTAATGTCGTCTTCTTTGTTATGAGTGCTTTCATTATTAAGAACAACACGATGAAGAATACCAGCGATCAGCTGAAGCAGACAGCCAGATTGAATTTCTTTTTATACGTACGATTAGGATTCTCGATGGGTTTAACAAGGCTCGTCTGCATAATCGCCCTCCTATCGAATGAAAGATTGGCTTGGATTATTTTTGATGTGCTACAATCTCTGCAGGGAGTTTTCATTTTTTTGCTATTTACGTGTTCGAGGAGAGTTTTCAAATATATTAGATATAAAATTAGTCCCCGCACGCCTCAATCTTTAGCAACTGACATCTAAACAAGGCAGTCAAGATCTGACAAACCAGTAACAAAATCAATTTTCATAATCTCAACGTAAGATGACCCTAGTAATTTTATCCAAATGAAAATATTCATAACGTGTTCGAGGAAAAGTTTAAAAAATAGTAGAGAGAGAATCTGGATTACATCTCCGAAGTTTTCATGGTTTGACAACATTGTCTGCGTTTAACAAGCATATGAAGAGATTATGTTTATAATTGGAATGTAAGATGGCAGGAAATTACTTGATACATATGAAAACCATGATAAAATAAGCTTAGGGATTAATGCTGAAAAATCTGGGGTCTTGACCCATGCATTGATGAACAAGTGATGTGCTAATAATTTTTTTATTTATATACTTTTTGAAAAATGCAAACTTTTGATGATGCATAACTAATTCTAAAGTTTACATTTAAATTATTACAATGCTAAAATTAATAATAATATCTTATTTAGAATTAAATTCTAATTTTACATATGTCTTCTAGTTAATAAATGTGATTTATTATTTATTATTGTAATTTTAATCAAAAAAAAACCTTGTTGAAATGACACTGATTGTATAGTATTTCTTATTTGTATTGTTAGAATTTTATTTTCATTTTTTGGAGGATAATTAGAATTTTCGGGATTTTAAGAAAATTTCAAGTTTGGTTTAAAATGGTATGGATTGAAAACAATGAATCAGTTTTTAGAACAATCACTGATTTAAACCATTTTCGTAGTAGCTATTAATCAGTGGAAGTCTAATTAATTATTCTTTTTGTTTTGTAGGTTTGATCCAAATCAAACACAATAGATTCCAAAGAGAAATTGTGAAATGAGCATTTCCTGAATATGTTGCCAAATGTGTATGCATTTCCCTTCACCTTCATAAGTGAATGAATAATGCCGAGCGTAGTTAACCCTTTAAACATACAGTACAACCTTTACGAGGTTAATACGTCTACTTTTTCAGTAGCAAGTATTGACAATCTCACACAATCAAACCAAATAGATTCCAATAACAATAGATTCCAAAGAGAAATTGTGAAATGAGCATTTCCTGAATATGTTGCCAAATGTGTATGCATTTCCCTTCACCTTTATAAGTGAATGAATAATGCCGAGCGTAGTTAACCCTTTAAACATACAGCACAACCTTTACGAGGTTAATACGTCTACTTTTTCAGTAGCAAGTATTGACAATCTCACACAATCAAACCCTCAGACTGTAGCGTCGAAAACATAGGACTAGAAGATGTGGAGATCATAAGCAAGAGCAAAATGTACATTCCTGCTTACAACATTAACTTGCTTTGATCAGAACGAAAAATAATATTAAACAATATAAAATATGTCTTAACCGCACTGAAGAAATGAAGAGAGAGATTTTCCTTCAATGTTCAAAGTCGATGTACGATGTGCATGAATTTAAGTTACTTTCAAACGGCTCGGCTCTTCAATACAATAATTTGATGGAGTCTAGAACATACGAATTACGCGATGGAATGTTATTGTCTTGCAGAACTTCCGTTAATTACAATGTCTACAATTCAACAGATGATTCTGGTATTCTGTTGTATTCAAAGCATCACAATCCTGGTGGAGTTATGGTTATAGTTGGTGATTCAATTTCTGTCGTGGCGCTCACTGGTCATTTACTCACATTCTGCCTCGTACCCACGTTGAGAAATTTCCCGGGATATAATTTAGCTTCCTTGAGTTTGGCGCTCATAATTGTATATTCACTTGTGGTCATTGTCCAGATACCGGAAGATTTAGGTGTATTCTGTATTACATCTGGTATCCTCCAGTTATACTTTCTTCTCACTGTGTACTTTTGTAAGAATGTCATGTTTTTCGAAGTCTGGAGAACTGTAAAAATGTCTACACCGAAATTGGTAATCTACTCTCACAACAAAAAGAGAAATCAGCTCATTATATACATCATTTTTTAATGGGGAATGCCTTTGATCATTACTGTTTTATCAGTTGTTATTGATAATACAGAAGGTGTACTATCTTGGATAAAGCCACATTTTGGAAGATGGGATGTTTGTTGCTTAACGAGCAGCACAGCCAAGACCATCTTCTATACTATTCCCGCTCTCACCTTGCTCTTAGCTAATGTCGTCTTTTGTGTAATGAGTGCTTTCATTATCAGGAACAACACGATGAAGAATGTCAGCGATGAGCAGAAGCAGACCGCCAGATTGAATTTCATTTTATACATACGTTTAGGACTCATAATGGGTATAACATGGCTCATCGGTATAATCGCCAACTTATGTAAAGAATTAATCTTGTGGATTATTTTCAATGTGCTGAATTCCCTACACGGACTTTCCATCTTTTTTCTATTCACGTGTTCTAGAAAAGTGTTCAAGCATATTAGAAAGTAAATCAGTATAATTTTTAAGAAAAAATGAATATGTGTGTAAGTTTATTTGATTATATACTTTATCAAGGTGTTTCAGATATAAATCGCATTGTAAGTCTGATTTATAAATATTATGTTTGTTATAAGACGAAATAAAGATCATGTGATTGTAGAATCTCCTTCAATTGAAAGTGATACTTAAATAGTAATTGAATTTGTTATCATTGAAATTTTATTTCTTTGCTGAAATAATAATGATATCAATTGAAATTTGATTCATCTTCTTTTCTCTAATTAGAGGAATTATTTACACTATTTTTATACAAATTACAACTTCAACTTTATTTTCATCAATGTAAAAAGAAGGAACTTATATTCTTTTTTATTTACAAATAACAACTAAAACTGTGTTAATTGAATTTGGGATTTTCTCATGAAACGTAAACATATTATAACTGAAATTATAGATGATTTAATACTTGAAATCAATTTATAATCAGTTGTTGGATATTGATAGGACTGTTAATTTTATCAACTTAAACGGAAAAGCAAGTGCTATTTCTTTTAAAGTGTATGTTTTACATTAGATGTAATCCTTATTTATAAGCTTTGTAAAAAATATAAATAACCGTGCGAAGAATTACAATTGGGCGAAAGAACTCTTTTCATTACATAAGTGAATACATTCACTATAATGAATACTGTGTGGACTTACTTTGAATTTTCTGAGCAAACAGAAACATGTGATTACTCAATTTATATATGATTGAAATCTGGAATTGGATTTGTAATCAGTGGCTAGATATTGCGGTGAATGTTAATTTAAGTAACTTAAAGACACAATGGATAAACGAGTGGCAGTTTTTTAAATATATATATATTACATTGGATGTACCCTTTATGTATAATCTCCGTAATACATATGTAAATAACGGTGTGAAAAATTTCAGTTTTGCTGAAGAACTATTTTTATTCCATAATATATGTTCGTTTTCTTATTATCTGATTTAAAACAATCCGCATAATTTTTTATTCTGCTTTACTCATTTAATCCCACCTTTGAAGTTCGAAATATTATTTATTTCACAACGTTTTAAACCATATTATTTGTTTCATTTTGAATGGATATTTCGTAGCAAGTTAGAAGGCAAGAACAAATTACTGAATTATCGTCCGCTATTCTGATATGTGAACTATTTTTTGTTGTTTCAAAAAAAAAAAAAATGAAATGTTAGAATATTAGTCAAATCAAAAGTATGAATTAATTGTGTCAAGATTGGCAATATTTTTACGAATTTATCAATTTAATTTGGTATCAAAATTTTTTTAGACAAATTCAATTAAATGATACATATTTACTGGTTGGAAATATGCACACTTTTAGTAATTAATCAGTTCTAAGCATCATGTAATTTAAATTATAAAGAAATAAATATTACTGAAAATGTATTTTGTAATAATCGAAATTTACTTATACATATTAGCAAATAATCAAACCAGAGTATTTATATACGAGTATTTGCTTGATATTGGCCCTTTATATATTTATTTATCCTCTTTATGCGGTACTTGTCTGGAATATTGATGATGCGCAAGGATGTATATATGGTACTAACAGCTCAATGTTCTTATATCTTTCATATGTAATGCATCTACCGCCATCATACATAGACAACTATTTTAAAATTGTATATTCGACGACATGTGGGTGACAAACATGGCTTTTAAAATTCTGTGGCCTCCATATCGATGTTTTATATAAATAATTATCTTTATACTTCTGTTTAACATCATGCAATATATTATCAGCCAGTTTTCCTTTATCCACATAGTATTTGTTTCTCCCTTTTATTGAACTGTGTTTTGTAGATATTTTTTAAAGAGAAATTCTCTCGTTTCATTTCTTATGAAAGAAAGTTAATACTTTTCTTTGTATTTTCGTAACATTATAGAAATCTTGTGGTATGTACCAGAAACGCTTTTTTCGTGATGACCTTTCTATAATTGCAATGTATCTATCGTTTTGAAGATACGAGTGCCCGGAGAGTAAAAATTACGACCAGTTACTTCGATGTTCTTTTGTTTCCAAAGAACGGACAGACTTCGACCACGCATATGTCATTCGGAAATTTCGATTTTGCCCTGTGCGCATATTGTTGGATGTAACCGCACGACTTTGAGTCTTCACATTTTGTAAAAGTTTCAGACAGCATAAAGCTGTTTCCTACGATTTCCTGCGTTATGGAAGTGATGAAATCTCTTTAGTTTAAAAGATACAGTTCTGGCCATTAAAATTACATCATCATGAAGGGAATTAAAAATAAAAAAAGATACTTATGTACGTAAGCAGTTGGGGATATATACAAAATGACTGAATTTGCAAACAGTTTGATGGTTTACAGGAGTTTGAATAGAATAAAGTTCCATCCCTGGCACCCAAAACAGCCTTTACCCGTTACGCATGGAGTCAATTTGGGCTTTGATGACAGAAATGGGCAACTCATTTCATGCTGTTTAAAGTCTCTGCCTCACTTCATCAACCATATTGCCCTCAGGGGCTTACCTACTTCAGGTAAGTACGGGCTTCACGAACTCGAGGGACCTGAGTGAACTTTTCCTTTCCCATGGGGTTTACTGTCTTTGGTAAACATGGGTGACGCGTCCCCGGGATGCCCTAGCGATCCTTCTCTTATTTTTGACCCTCCTTCTTGTCAAATTGGCATCTATTTTTCCTTTCTTCCTCTCAGGGGCTCACCTTCGGGTGAGTACGGGAGGCCACGTACCCGAGGTACCCAAATGGAAAAGAACCCGTAAAAGAAAGAAAGAAAGAAAAAAATCTCTGTTTGGTTAAATTTCTATTTGCAGATTTCAAATGAAAATCTTTTTATTTCTGTTTGGGGTTGATTATGCGTTTTTTTTTTTTTTTTTTGTTCGTTACTTTTTGTTCGTTACTTTCTCTATTTCCTTTTATATTTATTCTGTTTGGAATTTTAAAATAAAAATTTCATTTATTAACTTCAACGTCAGATCAAGTTATTTTCTTGACCTGACCCGCATGTTTGCCGTGTGCGGTGACCCGTGCCGGGGGAAAGTGGAGTCTGGGGATCCTGTTGCGTTCCCTTTGGCCCATGCTTCTCCGTAGACGGGTGGCAGGAGAGAGCCCGCTCCTGTCAATCGGCTGGTGATCGCTTCTGAGGGGTTCTTCTCGAACCCCAACGATGTTACTTTAGGGTTAGTATTGCAGTTAGGGGTGCCTCGGGTGAACCAACGGATCCACACCCCGAAGCTGTAATACTATACTCCAGTGCCACCTCTGGGGTAAGTGCCGTGCCTGGCAATTGCTAGATGACCGGCGGGCTGCCTCCCCTTGTTGGACTCCTATGGTGGGTGGAGGCGTGCTGGAGTGAACAAAAAAAAACCCCTCATGGATCCAAAAACTACTTTGTACCCTGATGGAGGCCTTAATCCATCAACCACATCTATCTTCATGGAGGTAGCTCCAAAATCTTCTGCATCTTGTAACAATGATATAAATAAATCAAATATAAATGGAAAATTTCTAAATTTACAAACTCTTGATTGTAGCAACTATAGATTCTTTGTGATTAAAAAAACAGACGGCCCATAAAAAATATCTCGGCAATCCTCTTACACAAAACTATTTTAGCTATGGTTGGAGAAGTTCAGAGCATAAAAAAGAGGAATATTGGCGATATCTTAGTGGAAGTAGCGTCTTCTCAACAAGCAAAGAATATTTTAAAATAGAATAAAATAGGTGAATATGAGGTTTCTGTAACGCCCCATCATTCATTAAACATTTCACGGGGTGTAATATCCGAAACCGATTTAATTTTTGACTCTGAAAATGATATTCTAGACACCATCAAGGATCAAAATGTCTGTAATGTCCGTCTTATAACTATACGTCGAGATGGAAAAACACTGCCCTCAAAACATTTAATAATTACTTTCGATAGCCCGACACTCCCAAAAACAATAAAAATTGCCTATCTTAATTGCCAAATTTGGCCCTATATTCCAAATAATTTGCAATGCTTTAAATGTCAAAGGTTTGGGCATTCTGTTCTTGTCTGCCGTGGCCAGCAAACCTGTGCCCAATGTTCTGTCGTTGGACATGAAAGTAAAGAATGCAATTCGGAACCCATCTGTCCGAATTGCAAAGGTAACCATCCCTCCTACTCTCGAACATGCCCTCAATGGATAACAGAAAAAGAAATTCAAACAATAAAAATAACCCAAAATATTTCATTCCCTGAGGCTAGTAAAATTGTTTCCGAGCGTACCCCTACAGTTGGTATGTCATATGCATCCACTTTGAAAGATAACTCAATCCCGCAAGTCCATGATTCTTTTAAGCCAAAAACAATAGACGCAGCTACTCAAACAACTACAACAACAATAGAAACAAAAGCTCGCAGTCATACCGTTCCAAAGACTGTGACCGCTACATCCAAACTTTCTACAAGCAGATCTCAATCTATTCATCAAACGGAAACTTCTTCTGCAGTTGTCCATTCGAATCAAACCCAAACAACAAAACCAAACCCAATAATTAGTACTAAAATTTCATCCATAAATCAATCTTCTAAGACTTCAGCCACACCGACCGCTAAACAACAAATAAACAGAACAAAAACTAATAACAGAGCAAAGAAACTACGCCTTAACAGAAATTCTTCAGCTGTACTTAGAACAAGCCCTTTTAAAAATAAAAATAAAAACGTTATTCAAAAATCCAATATAGATGAAGATGCTTTAAAAGTATATATATCGGATGAAGAAGTAATGTCAACAGATGATTCTTCGGAGCCATCTGTGGAAAAATAATATCTTTTTTCTTTCTTTTTCTTTCTCATGGCCTCCTTAGTTTCTTGGAATTGTAGGGGATGTAGAAGCAAAATTACAGAATTGAAAGATATCATAAACAAGCATCATCCAATAGTTATTGCTCTCCAGGAAACTAATTTAACGAACAAAAACTCTATTAACATTAAACATTTTAGCACTTTCAGAAAAGATATCGCCCAGAAAGCAAGTGGAAGTGTTGCTCTTTTAACATCCCACGCTTTCCCTGCCTCTCAAATAGATTTGCAAACCTCACTTCAAGCCGTTGCAATCAGACTTCACGCCGAAACTTTAATCACAGTCTGTACACTATATCTACCTCCAAATACCCAAATAAGTCCAATTCACTTAAATAGCCTCATCAATCAGCTACCAATGCCTTTTATAATAATCGGAGATCTAAATGGACACAGTACTCTTTGGGTCAATAAGAGAAACAACCCAAGAGGAATTCAAATTGAAAAAATAATATCTGATAATAGCTCTACCTGTGCCTTCTAAATAATAACCAACCGACCTATTTTCATTTACCTACTAAAACATTTCATTCAATAGATCTGGCAATTTGCTCTCCTTCCATTTTACCTTACTGGATTTTCTAAACTGACGCTTATCTTTACAATAGTGATCACTTTCCAATTATATTGGATCGTGCAATTCCATTCCAACAAAATAATATTCCATGCAATTGATACATATATGATACTGCTGACTGGCCAATTTATTCTTCCCTTGCTAATATTACCGAAGAAACATTAAATTATCATAGCATTGATGATGTTGCAGAAGAAGTAACAAAAATAATCATTGAAAGTGCTAATGCTTCCATCAAAATAATTTCTTACAAACCAAGAAAACAAAATAAACCGTGGTGGAATGAGGATTGCCGGATAGCTTACAAAAACAAACGGAGGTCATAGAACATTTTTAAAAGATATCCTACTCAAACAAATTTTATATCGTACAAACAAAACAAAGCTATTTTCAGAAAAACCCAACGGAAAAGCCAGAAGGAATCCTGGATAAATTATGTTAACAATATTAATAGTACTATATCTAGTAAACTGTTGTGGGACAGAATTAAGCGTGTTTCTGGAGTTCATATAAATAGACAAATTCCAATTTTGGAATACAATAATCGGATTATTTTATCTCCAAAGGAAATTGAAAATACAATAGCCTTATCTCTGTTCCATATTTCTAGTTCTAATGATTACCCGGACAACTTTAAGAAACTAAAAACTGCAGCTGAAAAAAAGAAAATTAATTTTATAACCAGACACAATTTGCCATACAATAATGATTTTACTTTTCATGAACTGGAGAATGCTCTTTCTCATACGCACAACTCATCCCCAGGACCAGATAATATCACCTACCATCTCATAAAACATTTATCATGCAACTCATTAATCAACCTTTTAAAATTTTATAACAGGATCTGGAGAGAACATAAATTTCCTCATTCATGGAAGCAGGCTATCATCGTTCCAATTTTAAAACCGGGAAAAGATCCTACAGATCCAACAAATTACCGACCCATAGCCCTCACTAGCTGTCTATGTAAAATACTAGAAAAAATGGTAAACACCAGGCTCATGTTCATCTTAGAAAAAAATTGTATTTTTTCGCCTTTCCAAAGCGGCTTCAGGCGACATAGGTCTACTATTGATAACCTAGTCGCTTTGGAAACTCAAATAAGGGATGCGTTTGTCCAGAACAAACACCTAGTTTCTGTATTTTTTGATATCGAAAAGGCGTATGACCGCACATGGAGATATGGTATTCTGAAAGATTTATACAATTATGACTTGAGGGGAAACCTGCCAACTTTTATTCAAAACTTATTAGAAAATAGATTTTTTAAAGTTAAAGTGGGATCAAATCTATCGGATGTTTTTACTGAAGAAGAAGGGGTGCCTCAGGGAAGTGTTTTAAGTGTTACTCTTTTTATTATAAAAAATAATAATATAGTTTCTAACATCCCACCATCTGTTAAAGCTCTTTTATACTTAGACGACCTGCAAATTTCTTGCATGGGCAAAGAAATGTTTTCTATCGAAAGACAACTTCAACAGGCTATTAATAAAATAACAAAATGGACAAATGAAAACGGCTTCTGCTTCTCTCCGACTAAAACCGCGTGTGTGCATTTCTGTAGACAAAGGAGACTTCTTCCTGATCCCGAAATTTATTGCAACAATATTTTAATTAACGTAGTTGACGAATTCAAATTCTTAGGATTAATTTTTGACAAGAAACTCACTTTTCGCTCTCATATTTTGCAACTTCGGAAACGATGCGATAAATCCATGAATATTTTAAAAGTTTTGGCTCACACTTCATGTGGTTCCGATCGCATTTGTCTTTTGAAGTTGTACCATGCCCTTATCAGATCAAAATTGGACTACGACTGCGAGATATACGGTTCGGCAAGAAAATTTATTTTATGTAAATAAAACACTGTTCATCATATTGCTTTACGATTATGTTCGGGAGTTTTCAGAACATCTCCTATTCAGAGTCTATATGTTGCTTGAAATGAACCATCATTAGACTTGAGGCGACAGTATTTGTCCCTTAAATATCATTTTAGATCCATCTCATCACCATAAATTGTATCCTTTTTAAATAAAAGTTTATTTTTAGATAGGCTATATAGTGCGAGAAAACTATCCATACCTCCTTTTCATAGAAGAATTGAATTTTTAGTTGAGGGCTATGGGATTTCTATCATTCCATTGACGAAAATCAGTGAAGAGTTCTCCCATTGGCATGAACATAATTTTAATTTTAAAAATCCATTCAGACATTTTAAAAACTCGGAAACTACAGGAAATGTTTTTATTCAAATCTTTAATGACTTTGCAGAACAATATATTGATTTCAAACATATTTACACTGACGGCTCTAAATCACCAAATCATGTTGGTGCTGCCTATTTAATAGACAATTCTCTTCATTCTTTTAAACTTCATCCTTCATGTTCTGTCTTCACAGCAGAGGTAGCAGCAATCCATAAAGCTCTAGACAGTTTATCTCTTCGACATAATGAGAATTTCATTTTATTCACCGATTCTATGAGTACTTTAGAATCATTCAGTCATCCAAATCATTCTTCACATCCCCTGATCACTCATACGCTAAAAATAATTCAGAATCTTAAACATCAAAACATTCAACTGATTTTTTGCTGGATTCCTTCTCATGTGGGCATCAAGGGAAATGAATTAGTCGATATTGCCGCTAAATCGGTATCTAATGAAATGTCTCCCACCACTCCATATTGCGACATCATAAAATACATTAAATCAGTTATTCATAATCATTGGCAAGACCAATGGAACCTTGAAATATATAATAAACTAAATCAAATTAAACATATCATCTCTCATTGGAAATCATTCTCATGTAGAAGACAGGGCGTGATTTTAACTTGTCTAAGGATTGGACACACAAGGCTTACTCATAAACATCTGTTTCTGGGGGAAGATCCTCCTACATGTAACTATTGTGTTTGTTCTCTGACAGTGAAACACATTTTGATATGCTCCGTTTTTAACTCTGTTCGTTTTAAATACTTTAATTCATATAATCTTTCTTTAATAGACTTGGTTGGGGAAAATCCCCAACCAAATATTTTTAAATTTTTAAATGAGATTGGTTTTACCCCATTCATATAATCTTACATTTTATCGTTATATCTATCATAGATGAATTTTAATTTGTTTTAATGAAAATTATTTTCTCTTAACCTTGTGTTTGGCACATTTTGTCCCAAGAGGATTCAGTGCCAGAAATTTAACCAACCAACCAACCAACCAACCAACCAACCAATCATCAACCATATTAACTGAAAAGGGGTGGTGGGCCAGTCTCTTGGCAACTCATGACCAGTTCCTTTCATAAGTTGACAAATTTGGTGACCATGCAGGTGAGGGAAACAATTGATTACCCTGTGTATCTAAAAAAGTCAGAACACGACTGGTAATATGTGGTCTTGGATTATCTTCTTGAAAGATGGCATTTGGCAGGCCTCGAACATAGCGCATAGCCCCCGGACGTAAGATGTCATAAATGTGCCGATATGCGTTCCAATTAAAGTCGATCAGAACTAGAGACGTGCTTGTCGCGTACCCAATGGCGACCCAAGAAATCACAACAGATGCTGGAAACCTATGCTTACAAGGAATGCAAGCAGACGAAGAACGGTCTCATTGAAGCCTCCAGGTACTAGGAGTTCTGCAAAATTACCAATTTTCTTACTAATGGTCCGTGATGTGGTTGTACGGTTTTGAAGGGCCGATCTCATAATATGTCTTTCCGTTAGTCATGGTTGGGCGTGGAGATCCTGCAAGCCGTTAAGTATGACCATCAGCAACCTATTGATTCCATATTTCCATGACCTTGGTTAGATTTCGATCAGCGGATGGGTAATATCACAGAACGATAAAACCATCTTGCCTCTTTCCAAATCGGACACTTGCTGGTAAGCATTTCTTTCTTTTATTCGAGGTATAACACGATATTCTCAGCACACTCTGACCTTACAAAGTGCTTTCCGAATGAGAAATCCAATAAACAATATTTCTTTTACGCAGTGCTTCTGATGCTGTTTCTCATTCCCTGCGTCGTCTAAATACTCTGAAATAATAATCAATTGCATATCGTATTCTCTTCTTTCTTTCATGTTTTTCGACGTTCATCAGATCATTCCAACATGGTGTTGCAAATGTATTGGCCATCGTTGTACATATTTCGCTCTTAATATGCTAATACATACAATAATGTAAAATAATAAGAATATATAAAAATTCTACGATATATATGGAAATTGGAGTTACACAACTGTTTCATTATCATTCGCTTAGCGATTTCCTTCATTGATATTTTTAAATTGAGCACTGTATTACCATGTTTTAAGACATTAAATATAAATTTGCTTTCAATAAAATGATTAATTTGAGTTTTTCTCAAAAATTATTTGATATCTCATTTAAAAAATGGGCATTCGCTCCTCTCAAAATAAACGATTCATATATAAAATTCTTCATCACATAAAATATGTACGAAAAATTACTGAATATTTTTATTGAATAACTACAAATTGAACTATTGAGCAACTGTAATTCTTTTTATTCCAGCATAACTTTTGTAAAATGTGTAGATAAATTTGATTATATTTTATTGAATTATGTTTGAGTTTAAAAAGATACGAGTCTGTTTAAAATTATTAAAAATAATGTGTTTCAGATTTTATTTCGGAGATAAAATAATTAGTTGATTAGTTTTAGCATCAATATAAAATAAGTAAGATAATAACTACTTTTCCTAAATGAATCTAAATAAAATTTATATTAAGAGTTCGTGAAATATTTTATTTAAATATTACATCTCTTTTAATCTTAACTTTGTGTCTCTTTTTTGCATTTACCTGTTGTGTTTATATAAACTTTAATTTATCTTATAAATTTTTCAGTAATGAAAAATATGTGTTTTTCTCTATCGTGTCATGCAAAAAAGAATCCTCCGAACAATGTTTTGTTTTTTTGTCGATATTACAATATAAAAGCCCGTGTGAAATAAAGTAAAAATAAATCGGCCCATTGACACTCTCCATTCAGATTCACGGCACCATCCAATTAACGTACCACATCAAGATTCAATATTCATTTAACAGAGGTGATCAAAGCAGTAGAATTCAATATCTTTGTTTTGAGCCGTGACAAGGATGACGCGCATTCACTTGATGCATCTGTCTTTAAACTTAATTTTTGGGTTTTTCACAAGGTTTTCATCAAAGTTTATAATAGATTGATTGTTCATAAACATTGTACTTAAAAGCAACAGAGTGTTACTGTAGAAATTCTCGAAAATTTGAACTTCGGTCAAGTGACGAGGTCGACGAGCTGGTACTTCCCTCAACAAACTTCCACAATACGCCAACGAGAGGAATTGGAATCTCGACAGATTTAACACGCATTAGCCGAAAAATAATGTATTATTTAAGTGGAATTAGGTCTGTACGAAACAACGCTATTAGTGAGTTAGTGAACATAACGTATAGGCTACTTCGGCCATTTAAATATCATACAAGAGTCGTTCATTAAGTTCTTTGAAATTCAAAGATATGGCACTCGTAGCATCGAAAATGGTTTGTTTTTTGTATGTATCATGACTCACTAAACAGCTTCATAAGTCTTAGTTGATCATAACGCCTTATGGTACTCAAAGATTCATCGTCATAACTTTTCGAGTCGATGAGACCATTTTCGCCTTTGTATTAGAAAAGATTCACTGGAAGCAATCCAACGTTTTGATTTTTTGTTGAATTTCGGTGCATGATGATGAATCCATGTCACACCGACGGTAACAATTCGACGCAAAATGACATTGACAACTCGATATATCAGAAATCAAATTTTGATTTTACAGCTAATGACTACCAAATGATTACCAAATCAAAACTAACTTATGAATCAATGTCAAATTTGGTTCGACCCCGTTTAACAGATCGCAGCACCTAATGATGCAGACAACCGATTACTTTATCACCAGATAACAAAGGGTATGAATTTTATACAAATTTTTGTTATGGTTAGATTCGTGGAAAGAAAAGAAATTATACTACTGGAACCCTAACTAAAGAAACTCATCTTATTTTTATTCATACAACATATTCTTCACTTGAAAAGTCAAAATATTGTATAAACGAATTAAAGTTTTAGTATTTTCTTTCCAGGAAAAGTCCAAACACACGTATTAGAAAGTCGTTTGAGGAAATATAGGACATTTTCAGGTTCACAATATTTAATATCCATTCGACAGCTTTATGAAGTAGAAGCTAAACTAAGAATGCAAAATTTTTATCTCTTACATTAATTTTGAACACTTATGGGCATCTTAAGTTAAAAGACCTTGATTTAAAATATTCGTGCAATGAAAGTTCTATTTAGAGTCTTCAATATTACATTATTTTAATATATCACTATTTGAAAAATATTTTTGTGAATCTGAATCTTATGTACCTGTTTTAACATATTTAGCTGGTGTTCGCTCAAGAGCAACACTTAAAAAGTTAAAATGTGACTTTTGTTCCAAATTACTTATTCTCAATAAAACATTCGATCTAAATTCTAAATATGATTTAATACGTCTTTGTCTGTACTTAATATAGACAAAGGAAGTTTATTGTGCCCTACCCCAGATGTTATCACAGCAGTACTCTACAACTACTTAACAGTTCAGAAACTTCTTTCAAAATATTATGAAAATATGTTTTATAATATACTTAAATATGTTTTATAATAAACTAAGTTTTCTTTTAAGCAACAAGGATCTGGGACAGGTTTGCACTGCGAGAGATTGAATACATATTCCCTGCAAGAGATAACGAGTTTAATAATAACTAGAGCAAAGTAAAATGTGCCCTACAGGAGATTAAGGAGAAACCAAAGCTCAGTAAAAACAATGATCCATTAATAATTGGTTGATAAAACGATTAATTCAATCTTCTTTAATTATTTCAAATTATCTTTTATAAGATACTTATGTATTAAGCAATTGACTCACATATTGTTAGAGTACTTGATCATCAATTAATTTTCTCGAATTTACTCTATATTTATTGCAAATGTACCTAACGCAAAAAATTCCTATCCATGTAGGAACTTGCTCAATTCATCTCAATAGTAGAGTTTCGTGGCTCACTTTAACCACGGTTTAGTAACCATGGACCCTCCACCGCATGTAAATAGCATCCCACTACATTTCAAATCGAAATAATGATTAAAATGTGCTTTAAATGATTTCAAATCGGAAATGTAGTAAAAAATTACTCGAAGTTAGAGAGTAAGGAATATTTTATTTTCACAGTATTATAGTTTGGGCATGTGTAAGGGAATTGCATTGAATTAATAGAACTAAAGAAAGGATATATTGTTAAGAAATATTGAGTATTAATCATGCCTAAAATTTTGAAGTATGTATAAGAAAAGAGCTCTTGGATTTTGCTCCAAATGTGAAACTGATATATTACTCACAAATATAAAATTCCAAGGAAACTAAAAGGCACTTTATTGTTTATTTTTTATCTCAACTTGGATCTTTATACTCTTTATGAAACACCATTGTTTTTTTTTCCAAACAATTAATTGACATGCTTAAGGCACCTGCCTACCAGCTATTTTTATTTCGTGAACTTATGGAATTTCACTAACATTCTTAAATCTCCATTATTTTATCTGTTTAAATATAAAAAATGGCTTCTGAAAGAGCAAAAAATACTGAAAGTTTAATCGGAATTACATTTTCCCTCCGAAATTGAATATACCAGTATAATTTTCAAAGACTGGAAAACCCTTAAACGAATCCTTAAAACAGAGGTAAAAATATTTAAAAAAAATACATTTAATCCGAAGAGACTTTCTTTAATTTTTCCTCTTTCGGAAGCACTTTTTAGTATTCCAATAGATAAAATAGTAAACATTTGAGGACTGTAGTAAAAATTACATAGGATTAACATTACGTTAAGGAAATCAAATTGGATTATAGACGGGAGACTGAATAATACAAAATGAAATAATTCTTTTAAATTTCGTCAACTTGTTAAATATTAAACAGCACGGTACAAAAATTAAGGAACATGACAAGTGTAAAAACATCTATTCTGATCAAGAATTTTTTCTATTCCTCAGTCTAAATGAGCGAACTCTTTCTTTCTAATAGTACTTATATCTACTTCAATTATTTACTAAGCTGTAACAGTTTTGCTGGAAAATAACTGTGCGCCGTCCTTTGCTTACCTTTTCTGTCGAAGCCAGCTTTCCACATTGAAGAAAGGAACCTATTGAAAGAAGTTGAACATTGTTCTCAGGAAAACATAAACTCTGCTTTGGACGAAATTAATAGAAACGTGTAGGGATCGGTTGTGTCATTTGAAGAAAACAACAAAAAGTCTGGGTGCCAAAGGTGAATTAATTGATAAATTGATGGACGAAATCCAAAATAAATTTGGCTTTACTATATGGGACCTTCGAAACGTGATGAATAGTATAATTTCTGCATTTTATCGTAGTATAACTGACGAGCGATCATTTATTCAATCATTGTCCCGAAAGCCCGTTTCCATATGGGAAGGTCTACTCTAAGGGAATAAACCAGGACTACCAAATAAAATTATCATTTTGTTAAAGCGCACATATTTGAAACCGTGGATTGAAACATTGCTACTACAGCATCTTCAGAAAGAGAGACAGAATTCTAATGAAAGTTAAATAATCTTTTATTTCTCTTAGGAGCATTAGTACAGGTAATAATTTAGTTTAAGATATAGTGATTTATATTGTGAGTTAATCCAACTGTAAATATTTGCTTTCTTGAAAGTTTTGTACATGAACTTATAAATTTTAATAAACTACGTATTTCAACTTCTGTAAGACATTTGTTAAACTCTACAAAATGTCCCTCGGAAAAAAGAACAGTAGCGTCTAAAATAAAATGCACTGATGATGAAAAGATGCTCGTAATATATTCACATGGAGGATTTTAAGCCTCACTTTACGTGATTTATTTGATATTCCCCCCCCCCTTTATGATAATTAATATTTTAAAAGCCTTTTCATAAATGTTTATTGGTAAAGTGGCCGAAATATGTCTGATATTATACATTTCTTTAGTTTTAGAGTAAAAAAAAAAGGAAAATAAAAGTTGGATTTTATACGTCACAAGCTATTACATTTTATACGATAAAATGTTTCTAGAGTATTTTTTATCATGTTTGTGTAATGTGCATTTCTACATTTTGCGTATTTTAGATTAAAGAAATTTCTTATTGCCTCTATTAAAGTGATATAAAAAAGAAACGATAGCAATTTGAAAAAAAATATATAATATTGATATGTGTTATAAAAAAGGTTTATTCTATTTATATAAAGAGCTTTATGTCTTTTTAATTACATAAAATTTTATTTTAAATCTGTAAATGTATTTTTCTTAAACAGATATTAAGTTTTTTTCGCCATCGTAGCAATGATATTGCAAAAGGTTCTTTAGATAATTCACACCAGTGCTTAGTATTATGGAACACATGTTAGTTAGGATTAAGAAAAAAAAAGTATGTTTATCGTTTTCATGGTTGCTTCTTTCAGTGATTATATTCGAAATTTTCATTTCAAAAATTCAGTGATTGTAACTAAAGAATCTCTGTGAGTATGCAAGAAAAATGGCGTATGGCCTCTTTAACCAGAAAAGAAGCTCTATCTTCTATATTTTGAATGCATTCGTTTGAGACATTTGGAGAAATGAAAGTAGAAAAAAATTAAATAATATATGAATGGTAGGTGAATAATATACCGTTCAAGCTTTCTAGATTTCATCTTGATTTAAGATTGATTCGTAAAGATTAAGAAAAAAATTGTTTCTAAGTATTTTAATATTAAATGTAGTGGTGAATTAAAAATTAAATTTAAATTTAAATTTTATAATTCACCTCTAAATTTATTTTAAAATAATATTAAATTTTAATATTAAATTTAGTGTATATACATGACAAGAAAAGTCTTAAATAGTTGCAATATAGAAAGTTACATAAGCTCTAATTCTTTTCTAATCATATGTCAGAGATTCTTATTTCCGAAGGTTGAAACATTACTGCGAGTTTATTGAGAAACAATCTCGATTATATTTTACGAAATGTCCATTGAAGTTAATAACAATTAATCCATTGGTACTACGTAACTAAAACACTCATTATTATTACTAGAAGTTAAAAGATGTACTGTATTGCAGACTATTAATAAAAATGACTTGTTTTCAGTACATCACATTTATTTGCGTACATCTTTTTAAACATAAATCAAATACACAATTTTACACAAGCACCATTTTTCAACGTTCGTCTTTACCTCTCGGAACTAAACTCAATTCTGAATTTCATAACCGTTGCCAGTAAATAATCTAAAATCAAAAATATGATCTGGTGTTGCCGAAAAAAATATATCTTAATAAAGAATATTGAAAAAGGTAACACTTAAAGTTTAAATCGTTTGCTTTTAAAAGTTGAATAGATAGTATCTTAAAAAAAGTATCACAATAAGATTAAATCGTTTGTTTTTAAAAATTGAATATGTCACAAAGGTTAGTATTTAGTAAGAACAATAACATTTAGATGTTAAAACATTAGTTGGATTTTTTCAATAATATAGTGTTTTATAAAGTCTTTTGGGGACATGGTTTACATACAACATATGGATTAGACTTTCTTAAATAACCCTACAATATCAGTGTCACCAGCAAATATGGTAAGCGTTTTAATAGACATTTCAAGAATATCGCTTACAATGCTAATGAAAGAAGTTAGAACGATGTAATATCCAAAAGAACAATTGCTACATTATTTCCTATGAGTAGAAATATAAGTGTAGTATTAATTATAACTCTAAATGTTTAATTGTAAAGCCATAAGTGTCATGAAGGAGGAGATATTTATTTGAATGAGCTTAAATATTAACTCTTAAGCAACCGAAAGAGGTTGGCAAAGTTGCAAGCGAGATTTATTTCCATTTCCATTCCATGAATGGAATAGGCAAATACGGAATTCCATGAATGGAATTCCGTAGGCAAAGAAACGGAATAGATCATTGAACTATCAGACACATTAAGGAAAGTAAAGATTCTTAAACATATTAAGCAATCGGTCTAATTCTCAATTTGGACTAAAACCTAAACATACTTCGTTTTCTATTTGGTTTACAATTTTTAAAAGTATAAAGTATTTCCTACAGTTTTAACAGTTCTTTGACAACGACTTTAAATTTTCTTATTTAATTTTTGTAATTCCTTCCGTTTACTAGTTTCACGATGGTCTTAGAGAAGGTGCATTTAGTCTCTCCTTGCTCTCGAATGACTTGGGAGAAGACTTTTCATTCTCTGTAAAGCGTATTCTGCGATAAAGCTATTACTTTTGTTTGATTATCAGAAAAGTTCGCAGCTTATCCAAGTTATATGTGAGAGTTTTTTCTCCCTTTCAATCTGATTTAGAATTCTCGGCCTGCCAGAGGGGACTTAGTACCTTTGCTCCTACAAAAATTCGATTTTTTAAAATTGTTTTCAAAACATAGTGTTGAATGTTAGGAGCATTTTAAAGCAAACTGCGTCAAAATCCGACAATTATTACACCCTGTGCAACAAAAAAATGTAAATGTCCGAAGTGGCTAGTTCTATGTAATGCAATGTAAACAAACCTCTTTTTCTCAGTTTGTTACTTTCACACTTACCCACAGGATTTAAAAAAAATGTTTTGCATGCAGAGCTTTAAAATTTTATCAGAGTGTTGTACTTGTAGAACTTTATTCTGTGAACCGCAATTTTGTTAATAGGATGATTAGATATTATTTTATAACATGATGCAGGAAACAAAAGTTACTAAATACAAACTTGATAACTTATTTAATTTTTCATTTTTTTTAATGTAAGATAAATTTAAAATTTGAGATTTACAGAATAAGATCATTATTTAGCTTTAATTTGGTATAAGAATTATGGTTATATTGTACATCATTCGAATGTTATCTGGTGGGTAACGTAAGGTAAGCTAATTTATTTTTTAAATTTTTGTACGCATATTTCATGTTGTATAAGAAAATATATTACTTTAATAGTAAAATTGACCCAATATTTTAATATATGTACTTTATTATTACACAAACTGGCAAAGTTTCATATTAAAATGAGCAAAAATTGTTGATTTATGAAGAATCGAAAAGAGAGAGAGAGAGAGAGAGAGTTTGTCAAAATGTTCTACTTTTGATTGCGAAAGGTACTAAGTCCCCTTAACATTTTAGATACATAGCGGTGCCATTTTCCAATATCTATTGAAATAGGATTAAAATGGAGTTTAATATAATGTACTGATTTTCTCTCTTATTAATGCTCTTATCTTCAAGATCGTAAAACGCATGGGCCGTGATGATTTCAAATAGTTATTTTATTCATTCTTTGCGTGAGTTAGTGTGTATAAGGAGAAAGAATGACTTTTTGTTATGGTTATTTCGGTACAAAATTTTCTCTTCTTGAACACGCAATAATTTAAGCATTTCTGAGATGTCTGTTAGAGTATCATTTGGTTTATCTTTAATGACTAATTCGAAGGGACGTTCAGGTTTAGACTGAATTATATAAATTTCTAAAATCCTTGTCGGTTTTCTATGGTTTCCATTACTTCAAATTAATAACTTTCGATAACAAATTTTCAATTTATTTCTAAAAAACCCAATTTATCATCTTTAACTAACTGATTAACATAAATTTTACTATATTTACGATAAGTTCTGATATTTATTCTATCCAGATATTAATATTTTGTAAGTGTCTAATTCCGATTTTTTTATCAAATGGACCCGTTATCTTTTACTACGGTAGAAAAAACTGAAGTTTTGGATTAAAATTGCGCATTTTAATTTCCTGAAATTAGAATTGTTCATGAGCGGAGGTTCATATATAGTATTGGTGAGGAGATTACAGAATACTACAGATATATATGCAATCTTCTTGTTGATTTTCCGAGGATGGGACAAGACTTTAGTTTCTTTTACGTTTTTTGGAAATCGAGGATTTTGTGAGAGAATAGGGTTAATAAGTTGTCAAAAAATTATCAAAGATATTTTACTTACCAACTACCCCATATAACTCCTTATCAGTATTGGTTTAGACGACTGTTTTGATTATGCAATATCATCGAGTTTGATGCGTTGATCGTTTACATACATGCAAATTGTTGATAAGCATTTCCTCTCAGCACTAAAATATGTCTCGTTTATGAAATTTTATTTAAACAAGAAATAGAGCCAACTGAGGTAGAAAATAAAAAAAAAAGTGTATGAAAAGATTTCCTTTGTGGTTGTTGTTGTTGCTCACCTCCGTGTCTAGCCAAGCTAGATCAAGTCTATGATATCATAAAAAGATATCTTATAGGGAGTAATATTTGTTATATAATGTATGCTTATAAGAATATCGTCAGATTTTTTTCTTAATTTTGAGCATTTTGCTACATTTATTAGAGTTGCTAAGAAAAAATGTAGTATATAGCGGTGTCATAATTTGAACTATTAATTAAAACAAGATTATTCTAGTAGTTACTATTAAGGAAAGTAAATCATTCATATGTTTTTAATTAAATACCTATTTATTTACATGATTTATAAAATCAGTAGATAAATTACGTACAAAGGCCTTTTACTAAGTCCTTAGAAAATCTAAGACATGGCGCTCGTAGCATAGAAAAGGGTTTGTTTTTAGTTAGCGTCAAGACTCAAAAGACCACATTATTCGTATTCGAGATCGTGACGCCTTCCGTACTTCATAAATTCTGCTTCATAACTTTTCCGACCGATGAGATCATCCTCGCCTTCTTTGTATCAGATTCATCGGAAGCAACTCATTGTTTTGATAAGTGCTTGTTTTGATATATAACGATGAATTAATTTGTCATATATGGTGACAACTTGACGCAGCTGCAATCAAATTTTGGTTTAACAATTAATGACTACAAAATCAACACTAACTTTTGAATCAATGTGAAATTTGTTTCGCCTAATTTTAAAATATGGCAGCATATAATCGTAACAACAATTTACTTTAATGATGATATCTGTCTTCAAATGCAAGTACTTTTTGAACCACTCTTGTTATTAATGAAAAGTATTAATCAAGTAAAGGCTTTAGTTGAATAGTTAATTTAATGTTTAATAAAAACATTTGTTCTAATTTATAGATATGTTTGTTTTAATATAAAATTCGTAAAAACACGAAAATTTTTCCATAATGAAAAATTTCCTTAAATATTAAACCATAAATATAAAAAAAAATCATTTGGTGATCGAAGGGAATTAATAAATTATTTCAAGTTGAATTACTTGACGTAAGAAAGTGTATGTAATTCGAAGTGCTCTAGATTTATTAACTCATTCCCAAAGAAAACAAATTTCAAGGGATTCTCAGGTGTTTGACACTTTTTTATAAAGTTAAAACAAAATTTTCTCCTAAAATTAATGCAGAACGTTCTTCATTTATAAAATTTCCGCTTATATTAAGTCTTCAACTCTTCTCAATCAATGACTTAGTAAGATAAAACAAAATTTCTAGGCATTTGAACAAGCTACCTCCCTAACAACTCTCAAGACCCTAATACAACATTTGTCGCTAAAAGGGAAACATTGCATTACACTGGATAATGTGAATATTTTTATTCCACATTATCGTTAACTTGTCCCGTACGGCCATAAATAAAATTGACGATTATTTTTCCATCATCCCATCAGTTAAATTAACTTAAATTAACATTTCACACAATATACATCTGCTGATTAAAAAACAAGTTCAAGTACTGAATTATCTATAAGATGAGTAATCAAATGTTTTTCATGCTGAGAGATAAATTTCCGAAAGGTAAACAATTCATTATTTCAAAAGAGTGTTGTTTTTGCATTGAAATACGATGCATCTAACTGTGCAGGTTGTTGATTTCCCAAAGAAATACGATGAAACTCCAACAATTTTCCATTACTTCAATATCGACTAAAATTCAAAAATCATCTTCTAGGAGACAGATTCATCGCACATCTTATCATCATTTCTTCAAATGAAACACAAAAAAATGATATTTATACATCCGACAAACAAAATATATCATTCAAGCTTTGAAAAAGTAGATATTTATACATTGTACCCAAACATACAAGCAAATTCCTGGTACCTAACAGCCTTGTCTTGCTGTCAAAAGTTAAAGTTTTCGGCGTACGAACACTAACTTTCTCTCTAATATATTTATAGTTTTTCCTCGAACAAATGAATAGCAAAAAGATAAAAAGTCCCTGTAGAGATTTCAGCAGATCGAAAATAAACCATAAGCTTCTGTCGTTAGATACGGGGGTCATTATTCAAATAAGCCACGTTACACCCAAATCAGTCCTAATCTTACATATAATATGAAATTCAATATGCAGTCTGTGCTTCGACTGATCGCTGACATTCTTCACCGTGTTGTTCTTTATCTTAAAGAAGATGATGCCGTTAGCCAAAAATAAGATGAAAGTTGGTCTGGAAAAGAATATAGTCTTGGCCGTACTCTTCGGTATCCTGTAAATATCCCATCTTCCAAAATTTGGCTTTAGCCAATGCGGCAATCCTACTGTGTTATCTGTAACGATTCAAATAGTAGTAATGATCAAAGGCAATCCTCAGGAGTAAATGGAGTGCATAATAAACTGATTCCTCTTTTTATTGTGAGAAAAGAATGACAGTTTCGTGGTATCCATTTTTAAAGTTCTCCACATGTCGAAAACCATAACAATCATAGAAAAAAAAAACAGTGAGAAGAAGTTGTACCTGGAGGACAGCAGACACAATACAGAATACTCCAAGGACTTTCGGTATCTACCCAATCAATTCAACAGAATATCCATTCAAGAACGCCAAAATCACGGAAACTAAGTTATATCCTGTTAAGTTTCTCAGGGAACTAGACAGAATGTGAATTAATGGCCAGTAAGCGTAATCTCAGAAATGGCGGAACCAACTTTACTCATTATTGTAACTGTTGAGTCTTCCTTCGTATGTTTCAGAACATCATAATCATCAGTTGAATTGAAGTCATAGTAATCATTAAGTCATAAGGAGTTGCGCGAGTCACTAAATTTCCTTCAAGTAATTCGTATGTTCCAGGCTCCATCAAATCATTCATTGTATGCAAGAACCGAGGTTTTTAAAATATGTTAAATTCGTGTGCGACGTACATCCTTTTAGAACATTGACGGAAAATCTCTGTCTTCAATTCTTCACTGCCGTTAAAACACATTACGAAATTTTTACTATAATTTGCTGTACTGATGAAAGCATGTTAATGTTGTAAGCGGGAATAAACATTTCATTGTTGCTCATATAATTTTGATATCTTCTAGTCCTATGTTTTCGACTCTGCAGTCTGAAAATTTTTGTCGCGGGAGATTGTCATTGTTAGCTGCAGAAGAAGGGTACGTATTAACCTCTATATGTTTAAAGGATTCAAAATACTCAGCATTATCCATCCACATATGAAGGGAAATATGAATATAATTGACTGCATTTTAAGTCAATGAGGCAATTCATGAATTTTATGCAGCATCTATTTTGTGAAAAATTTTCCTCAAACCTATAAAACAAAACAAAAAAAAAAAATTAATAATATCTCCATTCATCAATATTTATAAGAAAAATTAATAAACTGACAATAAATAAAATAATATTATTCAATTTTTTCATTGCTTAACAAATTAAGCATTTATTATGCCGTTTAAATAAACCAAACACACCATCATGATAAAAGAAAAAAAAAACCCGAGATGATTAAGAGAAATAAGGAACTTATAACGTTTATTATTGTTTCAAGAATGATAGTTATCTTAATTCTTATGTTCTGTATTCTTTATTTTATTCTTTATTGAATATTTATGTTTAATTATAAGATTAAATTGTAATTTTTATTATTCATGATATTAAGTTTTTAAATTTCCTGTATTTTTCTTTCTTCTTTCTGCAATCAAATTTTTTGCTTGTTATATGATTTCCTGAAATAATTGCTATACCTGATTTCCTAAAAGAAAAATTAGCTTAACTATTAATTTTAAAATAACCATGCTACCATAATTTGAAATTTACATTATGTTCCATTTTTTCCTATTGTCTATTTTCATGTTGATTTCAATTTGTTTTTATTTTCTATTTATTTACTTTATTTTCTTTTATTTTGTAACATTTTTATATTCCTTTGGTTTTTCTCTAAAAAGTTTTCTAGCACATAATTCCTCTTCTGAATTAATTTTTATATTTTCTTAGTTTATTACAATTTTAAATTTCTTTAGTTTATCTAAAATTATCTCTAGAATATATATTCTCTTCTGTATTAATTTTTATATTTTTATATATTTTATTTTATTACATTTTTAAATTGTTTTAGTTTGTCTAACATTATCTCTAGCATATATTTCATCTACAGTATTAATTTTAATATTTTTATATTTTATTTTATTTCATTTTTAAATTCCCTTAGCTTTTCTAAAATTATCTCTAGCATATAATTTTTCTTCTGTATTAAATTTTATATTTTATATACATTTATTTAGTTTGTGATTCGGCACTTATAATTATAATAGCTTTATATTTATGATATATTCACTTAATATTCAGCTAATGGTTTTCATTATTTATTGTATTATATGTTTTACAAATTATTATGTATTAAATTTTTACTAGCATACATTTTTGTTCTGTATTTAATATGTATATTTTTTTAAAATCTTTAACGTCACATTATGATGTTTCATATAATATTTATAATTCTATATTGTTCTATTAATAATATTTCTATTCAATATTTTTTACAGTTAATCAATATTCTTGGAGCAATTTATATTTCATATTTGACATTTTTTATGTTTTTGGTTATTTTACTTTTTACTGTGTGTCGTAAAAAGTAATATTAACAGCATATATAATAAAATGGGAAAATGTATTAGGAATATTAATTTTGCGAAATTAGTGAAATTAAATTTCTTTAAAAATAAAATAATTGATTGATTCTTTATTAATGTCACATTTGGAAGCAACATGGTGGTAATTGGTAACGGATCTCGTAATTTTGAGCCTCTTAAAAGAACGAGTACTATATGTAAGCAAATAATCTCTCTTCAATTTCCATTCCTGGTATTGAAAGATAATGGAATCTCGACTGATTTAATGTGCATAAGCCCCGCTACACGGCATGTCCTTAGAGGTAACAGGACTGGATGGAATAGCACAGATTTTGATTTCGCGTGGCCATTACCACTAGGCTACCATAACCACAGAAAAACTAAAAGGTATATGGGAGTAAAATTAGAAACATGGATACTTGACAGGAAAAAAAATGAAACTAATAATGTAAGGAACCAAAAAAAAATGGGAAAAAAATAAAAAAAAAAAAAGGGATAGAAAGTAATTAAAATGATGTCACCTGCTGGACTGTTAGGCGGGTTATTCTAAATCAAGTTAAGTGGCAACGCAATGAAACATTTCTCTGACTGGGGAGTTTGAACTCAGTGTGAAGCGATGAATTTGGGTGTGGAGTTTGTATAAAGAAGCAAAAAAAAAAAAAAAAAAATCCAGCAGTTAAACCAGGTCTGGTCAACTCGCAACTCGGTCACATGTGGTATGCCAGGTGTTAACTTGTTGACCTCAGACCTTGGTCATTTGAATAAAGATTAAAATTTTATTGTACATAAAAGTACCAAAGAATATTCTACCGTAAGTTGTTCGTATCATAGCTACCATGGGAATATCTCACTATTTGACTTCACTTTGATCTCAATTTTTCAGTAATCTTTCGAAGCAATTAGAAAGCTTGTATTAATAAGAACACGGGGCATCTGGTGCCTTATGGCGACACCCAATCTACAAGTAACCAGAACACTTACTGAAGAGCGCGAGTGTGCATTCTTAGACATAGGGATTGAATGCGACACGCGGAACATGACAAATAGCAAAGCCAATCTTTCTTCAGCAAGCCTAATATATTTGACGCAGAAGCATTTTGTTCCAGATACACTGACTGTTCGGTGCTTTTCGATGGCTAATAATTTAGTGTCTACTTTATGTTGTAACTACAGGACAGTTTTTTAAAATTGTATTTCAGGTAAATATAATTAATTGAATAAAATGTAATTTTCAATAATTTTTTGTCGAATGTTTTTGATTTCTCTAATGAGGTACGAAGGATTAGTCGCTTCTCACGACTCGAAAGGGGAAAGTTGTAGTAGATTTTAATTTTAGATTTTGAATCGGCTTCGAATTTATCATATGAGCACTAGCGCACTTATACAAACACACACTTAAGCGGTCCGCCTTTGTAAAGTGTATTTCCAAAGAAGCTCACAAAATCTTTTGGTTTGGACAGGCATGAGTTAAACATCCAATTTTATGCAAGATTTGGTTTGGAACAAAACTTAACGTGGCTTTGCTATTCATGAACTTATTTCAAAAAATCAAATTGGATTGAATAAGCTCATGCTTTTGAAAGAAAATTGTTTTAAAAGAAATGTCGTATTTACTTGAAGATACGAAAAGTTGTGAAAAAGGGGGAGGAAATTCGAAACGTAACAACAACAACAAAAATTGATTTTTTTTTAGTGGGTATGGGCTTTTTCCAAACATCAGCGGAGCATCCTAAAAAATTTTTAATGGTATAATCAATGGTGTGGGTTTGTGTGAAAGACAGACCAACAAATAAATTTTAAAAATTATATATCAGAAGTTTGATTTAAAACTATATCATTCTTTAGAGTTATGTTCATGATTAGATAGATTTATAAAATTTTAACGGTCATAAAATTTACGTTTGTGGGTTGATCAGTATTGATTGGGAAAATCCCTTCAACGATATATTTATCTTTTACACCATACATATAATTTTACTATGCTTCATTATATTTTCTAACTTGAGCTTGAACTATTAAATTATTGTGTCTAGAAATACGATTATATTTTCTTTTCGTATAGCGTAGCATGTCCCATCAGAGTCTGGTTCTGTAAATTCCAACCAAACAACCAACCGGTTTACAAAAACAAAACGTTGAATGAGTGAGTATATGTGTTTACAAATAAAGTCTTGATATATTGATCTAACATTCGGTGAAAGGATGTGACACGTGTAATGTGATGTTGTTGTTAAGGTTACGAAACAAAATACCGTTTCCGTTTCTTCTTCGAAAAACAAAATTGAGAGTTCCCACTTATCAAACATCCTATCTTGCAAACCTTATTGAGTGCGACACATTTTGCGCGCATTTCAAACTCATAGATTCAGAGGGTAAGCATTCTATTCAACATATATTTTTTTTTCTAATCATTTTTTTTGATATGTAAATGCCTCGATGTTTTTTTAAAATGAAGAAAAGCAGCACTGCCAAATCTAGGGAGAAACTCATCAAATGTCAAAATTAACAACCATGACTTTGAAAAACATTAATCTTTGTACATATAATTACTTTTCAATATAACATTAAGACATTCTTTGTGAAATTTTTCTTTTTTTAAATCAACGATAAGAGACTTCTTGGGGCTATTTAATTTCTATTTACTAACTAAGACTCCGCACGAAGTAAAGTGAACTTATTTTACATCAAGTTGAAAAATAATCCTCCTTTTTTTTTAAATTAAGAGCAAAATAATTCATATTTTGAAATTGTGATACCTTTATATTTGTATATTTTTTATGCGTAAAAAATAGTATTAAAATACAAAAGTAATTATGATTGAGCTATTAAAATTCATATTGCATAAAATTTACTGAATTAACAACACTGAAAAAGCGTTGAGTTCTTATAGACATAGCATTCTCAAGAACATAATTATTATTTCACTATTTGAGTTAACCAAAATTTAAATTTTTTTTTAATGTTATGCTTCAGATTTCTCTTAATTTTTATACAAATAGTGAGCTATAATATAGAATTCGTAAGCGCTAATTTGAAGGGAAATAATCCCTTTTATTGCGCAGGAAATCAATTCATTCCATTATGGAGAATATATAAGCAGCATGGATAATGTCGATTTTAAAGCAAGTGTGCCAGATTCTTAAGAAATACTCACACACACACATTTTGAGGAAAACGCAGGTATACATATTTTTCTCTATGGTATGGTACGTTTGTTTGAAATTTTAGAATTCATTTTTTTAGTATTTCACTTAACAAAATTTTTATAAACAATACATCAAAGGAATCAACGTAGCCTTTTTCTCTAATTTTTAAGAGAAAAATCGTAGACAAGTTTGAAACGTTTTTTGTCGTTATTTCCATAATTAATGCATGCAAAACTGATATTTGTAGAAACATGAAATAAAAATTTTAATTTTAAAAATATTTCTATCTCTAATCTCGTTTCAATCTATAAGATTCTAAAACTGTGTTATGTTATAATCCGGCTCGTGCATATCAAAGGTAAAAGCGAATTAAGTTATTTTATAACTTCTTTATAATTTTTTAAAAATTTAATTCTTTACAAAACAGAATTTGTTTTTAAAAGTCCTTGAGAATCTGCATTTTAAATGGGATTGAATTAATATAGTAATTTATAATATTATAGCGTGAGTTAGTTATCCAAAACCACGTTAGCTGCGTTAGTCTGTTAAGCCCTCGTTAGATGTCGCGCTCTCTATACACTGAGACGATATTCCAAAATCAATTTTTCATGCAAATTGGAGTCCCCTTAGTAAAAAAGAAATGACAGTGGAACAAGTAAGATATAAACAAGGATTGCTAACTTAAAATTTCTTTGTTAATCCCATCGTAGTAAATAAACAATATCAATAAACTTATTTTTACTATTCAAAATAGACTGAGATTTTTCAATACCAAAATTAAGTAATAATCAAATTTACGTGATGTATACGAGATACGATAGTACTATTCAAAATTTATTCTCTCTATATTTTAGTCTTATATTACAAAAATTCAAAACATTCATTCCAAATATCAACATTTTTTTTTCCAATCCATTTTCGTAATGCTTATTTTAAACTAGCTTGCTCAAGTATGTAATTAGATGCGGTATGTAAGGTATGTAATTAGATGCGATAACTTTTTTATTTAGATATTGACGGAAAATTATCACTAAGCATTGTCTTATTTAATTATAGATAAGAAAAATATTACAAAACTGGCAAAACAAATTCAATCAGGGTATTTTTTTTTTAAAAAAAAAGGGCAATTTTAGATTTAAATAAGGCGCTTTTGAACATTATAGCTGTAAAAGATTTGTAAAACGAATTGCAATACATAAAATAAAACATTGATAAAGAATGTCATTTGGAAGGCTTTTACCTATGTTTTGAAATATTATCTTTGAAATATTTCAATTAATCATTGAATTAGGAGGTTCATTATATATTTTGTATTTGGTCGCCAAAGTGTGGGTTAAATAGAACTTAACCTAATGTTCTTGAAATACAATAATACTGTTAGAGTTCTGGTTGTGTAATGTAAAACGTCACAATGAACAACAAAAGAAGCATTTAGATACAAATAAAACTGTAAAAAAATAGTTTTCTTGCTGTGAAGTGAAATTACAAAAGGAAAAATAAATAAATAAACGTTAAAGTGAATAAATATATCGAAAACTTCTCTACATAGTTTTCAAAAAAAAAAAAAAAAAGATTGATCCACTTAATGGGCGCTCTTTTATAATTTTTATTAATATACTGAATAAAATATTAGAATTGAAGTAAATGATTAAATATCGAGAAATTGACAATAGTTAACTTTTACGATATTAAAATAGAGCAAACGATAAATTTTTGAATAGAATATATTTAAGCTAAATGCAAGTAAAATTGAAGCAAGCGATAAAAAATTCTAAAGTGATGATCTGGAATACCGAAATGACCCGCATTAAACAATAGTCCCTTGAGTGGCTAATTATCCTATCTGTATAGAATGCTGTGCATATGAATTTCTTTTTTTAAAATAGGCCTGCGGTTTAAAAGGAATTTGATATACTTGTTCTTGTATGAAGTGAGGTAATATTATGTTGTTAATTGATTTATTTTACACACATTCGACGGATGGATTCCGTAAATATTGATCAAATGGCTCTCTCACTTTGGTGCACCATATTTTGTAATATCCCTCTTTTTTACTATCCATTAAATTAATTTTTATAACTATTTATTGCATCATTTACATTACTTAACGAAGATATGTATCTGTCTTGGTAGATTTCAGGTTCTAGTATGCGTAATAAATTGAATGTTTTTCCTTGGTGTAACTATTTTTGCCGCCATGATTGGCGACGGTTATTGATTACTTTCATCGCCAAGATTCACTATTATCTATTAGTATGACTGACGTATATTCCATATCTGACTTTTACACTATTTTTTCACTTTCCAATATCCTTTTGATTGAAAAGGGGATAAACCTCAGACTTTTCTTAATAATATGTTAATTAAAGTATTTATTTCTTCAAATATATTATTTTTGAAGTATCTCGATTGTTTTTTTTTATTTTAGGTATATTAACTATTTTTAAATTTTTTTTAAAGAAAAAAATGTGGCTCATCAAGGAGTTATTCGAATGAGGCGAAAATCAGTAGATATGTTGAGAATTTATTGAAAGAGAAATGCTAAAAGTATCGTTCGAATTGAATGTTTTATTCAGGAAATACAATTACTAAATTAAATAAATAACTCTATAAAAATAATGCATTGACCCTGTTGCAAGGTGTTATCCGGCTGAAAATTGACAAATAGAGTTGGCGGATGTCCTCCCGCGGGATTAATGTTCGATTGGTGAGATGATCAGCACAAATTCGAGGGCGATGACAGATACCTGCTCAACAAATCCGAAACGTTCTTCTCGGGGAAAAATCTGGTGAAAACTTTGGCAGTGAAATGGAGAAACACGAAGGCCTGCTGTAGAAATGCATGCAGTGTGCTGCCGGGCATTATCCTTTAGAAATGTAAGCCATTAAAGGAAGGAAAACATTATGGGGCGTAGAACCTCTTTGACGTGCTAATGATATGAGTAATTTTATGTTTGGTAATTTTTAGAACAAGAAATCTTCCAATACAATTTAAAATTTAATTTTTAACTAAAAAAAAAAAAAATTAGTCTTACATTGTGAAGAATCCATTCGTATTTTCGGAAAATAAATTTAATGAAATTAATCAATAGAAATTATCTTTGAGTATCAATATGTTTTAAAAAAAAGATTTCCCACTGAGGTTATCAGAAGTAGGAAACCAATTATCTTACACGAAATTAAAAATAAAATGTTTAGTGATGCATGTAGGAAAATGAAAGGAAAAGTAATTTCAAAGTATAATGTTGCTTATACAACAAGGGGCACATATAAATAAGTTTTAGAACAGTTCCTATAAATAAAAACTGGAATTTGAAATTTCAGATATCATACTTAAATTGAGTGGAATGATTAAAATATTTTTCACTATTAAGAAACAAAGTAATGATCAAAACCCAAACCGCTTCAATGTCATGAAAACAAAGGTTTAATTAAAACGTGTTCTTGAAATGAAATTTTTGAAAATTGCACTAATGCACCACGTGTCAAAAGTGAAGATAATACTTTTTTCACTAACGAAATTTTAAATTAAGCTTTCATTAAAGGGAAAATTCAAATTATGATTTAGAATATTTAAAGAATTAATTTCTTCATATTTAAAAAGGTATCTGAATCCTAAATATAAAACAATATGATTAAAATTTACGTGCTTTCCAAAAGAGTAAAATCTTGACAGTTTTTCGTAAAATAAATCAGTCAAGTGCAAATTTTGATATGACGTCACGAACAGGAAGCAAAATAAAAATAAATGCAACAGCTTAGCTTTCAAATTGGAAATGTCGAAAGATAGACAGGTAAATCCTGACAAGGTTGCTGAACTATAGGGATTAAAATCAGAATGAAAGTCCATTTCCGGTATTGCTCTAATTGTAAACAATTAAAAATGTAGTAATTATCATATAGTATTAAAAAGAGAAAAATGCTATGGTAAATTTCACACTCGAAGACTACAAAAGAGTAATTGAAGAGGCGATACAAAAATTAAAAGGCTGGAGATTTCGCAAGAAATGTACAAGAATAATTTTGCAGTGCAACATGTTTTAATATCTCGAAGAATATAATTCTGACAAGCAAATAGAGTCTTAAAATTTAGTTTATCGAAAGATTCAAAAGAACCTTTCATATCTGGAAGATTGGTGTTAGACCAATTCGAATTTCTCAAAAAGGTAAAATTATTCAAAATGAATATTAAATATCTTAAAGTAAGAGTATTTCCGAGTCTCAGGCTATACAGTAGCAATTACTGTCAATTAAAGAAAGCACTTTCTTGAAAATCCGAATGCATTTTTTATTTGCACAAGAAAAACATGCCAAAGTAAAAAAAAAGTGCCGATGTTAATAACAAATACAAGAAAAGCAGACGATTTTGGTATAAAAATCAATTATCAAATTAAATATTAAAAAAAAGCAATCGAAAAATTATTAAAGCATATAATAATATGCTGTTCGGATATTAAAATAAAATCAGACGTTAAAGTATTAAACACAAATTTTAGCAATTTAAACTTACCTTATAAGGTAATTATAACACGGATCTTTTTAATTTAATAATTGGAGTGGTCTTTTATTCTTATGTTCTATGGCTACAAATAGTTTCAGTAATCTTCAGTACCTAATCAAACTGAAACCTTGACAGTACTGATGTCTGGGTTAATATTTGGCAAGAGCTACGAAAGGGAAATCGTTTCTTTTTTTTCACCTGGCGCAAGGCGGTAGTTGAATCATGGCTTGGGTCTCATCAATGGACAGATACGCTTCAGTTCCTGCATCAACTACCAGATGACTATATATGTACATTAGGGAAAGATTTACTTCCATTTTCTGAAATATCAGCCGGCACACAAAACCAATTTCAACAGGACAATGCCTGAATTTAAGTTTCCAACTAGTAGTTTCACTTCCCCTACATCTGTTTCGGATACGCCAATCTACATTCTGGTAACCCTATGGTGAACATGTACTTGTTAATACTTGTCCTAAATGCGTAAGCGAATTTTTGGCAGTTCTCTTATGTCACGAAATTGAAGCCTGCTAAAGAAAAGTCATGATGTTACACTGCCCAAGATACCAGACAAAGTTATTTATTTAAACGGAAAAGAGCACTTCTGAGATCAAAAGAAGTAACTGGTTGGATACTTCTTATCAAACTGTTGTTATTTTTATTTAATAAGAATTTATTTAAACATTAGAGACAATGTTATTTCTTTTTTTTTTTTTTTTAAATTTACGTGAAATATTATTTGCAGTTAATAGTAATTTCTCACTATTACCTACAAATAATTTGTGAGAAATAAAGGCATATTTGAAGTTCTAAGCATATCTCTAAACTTATGTGTAACTTTCAAAAAAAAAAGAAAAAATTCTGAAATTTTGTACTGTAGTTCAACTGGCATCGTTGTTACAATAATTTCTCTGTAATCCGACATTCGATAATTCGGCATATTCTATAATCTTGTACCGATCGAGCCGTTCGCATTCGGATTTTTTCGTGAGTATTCGGGATCTTGTTGATCTTGACCTTCAGGTCGCGACATACGCTGCTCTTCCCCCAGTGTTTATCATTATCATCGTTTTTCATATTTCAGTACAATATTTCTCGTTTTCTAGCGGGTTATTCATCTCATTTGCTCAATATTGCAACTGTGCGCGTGCAGTTTACTACACAGTAAAATGTTCTGTAAGTCCAAAAGTTTTACTTCAAATATTAATAAAGTTAATAAGCGTAAGCATGTGTGAGTAGAGTTACACATTGCAACTTGTTTCAATTATCATTATATTACATCAATTTTTATTGTGGTAAGTGTTTATCAATGCAAGATATGCAATTAAGTTAGCTTTCAAAATTTTAATTTAATTTTGTAGCTGCTAGAAAAACGAAATACATTTTCATTCCACACGTCCGTGGTTCTGAACATTTCCGGTTGAAGAGATCTTATTTTATCTCTTAAATCGATTATTACAGTCTTTAATAGTCACTTGCACAATAAAGAAATTATTTCTACTACAAAAGAGAGTAACAAATGCTTTTTTTATTTCTTACATCTTAATTTAATTTTTTCATTTCGATCACCCATTAAATGAACTAAGTTGTGGCGTAAATCAATACAAAAACCAATTTCATCATTCTCAAAACTTCTAATACTTGAATGGCATAACACATAACATACGTATTAACATTAGCGTACGCAGAAATCAATTTCGGGTGGTGCATATTGCTCTCGCTGTGAAACGAGCAATTTCATCAATTTAGAATCACCACTGAATATACACTAAAACTATAAAGGAAATTCTAAAAACTAAAAAATATGTTTCATCAATCTTACTTGTCCTATTTGAAAATATTCAAGGATTAATTTTATGTTAATCAAGTTACAAAAAAAGGTAAAAAGTATTTGAGAAAAATAAAAAAATGTATCATGACAGCAAAAATTCCTACTAACCAGAATCAGTGAAATTCAACAAGTTTGAAAAGCTGAAAAAAACATTTGATAATTGAAAAAAATGATCACAATTTAAAAGTACTTAAGAGAATGCGAGTGCAATGGAATGAAAAATTCTATACATTTTAGAATTCACAAAGTTATATTTCTTCTCTGATTTCTGTTTTGTTTTTGCAAAATATTTAAGAATTCTTCATTTACGGATACACACACAGAGAGAGAGAGAGGATGTGTATATATATACTCTAAAATTTATGAAAACATAATTTATAATATATTAAAAAGGATTAAAAGTAAAATAGATATGTAGAAAAAATATATAAATGAAAAAATGGAACCCTTCAAATCAAAAAGCAATTTCTGACTGAGGACCGAATATGCGGGATTAAACTTGTCTGATGGAACCAAACTTCCCCCTTTGTGACTTGGAAGGCTCAAGTGAGTAATCCGAAGTACAAAAGAGTTCAGACACAAAAAATGCTTAAGAGTTCAGTGAGATTAAAATAGCAAAAGAGTCCAGTGAAAAAAGTTACAAAAGTAAAATTTATAATTCTAAAAATTAACAACGAATCAAAATACAAAAAATACTTACAAAATTTCAAAAAAACGAAGATTCAAATATGTGAGTTAAAAATAAGAATAATCTTCAAACTAATAAAATGCTTCAAGATGGATATCGGATACTCGAAATGCGAGAAAACAAGGCGTCATCACTATATAAATTCAAAAAGGATGCGAACTGTTGGTAGGTAATCATGTGCAAAACGATGCATACTGTTGGTTGGTAATTAGTTAATTGGTAAAGGGTATAATGGCCCAAAGAGTGTGTAAAATTTATAAACTGTGTAAAAGTAAATAAATAAATAAATTCTTCATATCTAAACCACTAACTAGCCTTTCTTATGGACCTAGAATTGTGAGGTGGATTTGAAAATTGAATTATGATTCGCAAATATGTTTATTATATTTGTGATTTATACTCTAAAAAAAAAACTTGACGCACCAAGAAGGAGTTACCCAATTGTAATGAAATTTCGTATGTAAAGACATTTGGACCAAACATGCAAAAATTAAAATTTGATGTTAAATGAATGAATAGCGACAGATACAGCACCTCGGAATTCAGAAACTCAGCAGGTGTATATAAAAAGCAATTCTTAGTCTGATGGTCAAATTTTCAGATGTATTGTGATTTAGTATACCTTTCAACGACTGAAAAAATGCCTCGCCATAGGATTTGAGCTCATTACGAGCAACTCTCAGAGTTTGAAAGAAGTCGAATCATTAGATTGAAAGAGGCAGGTTAGGAAAATCGGAGAATTGCTCCTCATATGGATTGAAGCAATACGGCGAATAGAAGGTGCTGGCAAGAATGGGTGGATAATGGCAGATGGCAGCACCGTGATGGTAGCGATCGACCTAGGCCACAGCAGATTTGGAGGACATAGTGAGGGTAAGATCAGCTGTCACAGTGCCTGATTCATCGTTATCAATCATGTGACGGAGAACCTGCACATAAGTGTCCACCATGACCATTCACAGAAGGCCTATAGAATGATTTCTATGCTCGTACCGACCGCTACGCCACCTGCCACTTACGACTCCATACTGTAGAGCCAAATTACAGTGGTACTTGGCTCGATCAGGTTGGAATGATGCTGACTAAGAACGTATAGTGTTTAGGGACGAATCCCTTTTCCAGCTGTGTCCTGACGATCATCGAAGACGTGTCTGGATACCCCCAGGGAAGCGTGCCTATCCTGCTGTCAATATTGTATGCCCCACAGGCAATCAACCAGGAGTTATGGTCTAGGATTCCCTTTCCCTTGATAGCCGGATCCGTTTGGTCGTCATTAGAGCCACACTTACAGCACAACGATACTCGATTACATTCTGAGACCTGTTTTGCTACCGTTCCTTTTGCATACCCTGGCCTTATTTTTCTGCAATATAATGCCACACCATATATGGTACGTATCGCTATGAACTGTCTTACAGCTTTTCAAACACTTCCTTGGAAAGCCAGATCTCTCTCCAATCGAGCATGTCTGAGATGTGATGGGAAGGCAACTGCATCTACGAGGGAATGTTGATGACCGGGCCCGACACTTAGAGCAAATTCGGCGAGAAATACCGCAGGAGACTATCAGGGAGCTTTATAAATCTATGTCTCGTCGTGTGTGGCAGCTTACATTCACCTCATTGAGCTCGTTACTTTGCAACTATGTAACTCTGAATAAATCATTCAATTGTTCTAAAATTTTAAAGATTTTTTTCTGTTCATAATTTTCCTATCCACCAATTTTTGTGTCTCTCGGACAACTACTTTTTGGTGCGTCATTTGTTTTTAATAAAGTGCATATAAGTATTTAAGAAATTTATGGATAATAAAGTTCTAAATAATTGCTGAAGAATTTCTTAATATTGTCAAACTCATCTTTTTTATGTGTGGTTAGCTTGTTATTACGTAAGAAAAAGTTTAATAAAAAGTATTCCTATAAATAGACAATTTAAATTGCTATTCCAAAAACTAATTTTAACTACACGGAATTTAAATCAATCTCTTTTATCAGATATATTACTAACTAATCTATTATCAAAAATTTGCTAATCGTGATCGAGAAATTCTTCTGTATTGGAATAAAAGTTAGTTTTTAATAATTTAATGTAATCAAAGTAAAATGAAATATTAGGCTTAAAATTCTTTATTTTACCGAAAATAGTTAAATTATCTGTATAAACGATAAATAAAATAAGAATCATTATCAATGCATTGTCTTTCATAAAAGTAAAAATTATCCTGGCAATTACTAGAAGGACCTTCTTGAGGCAGACATATAATTTGCTTATAAAAACCCTGACCAAGAACCATAAAATTCTCTTGTAATTAAGAGCTTTGAATTTTTCTCGGTTTATTATTTGATTAAATCGATATTTATTGCATAAAATGCAAGAACTTAATTAAATCTTGAACATCTATTGAGTTGAAAAGATCTTGAAAATCATAGCCATGTACAAAAAATACTTATCGCTCCTTCATGATCTTGAAAATTTTAAAGTTGCTTTAATAATAGTAGTTTTTTAAGATTATCAATAGGCTTTTGAAGAATTGGTTGTAAAACGTTGCCAGATCTGCTGATGTAGGTGTTACAGCCATTTTTAATACTTCGAAATTTGAGTGGAATTTTGTGATATTTTGGATTTAAAAAATGTTTGGAAATTTAATATTTATCAAATGTAAGCCAAACTCCTTATTAAAGGGCAAAGGACGAGTATTAATCTCTATTTTATTTTTTGGGTATCTGGAAAGCACTATTATTCAATTCATGTTCACTTAATAAATCACAGTAGTAAAATTTGCAAATAATTGCTCGATTTATAGGAAGCTTATCTACATAAACGATAACAAAATCTTTCTGCAAATAACCTATAATTATTCTTATATCTTTAATTATAATCTCCCTTTCTATTTTAAAATTCAAATTCAAAATCTCCTTCATGACACAGGATCTAAATTCGTTAAAGGCCTCAATAGGCAATCCATAATTAATTGTAACTTTTAGAGTGAAATTATCAAATTCCTTAGTAATTTATTTTCTTGTGACTAGAACCCTTTTAGTAATTATGAGCCTAAATCCAGTTTCCTTAATCATGAATTATTTCAATAAATTGTTTCCAACGATGTCCAAATTCCCTGTGACAATATATAGGTGGAATAAATCAACATATTGTTTGTAGTCACTACATCTATTCACTTATGGAGTTTCTAATTCTAAAATTTTTTAAAATAAAAATAAATCTCCTAATTTTTTATTCTACATAAATGTTCTTTTAATTTTGATGCTCTTAATCGGAAATAGAGACATGTGTTTCTGAAAAACAACAGAAAAATTCATTTTATTAAATGGTTTATTCATAAAGAGAAAGGTGTAAAATTCTGTAATATATTTTTTTTTCATTAGTATTCAAATCAATTTTCATTTTATGGCAAAGATAGTTGCAAATATCTCCAATGATATGAAATCCCAGCATATCTGGAATAATGTCATTATTCAAAATGCTTACGATAACTTTCACTTCGCTTTTATTAAGCCCGAACAAAAAATGTTTGATTTGTCCTTTGAGATAATTCTTTTCAAAATCATATCCCAATTGAAACATTTTCTTTATTAATTAAAAAGTCTCTTTTTTTACTATTCCCACGTTTGCCTCTAGAAATTCTAGTTACTTTTTAAGGATTATTAAAACTATAGAATCCTTCTCGGTAGTAAAATACTTGGTTACTTTGCTTAATTGCATTCATTACATTTTTATTGTTCCATATTACATTTCACCAATAAGGGTAATCAGTATCATAAAAAACAACGTAAAATTTTTTAAACCATTATCTCTCTTTTGTTTTGGGTACAATTTTAATTCTATATATTTTAATACATTATTATATCCTTGTGAATTAAAATATTTATTTTCTATTCGAAGTATATTTTTACGGCTGTTAAAGTGTTTAATATCAGACCTATCCAGATTAATTATAATATTGATAGTGCCAGAAGTCTGCCCAACATAACTAAGCCAGCACATACAACAAGTCAGCTTTTATATAGAATTAAAGATTTTACAAAATAAAAGGTTTGAATTCTGATCATATTGCTCTTCAGCCATCATAACACAAGTATTGCATCTCTTACACACATACACATACAGACGCATGCGCGCACACACACACATACAGACGCACGCACACTCACACACACATCTAACAAAGTTTATTTAAGCGCATTTCATAAGTTACTATTTCTTAAGTAATTTTTTAAATATTTCATAGTTGAAAGCGACCTTTAAGCGTTCATGTTGTAACAGATAAAAACGAGTAAGATTTTTAAAATTTATGGATATTACAGAAGGTATCTATACAATTGAGAGAGCAATATAGATATTTTCCGTCAGAATTTCTTTACTTATATTCTGCTTAATCTAATCTATTGTGCTATTAATTTTTTTTTTCCATATTGAGCTATCAAAATACTATTACTGCAATCTGGCAAATCTGAAAATCTTTTAGATTTCAAATCTTTCAGATTCTTTTAGATTTATTTTCCTCAGACATGCGATCTGATTCCGGTTAAAATATTTAATAAACTCATAACCATTTTGTGTTCTGTGAAAAGGAAGAGGTGATCCGACGAGATGGAAATTTATGAAGTCACGTGTCATTCCCTCGTTTATCACTGGCCTGGAATAAAAGAATGCTTTCAGTTTTCCTTTCCACGGAAACTGTTGAGGGGAAAGGGGACCCATTCTATAGGGAGACACCTCCTTCTTTTGTCTTTAAACATTAAAGTGATAGAAATTTTACTTAACTTAAATTTATTTAATTTAAAATTAAAAAAATCATATCACAAACAGCAAAACCTTTTCTATTCTTTTCTCAGGAATTAGTTTAGATGGAATCATTATTTCTCTCACTGATGACAAAATTTAGGTTCTAGAAGAAAATAAAAGTTTATAGCATCTATAAGTGAACAATAAGAAATCATACTAAAATATTACGTTTTCCTAAAAATTCTTGGGAGTGCATATTTCTCTTTGCACACCCCTCCCCTGGAACGCCGCTCTAATTAATGCATTGTTAACTAAATTCAGCAACGCTAAATTTTATTCTTAGTTTCAAGAAATTTATTTTTCGGCACCATGAAGCTTGTTTCACTGATTAAATAACTACATTTAAGATTCCACGTGCCATAGATGTACAATAGAAAATTAGAATTGACCTTTGTCCTTGAACGAAACATTCATTCGATATCGTTACTTAACTCGTGAGCAGATTACCAAAACGCTTTCTTCCAATGAAACGACCTTCTTTCTTGAATCATTAAAGAGTAGAGAATGCTCAGCGAGCGCCTCGAGCTACCTGCTTATACGCTTCCTCTTCAGAAGCAGATATCACTTGAAAAAGAAGTGTCGTGTGAAAGAGATGTAAACATAATTTTTTTTCAAATGCTCGGGGAGCTAATTCTGTAAAAGGGTTGCGTTGAATACGGATGAAAATTTCATGTGAATACATCGCTATCTTCTAGCAACATTATTTCATAAGAAAGGTTAGTAATTTTAATTATTATATATTTTAATTTATATTGAGTATGTATAGGTAAGGGTTAACCAATTTGGACGAGAAATGGTACAGATTGCGCAAATCAATCTCCAGATTAACGCTATTGGGGCTAATGTTTCATTGTGATAATATTCAAATGTGTTTTTAGAAAGTGTGAATTGTTTGAGGCATTTTTCATAATTTTGTTCCCCAGTTTCAACAGCGCCACAGACATCTGAGCGCGCTTGCGCACTATCAGCAAACGGTGGCATGGCGTGTCGGTTAAGGCGTCGATATCTTATATTGGGCGTTCAATTTCTCTTGGGGGCATTGTTTGCGCACTGCCTTTTAAACTGTTAAACTTGCTTTTGATTGTGTTCAATCCTTAAATTGTGATTTAATTGGTCAATGTTTTACTTCAAAAAGATTGCTTCCTCGATTTGAAGCCTTACCCGACCGAACCTGTCGGAGCTGGCTGACACTGCGCAAGAATTTTCATATATCTGATGTTGCTACAGATAAAGTTTCATAAATGCGGAAAAAAAATTCGAAATTTCCATCTGAAAACACATTTGAATATTGCCTCATGGAAATCTTTTCTTCTAATAACATTAATCTCAGGGCCGATACGGTTAAAATTGGTTAGCCCTTGCGAAATGAAAATTTCGCTAAATGAAATCGTAAAAAACCTTAATATGTAGAATGAATAAATAATACAGACATCTCGCATGTATGGTCTTATTATCTTTTATATTAGCTCAAATAAGTGAATAAATTGTAATTCTGATTGTAGATACTAAAATAAAGACAGCTTTCCGAGTATGTTTATGCAGTGGTTATAAATATTTTCTTAAACTTCAGGTATCCCAATATAAGAGAAAATTTTTGCTGGATATATTGAGATATTAAATGATTTAATTCTAATTAAAACTGGCAAAATCTAATGTTAAAAGTTATTATTAATTATATTACGTATCAATCTCATTACAAAAATTAAAATACCACCTAAAATGTTCTATGCAAATTTTTGAAAAGAGAAGATTTAACCCACCAAGGTGTACTTTATTTTTATAATTGTTATTAAATTACTCAATTAAATATGAATATTCAAGTAAACGATGAAATATCGTGGAATGAATAATAAACGATATTAAAATTAAAGGAAACGATAAATTCGTAAATTGAATATATTTAAGCTAAATGTAATTAAAATTAAAGCAAAAGATAAATTAACACATTCAATATTATATCAGCTTCATGTAATTAAAATTAAAGCAAATGATAAATTATGAAAATGAATATATTTAAGCTGGAGGTAATTAAAATTGGAGCAAATGATAAAAAAATTGAAAAGTGATCTGTTACTCCAAAACTGATCTGGTACTTAAAAAGTGATACAACTAAAACAAAAGCTCTTTTTTGGGCTAACAATTTTGTAAAAAAAGGGAAAATTACTGAAGAATTGTATCACTATTTTGCTTCTATTTGAGATAATAAACAACCTGATTCTTGAGTATATTTATTTTTTTAAAAAAAATTCACAATCATTTTAATAAACTAATTACTATCTCAATATATTTTCTAATGCAATAGAATTAAGGAATATCAACAGCATTAAATCTGAAATCACGAGAGATATTGTTTTCATTTGTGTAATGAAAAATATTTGTCGAAGAATGCTTCATTTGTATTTCAAACCGCGTAAATGCCTTTACATAGAAGATATTTATTATTAGAATTATAAATAATATTTTAGACCTGGATTATTCTATCTTTGTCTTTTTGTGTGGGAAATAAGCATAATTCATTCTGTATCATGATTCGAACAATGTTGTCCCTATATACTTGATTAATTTTATTTATTGTAATAAAATATACTAGAGGTGAAATGAAAATTTCTTTTAAGTAAAAATATCATTCCGTTCCTACAAATTTAATATCTATAACTAGAAATCTATTAAAAAAGTCAACCAGTTTGGTTTGAATGTACTTTACTTATACCTTTTTGGAATGTGTTTACCTTTTTGGAAAGATTTGTTGGCGATAAATCTCCGATAGAGATTCTGGTTGATCTTGCACGTCATAAATGACAACCCTAAAATTTCTCTTTCCTTCTCGGTTTAGTGTTCGAAATTATTTCGTAAACTTTTTGCTAGTCCTTCATATTATTTTTTGGTAAAATATGGACTATTTATTTCAGGAATTTGTTTTGAAAAAATCGTAATCTTTAGTGCGTAACGACGACCACTTTTGTCGTCTATTGGTTTAAGAAATAAATTATTTTTTAAATTGATATTAATTATTTGTACCCACTAATGTAAAGTGGTGAATATATCTACATTTCATTGTTCCCATTTAGTATTATAGATAAATAAAAAAAAATCACACAATTACAGTGACAGCAATTTACAAATAAATGATTCAATATTCTTTTCTTTCCATGGTTTTCGCCCCCTATATATAGCATCTAGATGCCAAGATATAATTTTATAGTAAAAGGATTTTTGAAAACATTTGCTGAAAGAAACCGGTAGTTTAGATTGCGTCTTAATGAGAGTATAAATGAGATTTTTGTTGGAAAACAAGTCGCGAACGGCATTAAGTATTTCCTGTTGTGTCGGTTTAAAATTAAGCAAAACCATCAGTTAAAACAGGTGTCGGGTAGCATAAATTAAAAAGAAAAATGTTTGTTTATAATTTTATTGGCTTTTTCATACTTTCTGTAACAACATATTGTAGACTCCCATCCTTAAAATCAAGTTTCTGCTCGTTAACAAGCTTACCTTGTTAAAAAAAACAACCTCGTGCATGTGGTGAAAACTAGTATTTCAGCTTTTTTTATTCATTTGTTTTGGTTCGTCCCGTCGAATTATATCCGAGTATTCTTAGAATCAGTGATTTTGAAAATTTCCAAATTAGCGAGTTTTTTTGGATGGAGCAACATATACACTTCGGAGAGCGTCGAATTACAAATACAAAAAACATTTAACTAATATATTTTTTCCAGGCCCTCAAAGTTGCAAGCCATTTTTATGCACATAAATTTCAGAAACAAATGTATTCTTTCTCTTTAAAAAAACATGGCCAACATAAAACCATATTAATGTATATCTTCATTTCTATCACAACAAACTCATGTATGCACTTCAAATATCAAATTCTCTTTATTCGAAGAACATCACTAAAGGGTTTGGGAAACACATGACATGGTTTTCCCAAACTTTTTAAGCTTTTTTCAAGGTCATGACGATTTTCCTCATTTCCTCTTCCAACATTTTGCTGGCCATTATTCGAACCAGTACCTTTCATTTTAAAAATCCTAAGCTTTTAGCAATTTTTCGACATTCACAGGTAGACGCAATTAATCCTATATTCCAGTTACCACTCTTTCCATTCAATTCCACACAAACAATCTCTCCTCTTTCCAACTCATACCATGAACCATAGTTGAGACATAATGCTAAAAATATTAGAGATATATACGAAGAAAACATGAGGAAAAAAAAGGAACTTCACATGAATGAAGACGTCTACGGTGAGGAACGGGTTACTTTTGTTCATAACCGGTAATAGTTTCAAATAAATTCTAGACATAAAAGCCCAAAAAATACTCCTCTCATTTGCCCTTCACTCCCACCCCCGAAACAAAAAATCTCCGCAAGCGCAGTTACCTCCCCCTCCCCAAAAGTAAATATTTTCAAATATCTAAATCTTATTGATAATGTACCTAGAAAATTATTATTATTGTATTTTTTTTTTTGGGGGGGGGGGGGTTGAGGATATTAAATTTCAGAGAACATTAAAAATTGAATCAGTATATGTATTTCAATTACACCATTACATCAGCTAATTGAAATGTTACCATATTGTTTTTATTACTCTCTGTAGCACACGACGACAAAGAACAACAAAGCTGACTTTTTTACATTAATTAAGGTGTAAAATCATGGTTCAACTATTAAATCTACCATCTACCTCTCTTCTCGCTGTTTTCCGTCAAATGACTGGTATTGTCGGAAGTGGTCTGGTGGAAACATCAATAATATTTTGAGATCGATCGTTCCCAGCAGACTGGAATACCAAGATATCTAAGCGGTCATTTGAGGTGAATAAAATTTGACCAGGGGAATAAGATCTGTAGAAATTTTAATCCTAAACAGTCCGGAGAGGACTTGACCAAGGAGCCCTTTCTTGTCTTTGACTTTTTGAAAGTTTTGGGACTCATGGATCTGATATATTTTATTCGCTAGATCGGACAGGATTAGCAACAGCAAGAAAAACAGATTTAAAATTATGGATGGATTCCCTAACGATATGATCAAATATTTTTTTACTAATCAGGTTTGACGTTATTACGACAATCTATAACTTATGGAATAAATTATACAATTTCATAATGAAAACGGTCTATTTCTAAGACTTCTATCACATTAACATTAAAAAAATATTTAGTTTTATATAATGCATTATTTCTTTTGACACGTTTTGTATGAACTAATATTTATTATTATACATAACAGTTAAAAATACTTTTTTTAAAATTACGCTTTACTTCAAACCATCGTTCTACAGAATAGAATTATCGTAATTAGAGTTGGGAGCTTTTGTTCTTTTGGATGAACTTTTCTGTATTGTTCTTGTTCATTTTAAATAACTGTTCTTTAACCTATTATGAGAAAAAATTCAAATCTATCAGTTAGTGAAAAAGTCATTGGTAATTTCTAAACATGAGTATGATTTTTATATAAAAATGTGTTCAAATTAAAGAAATAATTTGTAGTAAGTGCTGGTAAAAATGTTTTAAAATAGTTTTTACATTAAAAAGTGTGTATATCGAATTTTAGTCAAAAACATTTAAGATTTTTAAAGAAAATCATTTATTAGAAAACAATTCCACTCCTGATGACTTCATATGCAAATTGAAAGATACTCTATACTCTTGCTAAAACACACAAAATTAATGTATAAATGTTTTATATGTATTGTGTTTGACTATTTTTATTATTATTAATGTATCTGTAAATATTAAATACTGATTACATACACTTAAAATACTGAATGTGTAGTTATTTTCTATATTTTTAGTAAAATGAACAAATTTGTAATTACACTTTTGAAATACGCTAATCATTTAATTTCATATTCCAATCTTATTCGCTTTCTTATCACAAAATAATAAAACTGGACTGCTGGATTAGTTCATCTAAAAGAACGAGTACAGCTCTTTTAGATGAACCAGTTCTTAAAAATAAGTTATTCTTTCTACCCTGAACCCTACCCTGAACCTGGGAATATCAGTTAATTCTTCAAGAACTACATATATTGTAATTTGACTTAGATTAGGCGTCACTAGCCTTTGTGCGCAAGCGTCAACTGGAATATACAAAAGACAATAGAGAGAATATTTTTTTACTGGAGACGGGATATTTAATAGTTTCAAGAAGCAAAAAAACTGAAAAAGTTAAATTAAAAAAATAACTAATCAAATAAATTTGATTGTAACATTATTTCGTACTTCTTTTAAATTCCGTCGACATCAATTTTGTTGACATTCCACAGACAAATTTACACCAATTCTTTTAGAATGGCATCGTCATTTAGGGACGTTTTTCTGGTTTGACGGAATAGTGAATGTAAATTTGCACACTTACTTAGAAGTTAAGTTTGACTAATTGACCATATAAATGAAAACCTTATTGCTAAATATTCGGGATTATGCAAGTATGGGGTTAAAATGATTTAGCATCAAATACTGAAAAGATCATCGCAGTTATAATAATAATTTAAAATTTGCACCTCTTCATAGATTAAAATAGGAAATATTGACGCTGAAATTTCAACTCTTTGGAATACAGAACTTTACACAAATATAAGAACAATTCTCGATTAATGTTATTAAATTGTAACATTTTTTCAAAGTGTGGAAAAATTCAGTCACTGAGAGTGGAAAAAGTCAGTGGAAAAATTGACTTTACCAGTACGGATCCAACGTAATATAATGAACGAAATACATTACTGTTTTATTTCATTTACATACATATTGCCCTTCTCATGAAAATAAGTAATACTAATTTCTGAGTCAAACACCTTGATGAAGTTCATAAATACATATTAATATTAACGCAAATACAAGCTCACGCATACACACTTAAAATATATTTAATCACACACAAAATTGCCTAAAGGGAGAATTGATTTTTAAATGATGTGTGTTGGCGACGAACAACTTTAACACAGAATTACAATTGATCTAACAAAATAAATCTTTTTTATATATTCGAAGAACATCCGTTAATCTAAGTGATTAATTTATTTTAACTATTCTTTCTCAAGTTGACATGCGAGAGCAGGATTGCAGTTGGTAGCCTGCAATTAGAGAGAGGAGCCCTTGTGCGCAGGCTTCATCTGCAATACACACACACACACACACACACACACACACACACAC
>BMAW01057789.1:0-28109 GCA_019974015.1 Nephila pilipes | reverse complement strand
ATATATATATATATATATATATATATATATATATATACATAATTGCTAATTATTTCAGTTATTAGAGTAATCATAAAAAACAATTAAGAAAGACAATGTAGATCAAACATGGAAATAAAATTAATTTAAATTCTGATTTCCTGTGTTGCACAAGAATGTGTCGGTAAACAATTTTTTGCAATCCAAACATTTCCTTTCGGCTAATACATTATAACAAAAAGGTTATTAGCAAAATTCAACAGAACGAGGACGCTATTAGCTCGCAGATTCCAATCCGAAAAAATTAACGTCTTAAAATAAATTAATTTCAAGTTAAATTCGCTTAAAAAGTTTTTCCTTACAAAATATATACAATTTCAAAAACATAAGAATTGTTTACTAATGTAATTAAGATCATTCTAAGTTAAAAAATTACTTCTAATCTTATCAAGTCCTAATTTCTGAAATGGCCCCCCTTTTCATGATTATTAAATCACAGAATATTGACAAAATTATTTGTAATAATGAAAAGTATTGTAGTAATATTATTAATCAACAGCTAAATTTTTTTTTCAAATTAAATTTAACTACAAACTTAAAGTTAAGAAAAATCTTTATATAAGACTCATGCAAAATATATGCAGTATTACCATCTATTGATTGTAAAATTAACTATTTAAAATCATCTAACAAAAAATTATTATTGCATTTTAAATATTATTTCCTTTGATTTAAAAATTTTTAAAACAAACCTTCCCTCTTTAACTTACTTTACAATTCAATTATTATTAGATTGAATGATACAATCCAGTTATATGAGACTAAAAGTAATCATAAATGTATTTATCTCGCTTTAAATATTTTTTTTTCAAAATAATTAATTAGATATTCATATTTTATACATTGTTTTAATAATAAAAGTTATAACTGATTTATCTGTACTTTTTGTAAATAAATTATTATTTTGTTGCTGATATTTATTTTTTCATTTCATTTCTACAAATGAAATGTTTATGCGGTTATTTCAGAATAGAACTCTGAATATGTTAAAGTTTAAAAGAGCCTTTGTCTAATAAGTATTATTGTAAGCCGTGATATCTATAATTTTCAATTTATAAAAGATGAATAGGTCATGAATATACCTATATTTCTGCTCATGTTTATATATTATACAAAAGTTAAGCTATTCTCTATAAATTAATATAGACTTTAACCATAATTGATAAATATTTTCAAGAGGTTTCATAATAATTATGAATAACTGGTTTAACTGCTGATAGGCAGTATATTTCATGCTATATCTTCAGTATAGATCTATGAATAGGAACAACTAAACTCCATGCTAGTGGGGGAAGAATTTGAATAACACGTGGCCCCCATGTTAGCTGGCGAAAAGAGCATTGTCTGAGAGATTAGTAAGATGTTTTTTATTATTGTATATGTTTGTGTATTGTGCTGCATTAATATATAATTACAGTTTGCCAACTAAACAAGTCCAAACAGGTTTGTTATTCTTTTCACATCCACTCCCACAGCCTTCCAACCATTCGTTCTAGGATGGAACATGTTTTACTGGCATAGTCGTCAGTATTATTTCAGGTGAGAGCTTTCACATATTCTATGTAAATAATACTCCCAGTGTTTACTATTTTAATTGTCTGCCAAAATTTATTATTAAAAGTATAGAATTAAAAGTTTGTTCCATCCCGGAACGTCAAGTTATATATCTCGTCAGAGAAAAGAGAATTTCCGCCAGGAAAATTAGAATCAATTTCTCACCGTAGGAAAAAAAAAGAATGCATTAGTATTCCGAATGTTATTTAGTTGATTTACAACATATTTTGTACCTCAAAAGGAAAAAATATTGTTTATTTGGATTTAGAATTTCCATCCCAGATAATTAAAAAAGTTCTTTTAAACGCATGTGTAATCAGCATATTTGTAATTGATAGTCCATCTGATTCATTGCATCAGTTTTGATGATCTTGAATACATTTTGTTTAGTAATTACTTTTATCTATTCGAATTGTATATATAAATTTCATATCATTGTATTCTTATGAACTTCTTGTTCTGTTTTGGCACGATACCAATTTATTTTTAATGGTTTTCATGAAATGTTTTCAATAAGAACAATTCTTATTTGTTGATATTTTTGTGCGAATATCGTATCATTGTTTATGCTTATTATAAATAGAGTAATTCCGACAGAATTGTAGGTTATATGTAGGTTATGTATGCTGCTATTTTAATGCATGTTTATGTACTTGAATTTTATTTTTGATGGATGCTCTAAGCATTAGGATTATGCAAGTACATTTTTGATTGGATTGTTAATGTTGACGAATAACATAGAATAAAATAAAAAAGTTTGATTGTTTTATATGTAAGTTGTGTTCTGATAAAGAGTATTTTCTGTTTTATTGTAATATTTAACATATCCATTATCGGAAACTTTACAAAACTGAGTTATACACAAAATATGCGTATCGAAAGTTTTCATATTCAATGGTTGTTTACAGTATTGCGGAAATAAATTTCATTTTTGTAATTGTTCTTAAATCTTTGAAGAACAAACTCTAAACAAGATATCTGATCTTGTTCTTTTGTTGATAGAATATTATAACATATTCATTCGAACGGTTTGCTTACTTGTAGGGTTTAATGATTACACATTATTGGTTATTAGGGAATTTTTTTCTATTCATTTGAATATTTATTAATTACTCCTTCTCAAGGGCTGACATAGAGTTAAGAAAAAAAATCTGGTTACTGCTTTCCATTATTGTATCATATGTTTCAGAAATGTATTATTAGATTTAACCCATATATAATCTATTGTCAGATATATATTTTAGTTTTCAATATATATTGTTAGAAAATCTCTATAAGTTTATAAATATATTTCTCTTTATATCTATCTATATATTTATATATTTCTATACTTTCTTTAGTATAGAAAAGAGATTACTAAACAGTAAGGTCCATGGCATTTTTAGCTAAGGGTAGAAAAGAAGATTAATATAATTTGAAGAAGAAATAGGGGGAAGTCCAATTCCTAAAAGAAAAATAATATCTCTAAAGAAAATTATTGTAAGAAGTAAATCCTGTGATGAAGAGTTTGTAAAGGGGACATTAGAGATTAACATTAATACCAGATTCGAGAAGACCAAGAAAAATCAAATGAAGTTAAAACTCAACAAAAGGAAGGAGAGTTGGAGACAATACAATGAGAGCTGGAAGCTCAGCAGATAATAAAGCAAATGGAATTTGAACTGAGAAAACTGGAAATGGAATCTAAGAGCCATTCAAACTTACCAACGGTTACCAATAACAATGGACAGCATTGTTTATTGCTAATAAAGCTGTTGGGATGATTTATTTGTTGTTGGGATGATTTATTTATCTTTGGTCGAAAGTCTGGCCAAAAGAGCCAACATAGATGTTAAAGATTGGGTATCGTGCCGTTTAACGTTACTACCAACTAAAATCGCCTAATTAATTAGTAGAGAATCAGAAGAGAAACTTAAGGATAAGAAGTATATTAAAACAATTTTGCTAAAAAAATTTAAACTGAGTCCTGAAAGCTTTAGGTAAAAGTTCGTACTACATCAGAAGATGGTTGAGAAATCTTGGAGGGATTTTTGTTATGAAATAACAAATTATTTCGAAGAATGAATTGGAGGTTTAAATATATCAGATTTTGAAGGATTAAAGAATCTAATCATTACAGACCAACTCAAGAAAAAGGTACCACCTGAAGTACAAAAACATTTCTTAGATAAATGGGAAAAATTTGTTTCCCAGTCCAAGTTAGGGGCAGATTAGATGAATAGGATAGCATACGCAGCACAGCAAATAATTTCTCAAGAACGGTTTTTAAAGAAATGATTAATGAAAATTTCATTCTCGTATGCCCCGGACATGTTATTCTCTTCAGGTCCAGTCTCACCACCTATCAACAAACTCGTCCAAAGAAAGAACGTGTTTTACTTCTTCTTTTATGCTTTTCAGTTAGTCCTAATTAATTAGTTGACACATAATCTGACAAGATTTCTACTTTGTTATCAACAGAAAGTACAGCCAATATACTATTCTTGTTACAAGCGGTGAAATCAATCTTGTTTCGTCGATAAAGTCTCCTTTTTTTTACCTAATAGTTAATATTCCTAGAATTTATTTTTAAATTAGAACCCAATTTTTACTGAAACTTTTAAGAAACCGAAGAGAATCTTTTGAACCATCTCAATTAATTTTAATTGAATTCTCCTTCGATTATTTTATACAGAATAATTAGATTATAATGAAACAATGACAATTCTGAGGTACATAAACGGCACTAATAATACATTAAGGTATTAAAGTCTCCGGGGAAAATCTATACATTCTACTGCTTAAAATATTTACCAATTAAAAATAATAAAGTTATTTAAAAATTCAAACTGGAATTTTAATTAAATAAAGGATTATTTGAATTTAAATTTTTAAAATTTTATTTGCATCTAATGATTAAAGTAAAACTTATAATGCTTCCTTTTTATTACACAAAATGATATATTTTCAAAAGATTCATTATATTCCTAATGCATAAAAACTTAGGGTCCGTATCTAGTTTAAGGGTTGCAATTTTATAATTTATTAATTGTTTTTTACTTACAAGCATATATGAAAATAGATACATAACGCGTGTTTTTGTCAAATAATAAAGCATATGAAATACATTTTAATTTCATTAGGCAATTATAAGTTAGAAACAAAGCACTATCTAGTCTTTTTGTATAACAACACTTTTCAATTATTGTTGACATTTTAGAAACTTTAATACTGTACATATTTAACAAATGACACTCTAACTTAATTATTAGATATAATCAAAGGTAACATTATTAATTAGGTATCTTTAAATTTTCATTAAATATAATCAATTCAATTTTAAGATCTTAGCAAGTTTATTAGATTGTACTTCAGAAAATATGCTGTAACAATAAGTTCAACAATTAGGTTTTCAGTTAGAAAAATTGATTAAATATAGTACACTTTTTTTCTCTATTCTTTATTATTCACAATTGAATGCATCTTCTTTTTGATTCTAAAGGAAAATGTATTTCTGTTTCAACGTATGCACTTTATTTCTTCTAAGTATTTACTATGTTTATTTCTTTTTCACATTTCAGTGTTATATTAATTCGGAATAATAAATTAAAACTCTGCGAGAAGAAGAATGTTAATTATAAATATTTTATAAGCATACTTTACTGTTATATGCACTTAATATTTCCCCTAAATTTTATAAGTATGATAAAAGATTCTAAATAAATAAAATTGATACATAACATACTATATCATAATTTAATTACCTTCAATTGCATAGTTTTTCTTATCAAATTTACGAGTGAGGTAAGGTTAGCTATAAAGATGTTTATTAATAATTACTTGATAACTATAAGTGAATAGAGAGACTGGCTTGAAAAAAATAAGAATGTAATTATTTTAGTTAGGAACAGTTCCTTTTTGTGCAAACTTAGAATCAAAAGAAGTTCATATTTATTTTTTCACTGTCTACATCAAACAAAATGGAATTTATGTATATTGAGGGTATGTTTTATACAAGTATACAGATTTTTACGATCTATAAAAGTGGACCAGTTGCTCTAAATATTTATATACAGAAAAAGAAAATGATATTACATAGAGCAGAATAAGTATAACAATAAGAAGGTAAAACCCTATTTCTGACTGAAATCTTCTAGCGCATAATATATAAATAGAGAAAAGGTTATAGGGCGAAATAAAATTCTGCAAAGAAATAAACGTTCTGAGAAATCCACGTAAATTCACACTATTACTTTTTTATGTATGCTACTTTTTATTATTTCATATTAATTTTTTTTTATAAGTCTCGCATTAATGTTAGATTATACCTAAGCTAAAAGGAGTTTTTTGCTGTAATTTGTATACCTTTTTTAGTAAAAAATTTGAGTTTTTTATAAAAAAAAAAAAAAAAACTAACTTACATGAAAATATCGAAGAATTTCTTTTTAACTTTAATGACGACAAGCAAATTACTCGAGAAAAGTGAATTTTAGAAGCTCATTATTTTATTCAATATTTACAATGACACAAATCTTAATAATTAAACTAAGTTATAATATTACTTCAGAATCTAATTACGAGTTGATTTTAGCACATTTTCATTTAAAATGTGGTTTTATATGAAAAGTATTATATTGTTCTGCCGATATAATCAAGGAGAAAAAAATTAGTTGATATTACCGAGAAAAAAATTAAATATACTAAATATGTATAAGCAATACATAAGAATATTATGTTATTCTGAATAACTTCAAATAAAAGCATCTGAAAATAGTTAAAGTTAATTTAAATATATAAGAAGTAAAAAACACATTTTGCATTTACATTTGACAATATAACAAATAAAGAAATTCCCGAGCTATACAACTACCTACTTTATTTTCTTCCTTACCACATGTGTATGAGTCATATAATATCTCAAAATGTACTTGGAGATATGTAAATATTTTTCCTATCTAGAAATGTCAAAAGACAGACAGGATGAGAATTGATATTTTTGTGCCACTGGTATCCTGGAAAGGTATACTATTCTTATTTATGCATAAGTAAAATATTACAAACCTAATATTTCAGTCTGCATATAAAATATTAGTGAAGAAACGTGACGTTTTTGAGCTATACGCTTAAAAATCCAATACTATTTTCCATGTTATGTGATGAAATTCGTAATCTTATACTCTATATACATCACTAAATTTTATTCTTTATCATTGTTTTTGACCTTTTTGAATCGTAAGGAATTTAGGAAGCAGGTGTTACAAAGAAGTAAAAAATATATTTAAATTAAATTAAAATTGGAAAAATTATTTGCTCTTTGATTTCAATTCCTGGCTTTGACAGCAATGAGACAATATTTTCCACTCAATATTAAATACTGGAAAAGAAATTCTTTTCAATCAGAGCTTTATTGAATTCATAAACAGAACCATTTGCAGAAAGTAATTATCCTAGCTGAAATTGAATAAATGTTTTTTCTATCTATTTTCTTAAATTTCTCAAAATTAAGCTCATAACTTGCAATGGCTTGAAAAATAAATGTACTATGTAAAGAGAAGAAAACTCTCAATTTATTTATTCTAAAAAATTTGAACTATACATTTACTGATTTTTGTAATAGTAATTTAAAAGCACTGAACAAAATTAAAAGATTTGTTTTTAAATATAAATAAAAACAAAAAATAAATAAATATTCGACACATTTTATAAATTTAAAAAAAATTCCTTCACTTAAAAATTTATAACCTATTTGTAATTCTGATAAAAATTTACTCTCTCTCAGTTTTTATTGTTCACCCTATAATAAAAAATGCTGGACTTAATATAATTATGACTTTCATCTCACACTTTTCATTACACATTACATTATACATTCAGTTTCTTTAATTAATAGATGGTCTTCTCAAAATTTAAATGCCTTCCCAAGAGCATCAGGTCGAAATGTGTATACTGCCCAAACGGCTGCAAAATATTACCTTTCCAATATATGCATTGCAAGTTGTTCCTTTACCCAAGATGTTGGATAGTTCATCTCTGCTTCCAAAAGAGTCCTAGAAGCATATGCAAATATTTTCCATCGTTCACCTTGTATATGTAGGAATGCACCGAGTCCTTAACCATTAGCATAGATATGTACCTCCGTGAACGTGTGCTTGTCGAAGTTATAAATAGGGTAGGAAGGAAGTTCCTTCTTCAGCTTATGAAAGGAAGTGACTTGATTATTATCCCAACAAAACTTGGAATCCCTTTTCAGCAGGTCCTGAAATGTTTGAGCCTGTTATTTAAACTCTTTGTAGAATTAGTGGTAATAAGAAAATTGTCTCAAAATGCTTCTGACATTACGCAATTTTTTGGTGTTGGAAAACAGCATACAGCTCCTATTTTCTACTGGTGAAACTGAACACCACCTTCAGAAATCAATAGCGCAAAAGTTGATTTCTTGGGATAGGAAGTATCAATTGTAATAATTAAGAATCATCCCATCTTTTAGGATGCAACTGTGAATTAAATGTAACCTTTCAAGAACTCCTTAAAAGGCTTCAGGAAGCACCACGATATTCCTTAAGTAAGAAAGACACATTATGCATTTTAAGTGACGTAGCAGATTAGCAGATTTCCCAATAATCTTCAAATGTTGAGAGTGCTTGAGATAACTAAAAAATACAACTTTAAACTAGCTCAGTCCTTTGAGGTGATAAATACTATCTTTTTCATGGTAATCTACATATACATCAATTTTCCAATAACCGGTTCGAAAGTTCTTGGACAAGAAAATTTTAGCACCTCTTAAAAATCTAGTTTATCATCTATGCGTTGTGAATAGTACACATCCTCATTTTGTGAACTGATTGAGACGATGGTAATCCAAGCAGAAATTCGAAGTTCTAGATTTCTTCTTTTCCAAGACAACCGGAAACGATTGAACTCTCACATAGTTAAATTATACCGCTATCTAACATCTTTTCAACTTCTTGTATTAAGAGAGATTCAGTTGGTGACACTCAGAATGCGTTTTGGCTTACGGATGCAAGGTTTCTAGTAATTATTTGGCGTTTCACCTTTCCCTTCAAAGATTTATATTACTTAGATTGAACGAAAACTGCTAAAATTTCTGGAATACTATAATCAGCCACTCATTTTAAGACATCAAAGTGAAATGAGGAGCTAATATTCTTTAGAAAACTCTGTTTGTCTGGATGGTAGTATTATATTTGGAGAGAATTATTGTACTCAAACAATCCTTATCTAACACTAACGTATTACCTACGAACATATTTTTGGGAATAATCTGAGCTGCAGCTTGTCCATCAGAAATACATAACTTAACTTTGTCATTACACAATGTTATTATGATTGTCGGTACCATAATTTCCTTCCTTGAGAATAATATTTTATTTCCATGCACCATCATGTCAATGTTTTGATCACTTCTTGAAAGGGCGACAGGGATTTGGGTGACTGAATGAGCAGGTATAGCGAATTCGTCTAGAGCGTGTAACGTCTATATTTCAAGATTTAATGGTTTCGAATATCAGTTCTCCGACAGTCTATCAAGGCTTGCGTTACTTCCAGAAGCTCCTAACCAAGACATATATCATGACTACAGTTCTTTAATACTATAAACTGAAAATATTAGTTTTGATCGCTGATTTCAAGATGAAGTATGAATTTTCCTAGCGGTTAGATATCATTTTCATCGTCGAATTCCAGGAAGATATTTTCTTTAGATGAGAAAATAGCTTTTCTAATTTGATCTCTACATGGTTCCGAAATAACGGAGGAAGATATCCCCCTGATTCCATTTGAAAACGGACTGGATATTTGTCAATAATAACCTCAAGATAATTTCAGACACCTTCGCAGCTAGCGCAGTATTTTTTCATTTGTCCATCTTACTTTCTAAAATAGCGCCGCTTTAGCCTAGTGGTCATGGTTTCGAATTCGTGTCCGGCGGTTTTCGTTCAGTCGCGGGTTCGAGCCTTGGCCGCTAAAGACTCGCAGTGAAACCGGAGCAAATGCACGTTAAATCTGTTGGGGGCCCAAAATCCTCCTGTGGTGTGGAAGTTAGGGAAGGATAGTGCCAACTGAGGTGTCTTCCTCGGCACTTGACCGAGGTACAATATTACAAGGTCTGTCGCAGGTGGCCCTCGTGTTGCTCCTAGTGCGACGTTAATACACACTAAACTAAACGAAACGAAACTCCTCTGTACACTCGTGTAAAGAAAAAATTAGATCTTTATGCAATAACGGATAATATATACTGGTCGGCACAGAAGAAACGATTAGGTTCACGGTTAATCAGAGATCTTATTTTCCTTAATCTTATGTTCAATAATTGGTCCCTGTGTTTTCGCAAACATGGAGTAATGTTTTGGCATCTGGATCGTGAGTAAATATCAGTCCTATGCTTTTCACGCGTGAGGGATGACATAGCTTCTTTCATTTCTTTTTGGCTTCAATCATATATACCTATATAACCGAATTTTAAGTATTCGGCGCTGCTACACGTTAGAGCTCCTCTTAGTTAATTTGCTGAATTTAGGTGATTAGATCAGTTTCTACAGTTAAAGAAGACATCCGGATGATGTTAACTCTGCGATAGAACTTTTTTCCATTGGCACACTCCTTATTTATTTCTTCGATGCATACTGACTTCATTTCTCAAAATCTTTCTTTTTTTGTGGTTTATTTAATTAGGAATGCTTAGTAAAATGCTTGGCAACACCCTCCTTGAGGTGGGACACATTTTCTTGTTGCGGAATTGGAGGAATCGTGTCTTGACAATGTTTTATTAAGCCTTAGATGTACAATTGCGAGTATTCACCAGGAATTTGTGCCAGCCATTTACGCTCTTCCTCGGCCCTTCTCCAGGATTATCTAGATTCCTTTAATGTTCTAATTAGTTCCGAATGAAATTCGACCCAAGATATCATAAGCTCTTTATGATTCTCAAACCACTCTCGAGCGGTTCCCTCCAGGTAAAAGTACACGTTTGCCTGTTAAAAGGTATCATCTTATTTATTATATTCAGCGACTAGCTCATAATCCGTATGCTAATCGTTTGGGTCTTTTCCTTGGTCTTCGGGAAACACAGAGGGATATCTTACATTTTGCATAAAAAGTGCCATGTGCATTGACTTAGTGTTAACATTCGTGGCCATTCATTTCGAAAACTTTGCTCTTTTAGGGAAAACCTAGAAATTAAACTCATGTGGATCAGTTTGTAGCCCATCACTTCTCACCATAATGCTCAATTTCCCGCAAAAGAATTCCATTCCTCCAACTGATCTCCAAATTTTCGAGTATATGTTGGAGCTAGTTGATTTGCAGACACAATATATATATCCAAATATCATAGATCATTAACAATCTAAAAGTTATTTGGAGGAAAATTTTCTTTGACTGAGAATTCATACCATTATATATAACAATTGAATATTATGGAATAATTACTTATCTGGAATTTAAAAGAATATTCTACAAATTTTAGTAATTACACTGAAAATATAGAACAAATTAAAAAAATTTTTACAAAAATCTTTAAAGGTATCCGCCTATCTTCAAAGAGGAATTTTTGAAATAATTGAAAAAATAACTTTTTATATGCATTATACTATAAGATATGATAAAAAAACTTACAATGTAAAATTTGCATAAATAAAAAATTATTTTAATATTTCAGCTCAAAAAATATATAGAAACAGCAGTACAATGGACCTTATGTAAAAATCCAAAACTGAAATTTAAATAGAGATATTTCAATTCTGTCAATTTTATTATGATGAATTGATTCCAATTTAGGATTTGCGCCTCTACCACAATTATAATCCTGATAATTAAATATTTATAGGAAATCGTACTTTAACAATTAGAAAAATTGTAATAAGTTATGACTTTATCATCAATAAAATGCAAAGTAATCAAATTATAACTATAAGAGAGGTTCAAGTCCTAAAATTACTACTTTCATAGAGTATTTCATGAATGTTTCATGACATTATATGCATCACTCTTTTCAATATGATGTTTTGCGCTGAAGCAAAATATGAAAATCTTGATTTTGAGAAAAAGCTGAAAATACATTTCAACCCAGAAACATACCTAATTAAGTAAACATTTAACATTAAAATGTCCCTGATTTGTAAAGTTCACTATCTATAATATAAATAAGTTATCCTTTTCTTCCTGATGGCCTTTAAAACTTTCCTACGCTTAAGCGTAACAGGTGTCGTTTTACACTTCAAATCCCTCATTCGATCCAACTTTTCGTATCCCTTTACAATGAAGTAGCCTGGATTTTCAATGTTCAGCTTATTTAAGACTTGCCTTGATATCCTTCATTAAATTGTATAAATGGATCATATGCACCCAATTTCGCAGTTTTCAGACAAACAAAAACTTCCTTTATTATTCTTTATCATATTATAGTATTAAAAGATTCATTTGCATTTTGGGTTTCGGGAAATTCATCTTGCAAGTTGGAAGATATTTTGATGGTCATATTACATAAAATATCCATGAAAACAAACAATAAAGTTCCATTTCTAGTAGAAGAATGCTACTTCCAGTTCTTAAAAATTAACACTGACTATTATTATAATACTTATAACTCAAATTCTATGAAAGATATGAACAAAATTGAAACTGTACTAGAAAGCTAAGAACTAAAGCTTTAATAATACACTGTAATTAAAAAAAATCGACTTTTTCACCGAAAATCACGTTTTAAAAGTAGACGTATACCTTAACATCGCCGTTATTGAGTTTTTATCAAGGGAACTATCCATCTGTACGTGAGCCTCGTACCTCGGCTCCCTCAGACTGTTAAGGTGGGTTATTCTAGAAATGTGGACCTAAATATCCCCGTCAGTAGAATATATTATTAAAAATAGCCATAGCATAAAAAAAAAAGTTTTTTTTTTTTTTTTGAAAATTTACTCTTTTTGAAAAAATTAGAAAGATAAACATTAAAAAACGAAAAAAAATTGAAACACCAATAGGAAAGATCATAATTTTAAAAAAATTAAGCAAAAGTAAAGAGTTACAATAGTTAATTATGAATTCAGAAAAAGATTTATTTATGTTAGTTTAGGATATGACGTCAGTTCATATTTCTTATTTTCTTTTTCATCGAATAATAATTTCTGTTTTGGAGAGTTTAACGATTCATTTTTATTCATTGGGTTTCTTTCGTTGCTCGCGTTGTCAATGTTTTGAAATTGAGTTCAGCCATTTGGCCTTGAACCGTCGCCGGAATAATTTGGGATAGTTGGCGGTGAAAAAGATTGCATTTCTACTTCATTATATATACAGTTTTTAAAGCTCGACTTATTTTTGTTGACTAATTCTGATGCGAAATTATTTTGTCTATCGTTTTTATATTTATGCGAAAGAAAATTCTTTTTAGAATGACAGGAAATAGGATTTTTTCTCTGAAATCCGATCATTTTCTTTTTCTGCTGTATGTAAATCATCAAAAATATTAGGCGGAACTATTAAATCACAATACAATTTATTACAGATAGCTGCAGTTACTATTACCGGATTTTCATGATAACTTGCAAGAGATAATTTAATTTTAGTAAGTTGAGCTTGAATTTCATTTCCGAAAGCACAGATTAATTGAACAGTTCCAAAAGATTTTGTTTCGGGTGGAATAAGGGAGAATTTCACAAACACAAGAATCGCTCCCGAATCGTTTAAAGGTTTCACGATTTTATCATTAACAAACATATTTTTGTATCGCAAGTCATGTAAGAATTCATTTTACCTCCGACTTTATAAACATGACCGTGATTTGAATTAGATCTAGAATTGAAATGAGTTTCGTTTTTGTGAGAATCATAGCGCGGGTTATTTGCTGAAGCGTTTCGTGAATAATTTGCGAAATTATTATCACTTGAGTAGTAGAGATTAAAGCCCTGAGACGAGTAGTATTTTTGTTTGCTGTCAAACGGCGGTTGACGGTATTGTGTGCTGTTGGAATACGACTTTCGCTTTGCTACGAAGTAAACATCGCAATCCTTAGCCAATTCAATAGGCTTAAGCCAAGATTCATTTTGACGTATCGCTATATGTTGTTGCGTTTCTCGATCGAGGGTGGAAAATAATTTGTCGGCCATCATTAATTCACAGAAAGTTTTAAAATCATTCACAATACGAAGTTTACAATAATATTCTAAAGAACTTGTTAATCGCGACGAAAACTGTACGTGCGATTCGTTTGGCAATCGTTGATTCCTACGGAAATTAATTAAGCATTCTTGCGCAGTTGGTTGGAATTCTCGTAAAATAATGTGTTTAACTTTCTCGTAATCTTGGAGTTCGTTTTCGGGGATATAAAGTAAAATACTGTTAGCTTTTTCACCGAGAATATTAATTAAGATCTCTGATTTTAATTCCTGTGGAACATTTTTGGTTGTAAATGCACGTTCAAGTGAATGAAAAAATAAATTACAATTTTCAGGTTTACAAGGAACTGGCATATTAAGGGACTTAACGGATTTAATGCGACTTTCTAGGAGGTTAGTTGACGGTGTTTCAAATGATGCAGTAGTATTGTTTTAATTTTTAGAATTTATAGCGGAGTTAATATTAGTGAGTTAAATTTTTTTTTCAAGTTGAATTAGTTTTTTCGCCGTTTGCTCGGCTACTTTTTTGCCTAATTCTGCTTCTTTTCGTTCTTCGAAGAGTAAATTAAGCATATCCTTAACGAATTCAGGTTCATTTTTGAAAATGTCAGTTTGTTCGATTAGTGTTTTCAAACATTCAAGTGTAGCATTTTCTGGGACAGTAACACCTAGTTCGTTCGCGGCAGTTATAAGATCTTCTTTCTTAGTGTTACGATACATGCTGAGTCAAAAAAAAGTTTTGATCCTACCTGATTTGAAGATATCGGAGTATATATAGTTTGCAGATAGGCTTCGCTTTTAAATAGCTATCCGTTTGTGATGAGTTCACCCCTGTTCACTTTTTCACGATGATGATTGTAGATACGAAGAAGATGGAGTTTACATTCGATGCGATAAATAGGTGCGGACATTGGCCTTTTTGTTTTATAGGAACACTTTTGGACGATGCCGAAAATACTGTTTGGTTGAATCTCAAGCTTTGGTTTGGCTTGGCAAAGGAAACGGTATTATTGGTCTCAGAACGGTGGATTGGCTCTTAGCAGGTGTTGAAGAAATTCGTTGATTAAGCATTCGCCATTGTGTTGGGAGATTTCGAAGTACGCCATTTGTTTTGGACGACTTTTGATTTTAATCCGGGTTAAAAAACCATTAAGGTTGCGAGGTCGAACCCCCATGCAACCGAGATAGTGGTGTCTAGGGGTATGTTGAATGAAGGAGACGTTTATGTTTAAGAAGATTTAATGACAAATCTACAGGTTGTTAAACCTGGCTAGGCGCGCGTTGCTGGGGTCAAAAGTAAGCGCCCTCCTCCTTCCGCTTACATCCGGGGGTAAAGAGAGTGGCACTGGTGTCGTCTGAGCATATATATATGTGTGTGTGTGTGTATTTTCTATAAGTGTATATATTGGCCATTTTGGGCTCACATTTTTTTTTTTTTTTTCAATTTTCAGTGATTGTTTTTATCTATAATAATTATTTAATAAACTTATCCACCAGATAGACACACTTATTTTTAGAATAATTACTTTTACGAATTCTTATAGCTTGAATTTACTAACTTTAGTCGGTTTATTTATTTATAGCAAACAATCATTAAGTCTAAAATGATTTCTTGTTATAGTCTTATAAGTGATTTACATTGTTTAAATAAATATTTTTTGTAAATATCTTTTGTTTTCTGCAATCAATCTATCAATGAATAGTTTTGGTGGTTATGAATATTGGAATGAGTTGCGCAAAGCATGTTCGTTATGAAAGTAAAATAATAACAGTTTTTTTAGTTTAAAAACTATTTTTCATTGTGTGTTAATAAGTATAAATTATTTTTAAGTTTATGTTGATTTACTTTCGATTAAATTTATTTATTTCCTCCTTTCATTTGTCTAATGCTCAATTTCTTTTCGTTTGTGGAATTTTGATTTTTCTTAGTCATTGCTATTAGTGATAATATAATTACTCTAGTAGAGAGGTTGAAAGATGAAACCAGTTTTAGAAAACATTTCCATTTCCAAATTATGGGACAGTATTAAACTTACCTTACCTTCATTTATGTTCTTCTTGATTTCTTTCCTTTTGAGAGCTTCTATGTCTTTGAAGGCTTTGTGTTTAAATTGTTTGTAATTTTTAATAATAACTTATATTGTTTTTTGAATTAAAATTGTACAAATTTATAATTCAATAAATTTAGGCTGTTTTTGTATGTTTCAAATTTAGTTTAAACATACAAATATGTATGTCTTTTATATGTATTAAATTTAGGTCTTTTTTGTGTTTTATCATTTGTAATATGAAATTTGTGGTTATTTCGAGATGTAACTAATTTGTATTATTTAACTCAATAGTTATTGTAATTTTTCTGTTTAATATATTTTTAAATTTAATTTTATTATATATATGTACTTTTAACTATTACTCTGTAATTCTCTAAGGAAATTGTATATTTACTTAGACAGGTTTTCTCATTTAAATAATTCTTTTACTTTTGTAAGTATTTGTTTACTCACTTTTATATTTATAAAACATAGATTTCCCTTCTGGCGGCTAGTGAGGTTTTTTTTATAGTTTAATATATTATTACTGTTATTTTTCAAAACCTTTATGAAAATTTAAAAATGCCAATTTAGAGAATGAAATTAAAAGCATTTTTATCTACTAAGTACTTTTGATGTGATATTTTGAAAGCTAACAAAAACTAAAGTTATAGATAGCATTCAAAATTTGATGACGTGTTTTTACTCTAACTTTCATTCCCAAGATACAGAAAATCCATTAAGATACATTTTAAACAAAATACATCGATTAAAAAATTCTTCCCGTTATGCATTTTTTTTGTCCTTTAAATAATAAACAATAGTTTTTGAACTAAGTAAATTCGTATATTTTGCTGTTTCATTGCATTTTATTTGTTTTGTTCTTTTAAATTGTTAATTGCCTTATTTTGAAAATGTTTGATGTTTCTCTGAAATCCCCAGTTGCTGAAAAGGTTAGCGTCAGAATACTTTCTGTATTTTTTTTCTTACAAACAAATCATTCCATTTGCTTATTTTATAAATGAAAACTTTAAAATTATCTTTTAAAAGGGTTCTTTCACAATGTAATGTTGCATTTCTATTTATAGTTTTAAGCTTTCCACTACATAAATTTTACGGATTATAAAGCATTTACTTTGTTCCTCGTAAATCTAATCTTTAGAATAATTAATTTTCTAAGGATTGCAAGGATTAAATTTCCTCAAGTTGATAAAAATAAATAGGATTTACCAAAAAATATAGAGTGTTTCATTATATGCTGTTTTATACGCTGATTGTTTTAAATTAAAAATCACACTTAATGTTACATACGATTAAGTTATTCATATAAATGTAACTAAGTTTACACATATTTTGAAAAAAGAGGTTTACATTGTATTAAATAACTCGTAATAAGCTCTATAGGTGATTCTAGATAGGAAAAGAAAGGAGATTAGAATAAATTTTTCTAATATCCTATCTTTGTGTCCTGAGTGCTGCTTATTGTTGTACTCAAAACTTGTTACAAAATAAAAAGTCACAACGATAAGTGACTCAAACATGGCACAATATATGACAAAGTATTATTATTGCCACCGTAAGACTTTCTTCACTTATTAATATCATAAATATTAATTTAGTGCTATAAATCTTTAAATACTCTTAAAAATAATATTCAAACTCTAAAACCTACAAAAGAGGGCTAAATGATAAGCCCATTTAAAAGTTATAATATACTCTTATCACTTTAACACGAGCGAGAGGCAATAGCAAAGAGATAATTACAAAGTGAAAAATTAAAGACATGGAAAGAATTGATCAGCTTTTATGGCTATAGCAGAAAAGATGGAAAGTTACCTTGCTTAGAATTTACATGCAAAGATTTTTCATATAACGTGATACTGAGTAAAACGATTTCTAGGCACTTTAGCTTCAGACAGTAGATCTAGTAGAGATTATTTCTACTGTTTCGAAGTGGGGGATCAACCTAATTGTGCAGATTTTACTAACACGTAATTTCATTAATTAAAAGCTAAATTTGAATATTATCAGGAAATAATAAGAATGAACTATTTACTGTGATAGTTACAGAATAGGGAAAATTAAGAAATTAAATTATATTTGAGTGAAATCATTGAACACACACATATATATACATATATGATGTAATACCGTAATTTAACACTACCTTTCCCTAAGTATTAAGCAGTATTACCAGATGGTTCTACTTGATCTTTTCCAGAGAAATTCCTTTTCTTTCCTAACAGGAGTTTTGGAAGATCACGCGCGCACAAGACAGGGAAGAGTCTTTCTTTGACGATTATGTGATGTATTCTGAAATCTGTGTTTTATATATGATTTTGTATCTCGCCTTGTGTTGTATAACATATCGAATATTAAATATTATTTGTTCATGTATCTATCTGACCTGTAATTATTATGTCTTAAATTAATAACAACACTGGAGGTATACAATATGTAATTTTAAATATAAGATTAATGTCCTAAAGTTAATTCGTAAATAACTCCAATTATTTTTTTTCTACTCCTAAACATTAAATATCCCAGTTAAAATGTAATATCCCAATCAAATATCCATCAAATATCCCACTCATACTATCTTTATACTTAAAATATCCATCAAGAATACAACCCAGTTTCATACATCATACATTAAAATAATACCCAAACAAAAACTGTCAAATACAATCCATTATAATACGCATAGACAACGATTTGTCACCCACCCACCCACTAAAATAAAATAAAACCATTTTTATTTTTAAAGCATTTCATGAAAATCGTTAAAACAAATTGGCATCGTGTCAAAAGGAACCAGATATTCAAAAGAATACCTTAAAGTGCAATTTTACATATATTGGTTGAAATTTCGAATTACCAAATGTAATTGCTAAACAAAATAAATTCAAGATAATTAATCCAACTTATTTTATTTGTAATATCTTCAAATTAATGTAGTAAATAAGATGAATTATCATTTGCAAATACAGATTAAACATACGTTTAGCAAAATTATATCTTGGACGAAAATTACAAACCCAAAGCAAAAATATTTTTCCTTTAAAAGAACAGGAAAAAGTATAAAAGAACAAATAAAACTAGGAATGCTGACATATTATTTTACTTTCCCCTGGTGAGAAATTCTTTCGATTTTCCCTGGCGGGATATTCTTTCTTTTCTGACAAGAAATAAAAACTTTATATTACGGGATGAAACAAATTTTAACATTATATTCCTAGATAATTTCTCCTAGGCGTTAAAAATATTAAAATGTGGAAGTATGTATTTACAAGATATATAGAAGCTTTCACCTGATACGATCTTACCGACAGCACCAGTGAGAAAATTCAATCGTTGGATGAGTGTATAAAGGCGGTGAGAGAGGTTTGAAGACAAATAAAAAGTTCGTTCATTTTTAGCTACAAGCTTTAATTACATTTTAAACCAGTACTTTACAAAAACATATTAAACAATCGGAAGTTTAAGTAAGTAGTCATATGCAGTTCCTCACATCAGCCTATATGGTGGCCTTTTTTTTTTTTTTTTTTTTTTTATTTCTTACAGTTTAAAGGGAATTTGAGTTGTTTGTTTCTTTATCGAACTTTTCAGGGTTGAAATGAAAATCGGAATTCTACAATTGGTTTGGTATATACATTATATAAAAGTTATATGCTTTACAATTGTCTATTTTAATAAAAAAAAACAAACAGAACTAACTGTCAATCGCATTATTTTGGAAAGTGAATAACAATAAAGAAACAACAAAATGAAAATCTATACGTTATAAAGGTTTAATTCAAAACAAAATTTATCTTACACAAATGTTTTAGCCACCCAGGGAGCTGTTGTTTAGGATGGGTCGTTTTGGCGTACCAGATTACTTTTCAATTATTTATCTTTTGTTTCAATTTTAATTACATTTAGCTTAAATATATTCAATTTAATAATTTATCGATTCCTTTCATTTCAAAATCGGGAAAGTTTTCTATTGTCCATTTCTTGACAATTCATCGTTTATTTTAATTCTTGCATTTAATTAAGTAATTTAACAATAATTATAGTAAAAATCAATCGGAAATTCTATGCAAAGTTTTATAAAGAACAGATTTAGCCACCCGAGGTGGGCATTTCTTGTAATTATTATTAAATTACTCAATTAAATGTAAGAATTAAATTATTTATATATTATATAATTAGTAACTCATATTTAATAATAATTAATAAAAACGTATCTTGGGTGGCTAAATCTGTTCCTTGCAAAATTTTGGATAGGTGGTTTTTTTTTTTTCATTTTAAATGAAAAGAAAGTTTTATCATGAACCCTCATCATGATAGGCATAATTAAGTGTATGTATATATGTATATATATATATATATATATATATACATACTGAAAATTTATGAAAGAATAATTTAAAATATTTAAAAAGACAAAAATCCAAAAAGAAATGTAAAAATGAAGGAAAAAATAAATGAAAATATGGAACCCAGCAAGTCAAAAAGCAATATCGGGTTGAGGACCGAATAAGCGGGGTTAAACTAGTTTAATGGTACCAACCTCCCCCCTTTGCGACTTGGTAGGCTGAATTGGGAAATCCAAATAACAAAAGAGTTCAATGATTAAAAGATGCAAAAAAATTCAGCGATAAAATCTATAAAAATAAAATCTATAATTCTTGGTAGGCTGAATTGGGAAATCCAAATTACAAAAGAATTCAATGATTAAAAAATGCATAAAAGCTCAATGATAAAATCTATAAAAATAAAATCTATAATTCTAAAAATTATCTACAAATCAAAATATAAAAATTACTTACAAAAATTCAAAAAAAATGAATTTTCAAATAAGTGAGTAGTAAGGCGGAATTTTCTTTAAGCTTAAAGATGTATATCACATACTCAAAATGAAAAATATATAACACATCATCACCATATAAATAGAAAAAAGATTTAAGTCATCGTTTGATTGGTAATAAAATGTAAAAGGATGCAAACAATTGGTTGGTAATAAGTTGTATGGTAAAGAAGTATAATGGTCCAGAGAGTGAGTAAAAATGTAAACAAATAAATTCTTCACGGCTAGATCACTAACAAGCCGACTTTGTGGACCTATTGTTGTGTGGTGGATTTGAAACTGTATCACGATTCGCAAAGATGTTTAATATATTTTTGATGTATATAAGTATTTAAGAAATTTATTGGATAATCATGATCTAAACAATTGTTGAAGAATTTTTTAATGTTATTAAACTTGTCTATTTTATGTGTGGTTAATTTGTTATTACGTAATAAAAAGCCTAATAAAATATTCCTATAAATAGATCTGTGTAGATTACTGTTCCAATAAGGAATTTTGATTACATGGAATTCGAATCTTTCTCTTTTACCATAAATATTACTAATTAGTCTATTGTCAACAAGTTGCAAATCAAGTTCTAGAAATTCTACTGTATTGGAATTAAGATAAGTTTTTAATAATTTGAGATAATTAGGGTAAAATGAAACATTTGGTTTAAATTCCTCAGTTTTACCTAAAATAATTAAATCATCTATGTAACGATAAAGAAAGTAAGAATCATTATCAATATGTTGTAATTCATAAAAATGTAAATAAAAATTGGCCAGACAATTATTTGCTGGACCTCCCTGAGGGAGACCCTGAATTTGCTTATAGAGATTTTGACCGAAAACTATAAAATTCTCTTGTAATACAAGTTTAATCAGAGTATCGAATTTTTCACGTTTTATTGTTTGATTAAAATGATACTTATCGTATAAAATTGTAAGAACTTTATTTAAATCTTGAATATCTATTGAGTTAAAAAGGTTTTCAAAATCATACCCATGTATAGAAAATACCTCTTGTTCTTTCATGTTCCTGACAATTTCAAAACTATTTTTAATAATAGCAGTATTAAAAAACGTTAAATAATTAATAGATTAACTTGAAATTTTCAACATTTATCTCTCTGATATCACTGAAATGATATTAAGCGTGTCGGTATTATTAGAAATATTAAAGAAAGGCAAATTCAACAGTAGTTTTCTTAAAGTTCCACCTCAACCAAAAATATTTTTTCATGATTTTGGCAAGAAATTATAAGATCTAAATTGTATGGAAATCGGCTGTGAGAAATTCGACTTGAGGACTAAAATAGCCGAAGACGGATTCGCTGTCATATTGTTAAAATGGAATCGTCCTACTACTGCTCAGAAGCTGGCAAATGAGTATTTTTCTTCAAGGAGACAGATGACCTTCTGATAAAGCATATGGAGACGTTTGAGAGAAGGAGAATAATCCATTCTGTGTGCGTGCCATTGTCCAGCCTGCAACATATAGCCTAGTTGTTATGGTCTTTTGACCAATGAAAATTGACCTAGTACAACTGGACATGCATCCCATTTTCAAATATTATTAGGTTCATTATTTAAATCTGCTTATAGAAGTTAAATAATCTCTTGTAAAAGTGGCACAGCATATAGTCAGAAAATGTTTAAAAAAGTCGACATTATGTGTCATACTATAAACTGATATCATTATCATTATCTGTAAACTTCTACATGGACTGGCGTCTAAGAATATTAACAGCTAATTCATGAAATCTGCATGCCTCATGTTTGCCTTATTTGTGGCATCGTCTGAAAGGAATTTCTTGTAATGGGTGACTAGGCACCATGTAATCGTTCAGTGGATGCTCAGAAATGTCTTAAGAATGAGGATGTTCAATTGATTTGTGGCCAGCACGTTCTTCATACCTAAACACTGTGAAGATGCTTGAGACGCTAAAGGTGGGCGATTTTCTTGACTTAAGCACACTCCAATATACCAGATATAAGCATCTTTGATTTGAAAGAAGAATGAGAGCTATTAAATTAAGTGCAATGCATTACACCACCTACAGAAAATTGTATCATACTCCACGGTAATATGTCTCGTACTTACACTTTCCTCAATGCTGTCATTTGTAAGCATTGATCCATTAGTAAACGCACATTCTTAAGGCTCCCGTCTACCCGCCATGTTGATTTCATCAACTTAATGTTAATCCTATGGAATTTCGACTTGAATTCTCCCATCTTTATTATTTGATCTATTTAAATACAATAAAGTGTATCTGGAAGAGCAAAAAATAATGAATGCTTCTGTGAATTACTTCTTTCCTCCGATTTTTAAAAATATTTGAAAATATTCTTCAAAGACCGGAAGGTTCAAAAACGAATAGTTAAAATAAGAATAAAAATATTTTTAAAAATCTTAGGGTTATTTATTCTGATGTCCGAACAGAGTAACAACAAAATCTTATTATGCCGAGTCACCACTTCCACTAAATTTGTTTGCTACAGTTCATTTTATGATCCTTCGATAACAATATTGTCTACCATCATGCACACACAGAAACAAGCGCGCACGAATACACACACATATATATGTATATAATTTAAAATTCTTCACTTCTTAATTTCGTGGTAAACGAAAACTATATTTGTTATAATGGAAGCACAAATAAAAGGTAGCAAGGTTCTAAGCAAATAAAATATAAGGTTCTAAACTTGCTATAATAGCTTAGCTAATTTTATTTACATTTTTTTGAATATAACTTTTTACAAAAATGAATCTGAATTCTCATAAAACATATATCTCAGATGTTAATTTAAAAATTGTTGATGGTTCGATTATTATTAATATTTATGACAAGAACGATAACTACTGTTTCCCTTTAATGAAGTGCATTATTTTGATAGTAATTTAAGTTTGAATATTTTTAAAACCTTTGTAATAATTATTTATTGGGAAATATCAAATTTATTAATTTACCTATTTATTTTCAAGATAACCTAAATAATTTTTTATTATATGTCCAAATGCTGAATATCCTATTAATTTTTAAGAAAAAATTTAAATATAAAAATTATAAATGTGACAAAAATTGTATATATATATATATGTAGGATTTTCCATCCAATTATTATTAAGCAATTAATTTTATCTTTTCAATCTACTGTAAAACCAGTTCCTCCGATACTCAATAGATGTCGCCACGATTCAAGAGTCATGTGATAAGCTCATGCAGCGCCACCTATCCGAGAATAAAACTATGTGACGCTGGTTTTCGCGCTCTCCTCTCTTCTCTCTTTTGCCGCCACTTTCTCCGCTTCTCTTCTCCTTCGCTACCCGCGTCGGAAGTAAACTTCAACGCCCGAGCGCGTTCCAACGTCCATCGATAATATGGGTTAAATGAGGTAGTCATCTAACTTTATCTGACGAACTGGTTAACTTACTAATACTTTTCATTGTGTAAATACTTATCATTCTTCATCATCTCTCTTAATAAACGAGTAAAACTACTGCAAACTTCATCCTTGAATATCATCAACAACATTACATGGAATCCGAAATTACCCCCCTAGACAACCAGCCCATTGCGTAAGAGCAAATCATCGTAGATTCGGGATGAACAATCTCCTTCAACCCCCATTCTACATATATATATATATATATATATACTCTACAGATTGAATTTTGTTTTTGAGCTGATATTAATTCTTAAATATGTTAACTTTTCTTATCTATTGTTAATTTTGTTTTTTAAATATGCATAAAAAGTTGTTTTTAAGTATTTTCTTTAATTACTGGTCAGTAAACTTCATTGTAGAAACAAACTCTTTTTGTACCTAATTTATTGGTATCATATCGTTTAAATCAATCAATCAGCGTATACTTTGGCGGTAAATTCTTTCATGGAGAGTTGTATTAGTTTTCTCTATCAAGTGTGTAGTATTTGCTTATTCTTAAGCTTTTGGAAAACATAATGCATGCTTTTCTATTTATTTGATTTTTTTTCCATTGGCTTATATGGTTTTATACTTATTACATTCAGCTTATGGTCGTTGTTGTAGAATATTTAAGCTAAGACTAACTCCTGAACATTAACTCCAAAGCACACTCGTATCAAAATATTTAATAAACCGTTTAAACACAATTAAAATTAAACATCACTTAATTTGAATCAAACTCAATACCACTAACCGTTCTTTACATATCATCACGTTAACCTCTGTCATTACAACTGCAATGGGGTTGGGAATCAAAGAATCGTCGATCTGCTACATTTCCATCGCTACTCATATCTCGCACATTGGAACTTTGGAAATTGTTTTCGAGCATATAGGCCGCGGAGTGGTCTTAACCTCGGATCGGTTAATATTTAATGCAAAATTTGTCTAGTGAATTTAATTTAAGCTTTCTATAGGTGAGGATCAGTGAGCGTGCTATGAATGAACGATGCTGAGGTCAGTTAAGGTTGGCGCTTTGGAGGTACAGGTTTCGGTCAGAGAAGGGGCTGAGAGACTGGATCACCATTGGTTCTCTTTTTGCGGAGGGGATATGTCCTATTGGCGGCCCTGAGTTGCTTGGATTCTATGGAGGGTGTGTTAGTGTGAGTGGGCGTATATGTAGAGATGAATAAAAAAAATTGTGGAATGAATAAGTAAAAGTTTAATGGGAGAAATATTAATTTAAAAAAGTTATGGTGGGTTGTATGAATCAAGAAGTACAATGCGAGGTCTTTTAAAATTTTCTCTGGACGTGTAGTTATGTAAGTTTATCTTATTGATATTATTGGTATGATTAAGCTAGGCGAAAAATTTTATTGCTATTTTTTGAATGTATTTTCTAAAGGTGGGAATTTTAGTGGCTTTAAGAACATTGTTTCTGGTGTACCATCTTGATTTGGTGATCATTCTGAGTGTTGAGCTGTGTATGTTTTCGAGAAGTGTAATATTTGATTTTGCAACATATGCCCATATGGAACTTGTATAAGTGATGATTGGTCTGAGAATGGAGGTGTACAGAAGCAATAAGTTTTCAAGAGACATTTTGGAATTCTGGCAAATTAGGGGGTAAATACTACATCTAGCTCTGCCGAATTTTTCTCGCAAGTAGGTAATGTGTATATCTCGCACATTCAACTTATCACAGGCTCATATAACTTTTACCACAGCGTCCTCTAGTGACGAGAAGAGAAGTAGCGTCATCTACACAAATAATTTCAAAACAGATTTCTTTCAAAAAATTCTACCTTATTTATGATGACAAGTCATTAGTATTTTTTACAAGTTGTTTTTGAATGCTTATATTTTGTTTAGTTAATTTGTTTTTGATTTTTTTTTGTTTAATTAATATTTTTTGTTTAGAATTTTTAAATAATACGATTTTTTAGATATTTATATACATTTTGATATTTGCAGTTTAAGGGAGCTTGATTTTAATATTTGTAATATGTTTACTTTCTTTTTTCTATAACTGATTTTTTTAATTTTACTGATTTTTAGTTGTAACCATATTTTATTATAATGTAATTTACTGAAATGTGATAGAGTGATCAATAACAACTTAATAAGCTTACATAATCCCATTCCAAAGTTAAGAACATTATTAATTACATTATTTTACTTTTCTTCAAACTTATTTCTCTTTTTTTTCATTGGGTTATTATTCCTTATAAAATCTATGTTTCTAAATAGATGTTTGCCTTGTTTTTAATATTAGTTTGCTTATTTAATGTTAATAATATAATATGATTTATATTAAATTTAATCAAGTTTCGTAATGATTTCCTTAATTATGTAGTTTATTAGAAATCAATGTAGTGAATTTATGATTAATATTATTAATTTATTTATAAAGTAATATATGAATTATAATACAGTGGTACCTCGACATACGAGTTTAATTCGTTCCGCAACCTTGCTTGTATCTTGAATTACTCGTATCTCGAAGCAAATTTCCCCATACAAAACAATTGAACTACCATTAATCCGTTCCAACCCCCAAAATGTCCAGTTATTTTTGTTACGTGGTTTTGAATAATAAAATCGTATTTATAAATGACAAATATTTATTGTACAAAAACAAAAAAGAGAATGTAAAGAAATAAATTAGATATCCTCACTGGTCTTTGCCTTTTTCGCTACATTTTTCTCGCTTTCACCTGTAGGCCGTTTAGAAAAAAACATATCCAAGGAGGTTTGTTTCTTCCTCCCTCTCAGAATGTTCCGGAAATGAGTTAGGCAAGTGTCATTAAAAAGATCAGATGCAAGACCTGTTGTAACTTTTTCTGGGTGTTTCTTTTCCACGAACTGTGAAACTCTCTCCCACATACCTAAGATCTCCTTTATCTCACTTGTAGAAATAACCTCCTCCTCTGACTCCTCGAAACCAATTATCGTAAGGCCCTTAGCCGGCGTTACACTCTTTATCGACTCCTTCTGTTTAAGCACAGTACATATCATGGACAGACTACGCCCATACTGCTTCGACAAGTCAACAACTCAAACACCTTGTCATGTTTTTCAATAATTTCACGTTTTAATTCATTACTCATCATCTTTTTCTTAGCACTTGACTTTTCACAAACTTTCTTCCGATCCATGGTTATAAAAATAAATGAACTATAACTGTAAATGTAAATGTAAACGCAACACATACGCGAACACAACTACACAACTTATCACAGCGGAAGCACGCTGCTAACTGATTCACTGACCGTGATGGGCGCAACCGCGTGCTACTACCGGCCGACCTGCTAAACCGAACTCGTATCTCGAATTTCACTCGCAACTCAAAGCAAAATATCACTCGTTCACCGGCTCGTATCTCGAAAAACTAGTATGTTGGGGCACTCGTATGTCGAGGTACCACTGTATTGGTATTTTATTCATATATATATATATATATATTATATAGGTAAGCTAAATAAAAATTATGGAATTTTATCTCAACTTGAGATATTTATTCATCAAAAGAATTATGAACTATCAATTTTGTTGTAAGAATAAAAATAATATTTTTACATAAAATTACTTAAATTAATTTTTTGCTTAAAAAATATAAATAATGATAAGGTGCAAGGAGCAACAGCATAATTGTGCAAAATTACCTCGAATATAATGCTTAGTGAGAGATATATGATGAAAAGACCCACGGATGCATTTCGCTTCAATTCATGCTTCTTTACATAAGGTTTCAAAAATAAATGTGTGCTCATAGATAGATCTCATCTTTCACCCATAGTCGAAAGCAACCTGCGGAACCAAGTTTAATGGGATGCAGCAAATGAATGCACGCAGATTTATGACGCAAATGCTGAATTCTCAACATGCGCCATAATCCAGAAAGCGAGTCTTGCTTCAATATAAATATATATATATTGTGACGGGTCTATCAACGATCTTGTCACTAACAGTCCTCTAGGGGAATTTTCGGGCCATAGAAATTATTTTTATTACCGCTTCCTCCAAAAAAGAAAACGTGATCATGCAAATTAAGACTGATATATATATATATATATATATATATATATATATATATATATATATA
>BMAW01057784.1:0-19577 GCA_019974015.1 Nephila pilipes | reverse complement strand
ACAAGTAGTAGCATATATAAACGCAAATAGTACATTTTATAAATATATAGCACTCCAAGTACATCAAAGAATAATGTTTAATGATACATATAATCGAGGGAAAAAAAGATGAATTCAGAATTGAAAGAAGCATATAGAAATACAGTGTCCATTAAAAATGTGGAGCAACAAAAGTTATTATTCTCTTTTAATGATTGAACAAAGATGTAGCTGTTAAGAACAGGATTGCTGAGAATGATGATGAATTTAACTTGATTATTACTTTTTTCAAGGACATTAGTAAACAGTCACACACTAGCCGCAGTTCTGCAGTTGCGGTGTGCTATGACATAGTCAGTGTGAATTGAATCTAACTTTTCGATATTTACATACTGGTACATTTCTGTTAGAACATTACTATTTGGTGCTTTTTGTGCCTCTGCGAACTTTCGTAGAATACTTCATTATCAGTTTGACTTCCACACAATCTTTTATTATTAATCTTTTTAATAGAATTCACGGGGCATCGTACAAATTTTGTGCAAAAACGTAATAAATATTTTCTTTCCTATAACATCCCAAAAATTTATTCTGTTATGTATATTTGTCATTTAGGATGCAATCAATATAACTGCTATTCAAAATTTCTTTTTCTCGTGTTTTACATCCTTCGAAGAAATAGATTAAGGAGTAAGTACCATGTAATCTAAGTAATAGTTAAGTACAAGTCATGTAACATGGCAAAAAACATGCCAAAATGCACTATTTGATTTTTAAGAAATAGTTTCAGCTTTTTGTCCCTTTATCATTAAAAAAAAAAAGCTATACATAGTTAACTACTTGAAAAAATAAGCTTTAACAGTTTATAAAAAAAATTGTTACATTTGTTTATTTGACATTTAAAAATCCTTCATGAATAAAAATCATGAGCCCATCAGAATATTAAAAATACCAAATGTTGTTATATAATTGCCTTCAAAGTATTAAATATCTAATATTTGTATTCCTTCATCATATTTAGTTACACAATTAGATAAGTTGAAAAATTCACATTTTAAAAACTAATTTTATCAAAAAATTTTTTAAAATAAAGCTTTTTTTAAAGAACCATCGCGGTTTCCGTAAAAAGACACATTTTTTAGATATTCATCATTTTTACCCTTAGTAAGGGAGGATAAACCATGATTTTTTTTTCCCCTCAGATTTCAAACATCCTTAAAGTGTATAGCAAAGGGGTGGTATGTGATGATGGTTTTTAAGACACACAATGGGAGAGTGCTCCCAATTTAGAAAAAAATTTAGCACTGTCTTTTTTCTTTTAATTTTCTTATTTAAAAAGTCCTAATGAAAGAAAAACAGAATCAAAAGTCCTTATTTTAATAATATAATCAATGTTTATGAATATGTCATTATCACTGTGCATGAAATTTTTTTTAAAAAAAAAAAATACTGTCTTTCATAAATACCTGAAATGATTTTTTAGTAACAATATACTTCAAAATGAATTTGTGACATTTAAGACAAATAAATGTATTTGAAAAAGAAAAAAATAATAACTCTTACGTGGTTCATAATCTTTTAAATTTAATAACAATTTAATATCACATAAAATTTTATGTTAAGTAATAATTTATAATAGATTATTTTAGTAGCACAAAGAAACTTTAAAATATAACTTGAAGTATATGAATTGAACTTGAACATAAAATAAGCTAGCACTTAACAAACCTAGAAAAATTAATTTGAGATTGAATTTTTATAAGAAGAATAATCAATCTTTTAATATTGATAAAAAAAAAAATCACCTACATATAAGGAGTATAAGTAAATAAGCTTTTACTATCATTTAGTAAAATTACAAAAATAAATTTAGTTACTAACAAGAATGTTAGCTTGATATAAAAAAATTCGTATTTTATGACTCATATTGAAGAAAAATAGTTTATCATAAACGGTCTTATCCAACTTCATAGAACGACTTTAAAACACGATCAGGTATAGTTTATCAGTCTCCTAATTATCTCCAGTATATTTTATTCTAAATCCTACTAGACCAGTTTTTTAAGTGAGTACCATTTTTAAACATGGAAGCTGCAGTGCTACTTTTGCCATTCCACAATAATGCAGTGAGTATTAATATATGTTGGTTAGGCACAAAAGCCAGCACGAAAGCATTCGTACGTGTTTAAGTTCTCTGTGTGCAATTCACATGCCTCATACAATTGATAATACCACTAAATGTGAAATAATGTGATTTGTTTTCTGTACGTGAAAGGTATTAATACAGTCAAAATTCCTCCGCAGGCTTTAAGAATGCAGAAAGTTGATGCGAAAGTTCGAGAAAACAGATGCTTTACAATTTCGTCTTTGTCTCATGAGTTTAAAAAAGTGTTCTTAATGAAATTGTAACAGAGCACTTATATTACCACAAAATGTACTCATGATTGGTAAGAAAATAACGACTGAGGAGTTCAAAACCAATCGAGTATGCAGTTCTTTGAAATTCCTTGAGCGATAGAATGATAAAGGTGATAAGGTTTTAACCCAAATTGTCACTGACGACGGAACATAGATGACTAGTTCATATAACGCCAGAATCAAAAAAGCATCATATGGAATAGGCATTCAATATCCCACAAAAAAAAAGGCTCAAGTAATCTTAAGATGCACAATAACATGCACTGAGTTTTGGGACAGGCAAGTGATGTTGTTTGTGAAATTTTTTCCTTGGATTGACATCAAAAATCTGGAGACATCCATATACTTTAACTAAATTGTGTTGAGCAATCCCAAACAAAAGGTGGGCAATGGTTTAGTAAAGGAATTATTTTGCTACATGACAATGTTCTCTGATACCTAGCTCGTGGAATCCAAGATCTAATAACAACATATGTCTTTGAACAACTTAATCACCCTCAATATAGACCTGATCTGGCAACCAGTGATTACTGCTTTAATTATTGGTTTATCCTATGCTGATAATATTAAAATGACTAGGCTGCAGTAATTTGCCCATCAGGCAGCAGATTACATGTAAATAGGAACCAGATGCTGGTTGTATGATATAAAAAGTACATTAACAATGGAAGTAATTATGATGAATAACAGTTTCAAATGAATGCTTCCTAATTAAAATAAACACTTTTTTTTAACTACAAAACAGTACTTACTTAAAAAATATGTTGATATTCAATGATGACTTCAATCTTTCCACATATTTTAATCTAGCATAAAAATGTATTTCCACCAAAAATTAAGTTCCAAGTTCCAAACTGAAAAAAAATATACAAATATATATATAAAAAAAAAAATACAAAATGCAAGCATCACAATAAACTGCACATAATTTTCAAAAAAAAAAAAAATCATTTGTAGAATTTCTGGAAAGTGAGACCTTTTTTTTTTGTAAGTGCGTAAAAGATATTTCATGCTGGAAACGAAACAGAAAAATTTCTGGCAAATTCTTTGCTTAATATCAAAACTTAATGTATGCTTTCTTCATTAGCATGAATACGCAAATTTGTTTTTAAGTTCCCCCTACAAGAGAACACCTTACAGCAAATCTTGCAAATATGAGATTTTTCCTTACTATGAATCAGCAAATGATTCTTTAAGGTATTACTACAAGTAAATGTTTTGTAGCAAAAATCGCAAACATAGGGTTTTTCTTCAGTTTCAATCCACAAATGCATATTCAAGGTCCCACTTTCTGAAAAGCTATTATAGCAAATTTCACAAACATAAAACCTTTCATTCATACGAATACATAAATATGTTTTTAAATGGAATTTAGTAGAAAATCCATTTTTGGAAACGTCAAAAATATTAGGTTTGACATTTGTGTTAATATGTAAATGTATATTTATGCTAGAGAAGTTAGTAAAATCTCTGTTTAAAAATAGGACACGAATACAGTTTCTCAATTAAGTGAACGCATAAATGACTATTTAAATTAAATCTTACAAAAAAATGAATTTTTGTAAATTTCTCAAAAGCATATCTCCCTGTACATGAACACTTTGATGACTCTACATTGAAATAGATTTTTGTTGCATGTATCACAAATGTTTTTCTTTGGAATGAATCAGCAAATGTATTTTTAAAGCATTACTTCGAGAAAAAGCCTTATTGCATTTTTTTCTTTGGAATGAATCTATAAATGACACTATAAGAGTTTATTGTAAGACGTCCTTTGGCAGTATCAACATTCAATTATTCTTTTCATCCATATTGATGAAGTAAATGTCCTTAAACCAGTCCTTTTTATCTAAATTCTTGTCATCTTTAGAAAGAACACAACTTCCCCTTGATGCCTGAAGTGTTCATACAAAGATATATACATTGTCAAACAGCATCACACTAATAATACATATGAGTTGCAACTGTTGGTAAAAGTGATCCATTGTTCACTACCTCGTGGATCAGCTGTGGTTACACGGCATGTCTTTAATGGCATCAAAGCTCGAACAAACGACTCAATAAAAAGTGCCGGTGACGAGTCTGCGACTATGACCACGAGGCTATTGCAGCCATAGTTGAAATGTCAGATAGGTGGAAAAAATCCACACCTGATGTGTTTATGCTGTGTACAGGACAGGGAGAGAAGGATACTGTGTTTTCATTAGCTTCTGCCAGTCATAAATCGACCAAATTAAAGGCCTTGAATTTAAGTTTTATAAATATACATAAATATATAATCAACATATTATTCCTGCTCATTAAAAAAAACATAGACACCCTTATTGCATACATTTAACATCAATTTTAAAGAAACCCATCATGGTTGGTTCATCAAACACATTTCCCGATATTTATCTTGTAGCCCAAGAGAGGGTAAAGAAATTCCGTTGAAATTTAGAATTTATTTATTTTCGAGGGAGTAGTATGACGGTTGTAAAGTATTGGTTTCAATGAATTGCAAAAGGTAAGAGTTTTTCTCCATTGTGAGGAAATATTACAGGGAATGTTTTTTCTTTTTCCTTTTAATTTCATGATGGTATAAAAACCATTAAAAACCCTCATTTAAATATTGAAATCGCAGTTTTCTAATATAATATATTATTTAAATGTGTGAAAATATTTTTCAACACATCACACAGTCTTTTATCAAATTATTTCTCTATAAAAATATGCTTTCGATGGAATTTATGAAATATATGAAAATAAAAGTATTTGAAAATAATTACACTTAAATCATTCGTAATACTTTATATTGAATAAAAATTAAAATTTCTATCCTAAATTTTCTATTTTTTTAACTGTAATTATATTTATAACGGCCCTTCATAATTCATCTGTATTGCAACCCCAATAATTTAAATTGTACTGGTGCAAAAAGTTCACAATCTACTGAAAGAGAAGATACTTCTGGAAAAAAAAACTAATCACTTTATCGATGATTATTTTAACTAACTTTCTTCCTTTCTTTGAGTTTACTTTTCCACAACACCAAGCTTAATCTGGGTACAAAATTAAAAAAAATAATAAAGTTCTATCTCATTAATTCATTCGTACCGACTGAGAAACTTCTCTCATACTGAAGGTTCGACAGCCTTTTACCATTAACTTTATCTTCTATCTAAATTTTATCACATAAGAACAGCTACTGCAAATCATTCCAATTTCTAACATACATATTTTTTTTCTCTACTCACTTCCACAATTCTATTTCATTTACACATCAGTATCATCACAACAATTCATTACATTTTTTTTATCTTCTCTAATCAGCCCAAAAAAAGCTTCTTTTAAATGGAAAAGAGATAGAAATTTAAATATAAAATCAAAATGTTAGATAAGGAAGATTTTCGAATAGACCAACCTTGCAGGTTATTTTACGTTAAGTAATAATTATTATTTATTGCATCACTAAGAAACTTCACAAACTTAACCTAAATTTCATAGCATCATAAAATTTGCTACCATTTACACTACTGGTCATTAAAATTTCTATACCAAGAAGTCGAAACGCTACACACGTGAGATTTTTATTACATCGCGATAATCTCAACTGGTAATGTTTTGGAATTACGTGCCGCCGATATGTCATCCCACGCATCTGGCAATGAGGAAACGGTATTTTTCAGCTATGTCGTACGAAGTTATTTTTTTTATTGGATACCGATTCTTAACTATCGAGTTGACGGTGTCGAATGCAGATTCCGTATATATATATAAAGAGATGAACGAAGTTGATTGAGGAAGGCGATTTCGGGGAATCTTCACTTAGAGGGGTTTAAGGTTTTTTTCGAAACGCGCCAAGATCGCCAAACAGAGCAATTAACATTCCAATGTGGTAGTGGTTCAATTGTTCTTACGTCACACACGATGACGTAGAAAAGATTTTTAGAAAGGCTCAGTAAAAAGGCTTTCCTCAGCTACATAAAAAATAGTTCCTTACAATAATGCCTTTTATAATAACTGTATTTTAAAAAATAAATTCTTTGTATCAGCTTCGAACTCTGTTACATAAAAGAATTATAATATATTTTTTTATTGATAGTATTTAAATATTGATAGAGTGTAAAAAATTCAATCACTAATAATAATAATAAAAAAAAGGTCCAAAAAAACATAGTATTTCCTAGTTTGTTAAATTACATAGTTTGTTAAATTATTTATGTCCTATGTTTATAGGGGGACTTCTATGACTTCTGTTATAAACAATGGGGGGGATATGACTTCTGTTATAAACAATGCCAAAAGTATGTATATTGCTTCTGATGTTCATCGCTTGCATTAAATAAAATAATTTTTATGTATATTGATGTGTTATTACTGCTCAATCTTCAGTTTACATATTTATATTTGTGATAATATTTTTCTTTCAGTTAATTTAACGGTATAAATACTTTGAGTATTCTGCTTTTAACATTATTCATACAAGTGATATTATTCAATAAGCACGTCATTCCTTAGTTAAGAATGGACCTTGAAAGGGCTTATCAAGAACCTGAACATCCGAGTAGTTTTGGTGGTGTTGAGGTTTTATTTAGGGCAACAAACGGAAAATTTTCTAGAAAGGATATTAAAAATTGGTTAAGTGCGAAAGATTCATATACTTTACATAAACCTATTATAAAGAAATTTAAGAAAAATAGAGTATTTGTAAATCGAATAAATCAACAATTTCAAGCTGATTTAGTGGATATGCAGTCCCTTGCTAAGTTTAATGATGGGTATAGATTTTTACTGACTTGTATATGTGTTTTATCTAAATATGCTTGGGCTATTCCATTACATGATAAGAATGCGAAAACAATAGTATCCGCCTTTGAGCGAATCTATTCTGAACGTATTCCTCTTAAACTTCAAACTGATACTGGTAAAGAATTTACAAACAAACTTTTTCAGAATTATCTCAAAAAGAAGAAAATAGTATTTTTTATGACGAATAATAATACGAAAGCCTCTGTTGTAGAACGATTTAACAAAACGTTAAAGACAAAAATGTGGAAGTATTTTACGGAAATGAATACAAAGCGTTATATCGATGTTATTGATAAATTAGTCCATAGTTATAATAATACTTGGCACAGAAGTATTCAGATGTCACCCTCTTCTGTAACCAATGAAAATGAAAAAGAGGTATGGAAATATTTATTTGGAAATCAAAATAAAACATTATCTAAACCTAGATTTCAAATAGGGGATATAGTTCGAATTAGCAGAGAGAAATTAATATCCGAAAAAGGATATAAACAAAATTGGACGAGAGAGATTTTTACCATTTATCACATTCTTCGTAGGGAGCCCACTGTTTATAAAGTAATAGACTTAACAGGACAAGTAATTCAGGGTACATTTTATGAACAAGAACTTCAAAAAGTAACGGATTCAGGCTATTATCCTATCGAAAAAATTTTGAAAACACGAAAAAAGAATGGCAAGATTGAATATTTTGTACAATTTTTGGGGTATCCAGAAAAATTTAACATGTGGGTACATGACGTGAAACATCTATAAAGAACGATCAATATCTACTTAATCGTCAGTCGTTAAAATGTCTTTCTACGTAACACTTGTGAGTGATAGCTCCAAGGATTTTTTTCCAGAAAATAAAATTTCACATTTTATTACACAACTTCCGACTCCTGTTACTCTAAAGGGAGAGTGGGAAATGGGACTAGTTGACTTTATTTATCCTCATACATGGTACAATATAAGAGAGGGTAATAATTTATTCGGTTTTGATCTGGGTGATGGGAAGTTGATAGCTAGACAAATTCCTCAAGGATGTTATGAGTCTATACCCGACATTTTAGAAGGGATGTACTTAGAAGATTTTAAGAACAAAATAGAATTTCATTATCATCCTGTTGTCAAAAGAGTGAAAATCAAGACAAAAGGACAAGCTAAATTTTTTTTAAATGAAGGTGTTTCTGAACTCCTTGGTTTCGAACCAGGTGAAATTAAAGGGAAAGTAGAAAGTCCGTATATTGCCGATCCTAATGCTTCGTTTCTCCTTATATATGTTTATTGTGATTTGGTAGAACCTCAAATTGTGGGTGATATTCAAGCTTCCCTTTTAAAAATTGTAAAAGTTGAAGGAAAAGATGGAGAAGTGGTGAATTCACACTATACAAGACCTCATTATGTTCCCGTAATACGCCAGCAATTTCAAACAATCGAATTGGCTCTTAGATTGCATTCTGGTGATTTAGTACCCTTTGAAAGGGGTAGAGTTATAGCGGTGGTCCATTTTCGCATGAGACAAATAGTATAAATTAAAAATAATAGAGGTATAAAGCTCATTCGGGGATCAAACTTGATGGAATAAAGATGCTCGTTCCATATACGTGTTGTTTAAAACAATATGAAGACTATTTCATCGACCAAGCTGGCAAAGGACTTTCTTATTATCAAGGTCAATCATTTCAAAAGGGATACGGCATCGGAGGATGGTTTAAAAGACTATTCCGTTCTGCTCTACCCTTTTTATCTCGAGGAGCCAAATCTGTTAGAAAAGAAGTTTTAAGAACAGGGACTCAAATAGCGAATGATGTATTAGAAGGACGAAATCTTCAAGAATCAGCTGAAGAGAGGGCAAAGGCAGCAGGAAGAATATTAGCAAAGAAGGCAATTAAAAAAGCAGATGATATGCTCGGTAAAGGGAAAGCCTATAAAAGAAAGAAAAAACTTCCAAACTATCTCATTCAATCGAAAGTAAGAAAGAAGAAAAGACGTGATATTTTTGATACGCAATAAAAATGGCATTTCTTTTGAAGGATTCTCCAGAATGTGCAAAATCCGAACTTAATTTATTTGCACTTCCACCTACCCAAACGGTGATTGAAAGAGGTCATTGGGTTCAGTTTCATCCAATAGCAAACGTATCTGATGGAGGACCTATTGAATTTATCATTTCAGGAAGCGGTGAAGAGTACCTTGATTTATCTTAAACTCAACTTTATGTTAGAGCAAAAATTTTAAAAAGTGATGGAAAAGTAATAACAAAAGAAAATAAAGTTGGCCCCGTTAATCTTTTCCTTCACTTTTTATTTTCTCAAGTGGATATTAGTTTAAACGAGAGAATCATCTCATCTAGTAGCAATACTTACGCTTATAGAGCTATCATAGAAACTCTTTTAAACCATGGATATGACAGCAAGATTTCACAGCTTACATCTGAAGTTTATTATAAAGATACAGCGGGTCGAATGAATATATATGATGAAGATGATAAGGACCCAAATGAAGGATTCAACAAACGAATTTCATTATTCAAAAACAGCGCGACTGTTGATATGATGGGGCGACTTCATGTAGATTTGCTTAATCAAGATAGACTTTTACTTAACCTAGTGGATTTAAAGATTAAACTCATTAGAAGTAAAACAGAATTTTGCTTAATGGGAGATGGAGATTATAAGGTTGTTTTTGATCACATCTCTCTCTTTGTAAGAAAAGTACGTGTAAATCCAGGAGTTCTCATAGAACATGCGAAAGCTTTAGAGAAAGCAACAGCTAAATACCCCATTGACAGAGTTGTATGTAAAGTATTTTCTATACCTCAATCCAGCTATTCATTCATTCAGGATAACGTTTTTTTGGGGCAGATGCCCAAACGATTGGTATTGGCTTGCGTGGATAATGATGCATTTAACGGAAACTATAAGAAGTCTCCCTTCGAATTCAAACATTATTATATGAACTTTTTAGGGGTTTATGTAGATGGTCAACCTATGCCTCACCAACCATTAAAACTAGATTTTGAAAAAGATAACTACATTTTAGAGCATACCGGAATCTATTCTTACAGTCTGAAGGTCTTTAATTATCGAGAACTGAATTTCCTAAAGGATATGCATTATATCTGTTTGATTTATCACCTGATTTATGTGACGCGGAACATTTCAATTTGATCAAGCACAGTAACTTAAGAATAGAATTAAAATTTAATAAAGCCCTAGAACAGACGGTTTCATTAATAGTCTTTGCCGAATTTGAGTCCCTGATTGAAATCAACAAAACAAGAAACGTGCTCTTCGATTTTGGAAGCTAATGTATGCATCACAGATTCATCGAATTTTATCTAGAGATAGAGATGCGTCAAGATATTTAATTGGAGTTTTCCCATCAGACGAAATACCTCCTCCAAAAGAATGTACTACTCTAGTTATAAATACGGATACATGTGACCAAGAAGGATCACACTGGTTGGCAATGCATATTAAAGACAAGAACACTTTAGAATTTTTTGATTCTTATGGATTCCCACCTGAAATGTATGGGGATCATATTCCCAAGTATGCTGAACAGTTTACGAATGTGAAGTGGAATAAGAAATCCATCCAAAGTCTCACATCAAATGTTTGTGGACTTTATTGCGTGTATTTTCTTTTAAAAATAAGCCAAGGTTATTCTATGGATTATGTGTTATATGAATTCTTTCGTAGTAAACTCAATGATTTTCGATTGTATCAATATTTTAAAAAAAGGTATAATGTAAGATTAAATTTTAGATGGTGAATAAAAAAAAATATTTCTTATAATTTGTGTTTGTGTTATTATTTTTTGTAAGAGAACTAGAATTTAATTTTTATTACAAATTTAAAATATTTTTGATGTTTAATGATTAACATAAATAAAATACTATATTATTTTATTTTGTGAAATAAATAAGAATTAAACAAGTATAAATTGAACAGAAAAATGAATTTATTTAGAAACAAAAAATTACACTTAATATTCTATCCATGATAAAGGTTTTGCATACAATATTTTTGTTTTCAAATATTTATTCTTAATATAACTTGATGGAAAGTTTTTTCTTTTTAAAACTTCGTTAAAAAATTCAAATCCTAAAGGTTTTTTTTTCCTATCCCTTACTAGATGAGTAATCAAATTTATAATATTTGTATTGCGTATAATTTTTCCATCCACTATTAGCTCTTTATCAGGTGTCCAGTATATTTCTCCATGATTCTGCTGGATAAAGTTTAAAATTTTCTTTGGGATATTTTTGTATTTCCCTGGTGCTATATTTCCTATCTCCTCTTCAATTCCTTCAGCATTTGCTTCATCTTTGGGGCGGGTTACAACATGCTCTTTTGGTGATATACTTGTAATGGTATTTGTCTTATCAACCTTGTCTGTAGACTGATTTTGATAATTTTCTTGTTTTGTATCCACTGTCTCCATGATATCAGGATTTTTACTAGGATAGGGAAAGTTTACAAACTTCTGAAGAATTTGTAGATAAAGAGTTGCTTTTTCTTCGTCCGTGATATGTTTCCTTTGAAGAATGGCATGCATCTGTTTATCTAGTGTAGACAATCGGTCTTCAGCAAATTTTCGAAGTCTCTCTTCCGGTACAAGCATAAATTTCTTAGTATGCTCCATTAAACAGAGAAGATAAAACCGAAAGGGCAGCTGGAATTAAGAAACTAAGGAATCCTTCTCCCTTCTGAACTAACAAATGCCTCTTCTTATACAAAGGAACGGATCTATCCCCTAACTTCCGTACGACCGTTTTAAAAGGAGCCAGATTTGATTTCTGACGTTTGGTCAATGGAACATTGCCTTTTAAAGTATTAATTGCACATTCACATACGGCCTTTATCAAAGAATTCGGACACTTCCGCAAATTTTTTTTCTTAATTTTACTCTTCGCTAAAAATTTTAAATGCTTGACATTTTGTTTAGTCGACATGTTTAGAGCAAATGTTGTATATCATACATTACAATCCTTTAAATACTACGTTTTGTTACAAAGAAATGATTAAAGCAAAATTAATTATTTCTGGAAGCAATTATCATCGAGGTACATAAACAATATTTTTATCCCCAGGAAAGATATTCGTACGCACGCGTAATTTTTCATCAGTTTCAGGTTTCAAATCCATAAATAAATATCCATATGGACGAGTTGTTGCCTCGTTATAACTTTCAAGAAAAATTTTTGATTTTAATGGATACATTTGTCTAGCTAAACAGGAAATTTGTTGTTTGTCTCTAACGCTTTTGAAGCAACATAAATAAGAAGCATTTAAAGAAACATTCCTCATTTCTCTACCTTTATGAAAAATGTTCTGAACAATAAAGATAACAGATATATTCTTATGATGACTTCCCTTTGTAAACAAATTAGATAATTTTTTATCATCACCCAATTCACTCATTAAATCATCTAATATTATAAGAACATCTCTCATATTTTCTATATCTTGGGGAATACCTTCATGAAATTCAACATCAAGTATTTCATTAAAAAGTTCTTGATAAGCGCCACAACACCAAATGACTTTTGGAGGGAAAGGCTTGATTATTTTTTTTTTTTATCTAATAAGCGTTTTACAAAAAAAGTTTTACCAGAATTTGAGGGGCCACATATTAGCATAGAAAAAGGATGTATCATGTAGGGGAACTCCATTGCAAATGAGAAGACATTTTTTAGGACATTTACTTTATATGTTCATAATATCATTATAAAATTATCCTAAAAGTAAATTATAAAAAAGTACAAGTAAAATCAATATACAAAAATAAACATTTTATTTACACACACACACACACACACACAAAATATTATAAAATTAATCCGTAATAATTCAAAACATACAGTAGGTTTTTAGAAATAGACATACATAATTTTTCGCTTTGGTATGTACAGAAAAAAAATACAACGGTAAAACAGAAAATCACCTTTGCTCACAATTAATGGAGTAATGTCCTAAAGCTAAGTGTTTATTTTGTTATTTAGCAAGTACCTTTTTTCATCGTGTGCAGAAAGGGCAAGCTTGTTCAAAGTCACAGTGTAAATGTCATGATTCACACTTCTGATTAAATTCATTGAAGAATACAAATTAATGTCTTTCAGTAAGCATCTTCGATAATCTTCAAAATCTATTTTTTTCTCCAAAGTTGATTTCTTCACACCTTTCAGTTTTTTTTTTTTATCAAATGACAGTCCTCCACTTTAAAGGAATACATTTTGGAACGTAAACCTATAAATTCGGTCATTACTTTACCGCAATTTTCATCTTTCATTTTACCTAAAACTTTTTTGTTTTTACGAGGAATCCCATAGATGTTATCTGTTGGGTAGTCTGAAGTATCAAAAAGATCATTTTTTATATCATTATAAATATCATCGCATTTTATATCATAAATAAAGCTATCGGTATCAGTATAAAAAAGTTTTACATTTTCTCCGTAGCACGCTTTCATCTTATGGTAATGAAACTCGTACATTAAAGTCTTAGAAATATCGAGTATCGACATCCCTACTGCTATAGGCTTGTTCAATGTGAGTGAAGCTCTACTCATATGAAAAGCTGCTAAATTCTAACAGAAAATTGTCCTATCTTTAAAATTTGGTTTAGATATTAATCTTTCTGCCTTTTCCCCATTACTGCACAGACGAATATCCACACGCTTTCGTATGTTCTCCATCGTTTTCCCAAAAATTGCATTATTCATTAATTTGTAGAAATTTTTCTCGAATTCGTTCTCAGCTTCAGTGCGGAATTGAGCATTCATTTTTATATATGGCTGAAGCCAGGATTCTTGATGGAATTCTAAAATTTTGTGCACCTTTTTCAAAACTAGACCTAATTTTAAATATTGTTTCAAATTTCTGATATGCACTACATAGTTTGTTTTAGGGTATAATGTGGTTAACAATCTCTTTTCTTTACATCCGGGAGGTACTGAAGATTCAGGGGCTAATGATAAATCTGAGTGGTAATCATGTAGAGATTCCGGGTATTCTAAATCCACTTCGAGGATGTATCCTTTTTCACCATTCTCATCGATGTGATCGACTTCTAAGAAATCAACCCACTTAAAATTATTCAAAGGAAGCGGTTGACTCATAGCCCAACCGTAAAGATTATTAGCATCCAAGTATAGCAAAAAGTTTTGCGGCTTACTAGGTTCAAAATTAGATAGAAACTTATTATTTGCCATTGCATACCGATTAGAGCATTGTGAGATCCCACCCCGTATACCCTTTTCTACGAATAAATACATATCATAGTCCATCAGCAATTCAATTTTTACATTGGTCAGTTTCAGCATTGAATCCCATGAAAGACGTGGTGCAGTGTAATACCACACTGGATCCAAATTGTAAGCTTTCGTGCACACGCTACGAAAATTCTCAAAAATGTCGCTTAAAAGAAGAACATCGGTTTTTTTACATACAAATCTGAATAATCCCCTAAACTTTTAATATTAAATGCATTCCGCACGTGATTTGCATGCTGATAATCATCATCGGTTATATCTTCATCATTGAGACGATTATAAAATTTCTCTTTGGGGGGTAAACATGTATCATTCAGTTTTTCAACATCTGATACATAATCATAAGGGAAACATCCCTTTCTCATAAGTAGTGATACTTTATCATCTGAAATAAATGATCTCACATTTCTAAACTGATCAGATTTTAGATTTATTGCTAATTTCTCCAAACTACTAGGCTTAAATCTACAAGAATCTAAAAACCTAATAGAATATCTTTTACTAATTTTTTTGGAAAAAGAAATGTATTTTTCAGTATTTTCAGGTATCACATTTATATCATAGTTATCATTTCCGAGCTCTTTGATGAACAAATGCGAATCATAACCGGATAAATTATGAAATATAATAGGTAGAAAGTTGGGTACTTTAAACTTTAAATTACATGAATTATATGCAGGACCTCTGTAAACACCTGTTAAGTGGCAGTGATCTCGCACTTTCCAGTCCTCTTTCGTGAAATTACCTCCGCAGATGTAACAACGAGTAGAAGAAGCGTTAGCATCTTGCTGCTCTTTCGTGAGGGGGATCATAGGCTTTTTATTTCAATAAAGATATTCAATTTCCTCTGCTTCCTTAGTCGCGACTTCCATAAAAACCTTAGCGGCATCGCTTCCTCTATATACAATAGGATATTTTTACATACCATTCATGTAACATATGTAAAAACAAAAACTATATGGCTCATGTTTTTGATATTTCATAGTAAAATAGTTTACAGAAAAAGGTTCGCAAGATGAGATTGGCTTTGTAATACATTCAAAATCTGCGTAAGTAACGAATAGGATTTGTACAGAGTGCTGAATTTTTTTTAAAAAATAGGAATTTCTCTTTGGGCATTTCAATTCTTACACTATTGTGGGAATTGCAATTTTCCCTATGTTTTGTAATAATATTTTCTGAAATAAAATGTTGCAAGTAGCGACGGCAGATGTATGTCTTGTGGTGAAAATTGCTTAGTTGACTTGAAACAAGTCTGGATAAAGATTTTATCCAGCAATAACGAGAATTGTTATTTGAATTTTTAGATTTTCATTGCAAAAGCTACGAAAATTTTTAATCGAATTTTAGGTTATTGTAATCACTACTTTCCTTTTTTTGGGGTGCTTATAACGAGAAATATTATATCTGATATAAATGTTGATAGAAAAGCTTTCTTTATTTATTTTGTTATTTTCAATAAAATTTAATAATGTAACTTAATTTAGAGTAATTTTTTTTGTTTCAGATGCATCCTTCATTGGAAAATATAAATGTACGAAAATAAAAATACGAGAATAATCTTCAGTAATCCAATAATAACGAAGGAAAAAAAACTCAATTTCAATGTTATGGGACAAAAATTATTTATTCTGGTACTTACGGTATTGAAAATCACATTTTTTTTTTTTTACAATTTTAATTACTTTAATTTCTATTCGCTATTTACTACACAACTTCAATGTACTTCTTCAAATTGGTAAGTACTTCTTTTAAAAAAAATTTTTTTCGGTTCATTTAAAATATTAAACAAAACTTTCAGGTAAGCAGCAAGAAGATAGCTGGAGCGCGATTAAGCCGAAAACACTTTTTTGAAAACAAGATCACAGGATCACGCAAGTTCTTACGAACTTCAATTTATTTTTTCTATTCGAATCAAATTACTTTAACCTAATTTCTATTTACTTTTATTACATAATTAATTTACTTCTTCAAATAGGTAAGCATTTTCTTAAAAATATTTTTCAATGGTTCATTTTAATAGCAAGAAGATGGCTGGAGCGCAGTTTAGACGACAACGCTTTTCAGAAAACAAGACCGTATGAAAAATGGTAAACATCCAGAAAAACAGTGTATTACTACGCAGAGAGTTTTCCCCGCGGATCGTCTTGCGCACGGTTGCTACAAACTGGTTTCTCCGAATGACAACGCCTTGGCGATCAGCCTTTAACTAGAAATTAGGATTTGGCGGGGAAAAATCTTCAACCCCGTAAACTGAAGGATCCCCGCGATGTCACTCAAACTTTTTCCTCTGAGAATTGGTTTAGTACTCACCTCACGTCACGTCACATTCTTTTTGAGTCCCGCTCAGTACTGATTACAGCAGTTTGATACAAAATAGCTATAGTAAGAATTCAGTCATTATGGATTTTTTTACCAATCCCCGATGTGACAAAAAAGAAATTACCAGACGAAAAGTCTTCAATAGAAACGATACTACAAGCGATGGAAAAGACAACCACTTCAGATGGGCTACTACACATAGCCAACTGTGTCGAAACCAATTTGTCGGATGCACTCGCTAACCCACATGAAACAGATGAACTCAGTCAACACATCATTGATTTACACGAGATAATGGATGAAGTTAGAAACAGCTTCGCCCAAACTAGAGAGAAAGAAATAGTTAAAGAATCCAGCGTGAGCGCCTAATTTCCTGGGGCGTCACAACAAAACCAGAGAACGGAGCGGACGTCAAATCGGTGAAAAAACCTCGCACAGACGAAACTGCTTGCAGCAATATGTTTTAGTACCCTCAATATTAAAAAAGAGGATGAATCTACGGAAATGGAGGCGAAAGATACCACTCCTATGCCATCACTACTTGCTTCACCGAGGCGTTCTCCACGCCCAACAACTCCTCCTGCCACTCCACGCCAAAAGATGGCGCCACCAATCACCATCGACAACGTCCAAAACACAGCTGCTCAACTCAAAACGCTACAAATTTGACCAAGATTAAACCGCCACGGTAAACACGAACAAACCCGCGAATTTATCCCACTCAGAACGGGCTCCCAAGGCAAATTACTTTCCTTTCGTACACAACGAGCAAAATTTGAAGCTAAGTAACACACTTACATCGTTGCTGTGAAAGCAGAAAAGAAATGGTCATCAGAGGTACGCCACCGACAGTCTCTGAATAGAATCACAAAATATCTGAAGAAAATATTAGTAGAAGAGGCACGTCATTATCTGAAAGGAACGCACCTTTACGTTGTTCTTCCTTGCTATTAAATTGAAACCGCAGAACCAGTAGCATTCATTGCACCAACTGTCGGTAAGTATCTATTGAAAATGACAGTCTATGTTGCTGATGCCACTCTGCATTTCGTACGAAAACCATAAAATGCGGTGTAAACCACAAAACAATCTGAAGTCTCCTGAATGCCCTAGGTGACAGCTCCTTGTTAGTTATTGCCAGGTTCAACACACAAAATTTCCATCATCCAAATCAGAAATGAAACTGGTAATTAATTAGTGGAAGATATATATAATCGTTTAATTTCATTACACCACCTAGAGCCCTGCCAGGCCTTCACTGGAAGCTTAGCTGAGAACTTCTCCTACCTACCAATGGAACCAAAATTGGGAAAATGAACCCAGTCCATCTAGCTGTTACAGTTACAGTAACGCAAACACTGAAATTAAATGATCTGTAAGCAGTAGCCATTGTGCCTGAAAATATTAACAAATGCCCGGCTAAATATTCCCAATAACAGTTGGACGCTCTCTAAACTTTATAGATCAGCATTACCTAATTTTAATGATTGGCTAAACAAAAAAAGTCTTAAAATTATTTCCAATGACCCCGGTCAGACCAAACTTAAAGAATTCAAAAGATTATCCGTACATCCAATTATAATCTCTACCCATAAACTAGACTAAAACCAGCCAAATAAATTAAACTCTTTAAAATCACTTCATCCGACAGGATGGATGAATGCCTATTTCAGATATGATCACCATCAAAAAAAATCCTGTCTTACGTTCACGCCACATCCCTCAACATAAATTCTAATAGTATGTTAAAAAATTCACAATAATCGATAGAAAGTTGTTCTAGCTGTAACACCCATAACAGCGGGTATTTCAAGCCTGTTCTTGAAGAAACCGTTCGGATACTAAATTGAGAAATAGCCTCTAAATAGACGAAACTTAAGCCCTCTGTCGTTTATTACCCCTAGTCGCTAAATGTACTTTCATGAACGATAGCCACCACAAATAGACATAAAGGAAATACAACTTGGCATGAAATGAAAAGTACTCAAATTCCAGCATACCAAATTCCACCAGACGACATATACTGCCACCAATTTGTTCCAAGTAGTTGACATTTGTATTGGTAAAGGTTTCATAATTTCTTGGATCCTCTAATTTTCTCAAATTCTGTTTATTTAAACTGAAATGGATATCAATAGCCCTGTGCCTCTAAATACGATTGGGCTCTTTAACAAATGGACATTGGCTTTGTCCTACCCTCAAAAGTTTTCCAAATCGAAAATAATATGGTGAGAAATTACCTAGGTAAATGTGTTCTTCACAGTAAACTACATTGGGCCTGTGCTAGATTAACCCAGTAAAACTAATTATCCGCCAAATCTACAAATAAATTAATCTTCACCAGAAACAGTAAAAAATTAGAAATTCTGCGCAACACATCAAATGAAAAGTTTATATTAGCATCAGGCAACATTACAAAACCACCACTAAACCATGTTTAACAAAGAGGCTCGTATGAAATTGTTCAGCTGAAATTAAGGCTGAATTAAAACGGCATTTAGTAAACAAACCGAATTGCATACTATTAACAAGAAATATAAAATCAATATTCCAAGTCTCTACTTGAGGCTCTTGAACTCCAATTCCATCACAGGAAGTCGGTAATTAATAATTACTGCTGTGGGAGTCCACTATTAACCAACAGCGAACTAAATAATGTTCCACCTGAAATATGTCCATGGAACACAGTGGGTATTTCAAAAGCCATCCAAATGAATTTGCAAAGTTCTTAAAAGCTCGTAAATGGGCGCGCGCAAGAAAAATGCTTTACGGAATGCAATTTCAAAAAAAAAAAAAAAAAAAAA
>BMAW01057780.1:0-13066 GCA_019974015.1 Nephila pilipes | reverse complement strand
TGCACTGTATTCGAAAGAGAAGGCTTCACTCTAAATAGCTATCAGTCACTGGCATTTAGCTTAAGTGTTTTTCTTCTATAATAGTGTCAGTCTTTCTATTTAATAGCCGCACCTCTTATTTCCTATGTGTGAAAACAAGAGGACATATATTATTAAAGTAAAGTCGCATAATTTTTGCATCTTTGTCCTCTCATGAATTTTTCTACAAGTTATGAATTTAAGACTTTGATCACAAACAAAGAAAATCATTAATTTTTACCTAAGTTATTCACTTTTTAAATTATAAAGGGATTTTGGACTCACAATATATGGAGAATAAAATATTTTTCGCACACAAAATTTTATAAATACAATTTTGAAAGCAGTGGAATGAAAGGAAGGATATGAAATTTTTTTCCAATATCTTTTTTTTTTAACAGTTCAGGTTACCTATAAAATACTATACGAGCGTAAATACTACTTTTGTATACAATAACATTTTTTACTTCATTTATATTTGATTTGCGGCAAACTATTACTCCAACTTTCAACAAACAATCCCGTTTTAACACAAATGAAACTTAGCAAACAAATAAATTCCTTTCAGCAAATGGATTTTTCCGGTTCTTCACTTACGCAAGTATTAACCTTTTGTGTGACTTGATGGCTCCAGGAAAACCTTTTTTTCTTAATAAATATAGTTGCACGAAACTTTAGTCACGAATTTCCTCAATTCTATTCATTAAAAAAACAATCCTTTCTTGAAATGCGAGAAATATTACGTTTCTAATATTAAAAAAATATTTATAGTACTTCTCTATAAAACTTTTGCTTTGTAGAATAATAGCCAAAAACGGTATTTTACTCATAAAAAAGAAAATTTTATATCATGATGTTTTCTCTTGCGAAAATATTTTGATTCGAAAATGTATGGAAAGCGAATAAAGGCATTTTTAGTCGGTATAATATTTCGAATTTATTATAAGAGGATTTTATAATATTCCTGTTTTTCAGTTTCAAGAAATATTAGATTTTTCTAACTTATTTTAAATTTTTATTGGCGACTGGAGAGAGTTACAGAGAGAAATTGATCGAGTATTGTTGCGTGTTGAGTTTGGTGTTCAGAAGTAAAAGCACCTGCGACGCATGTTTTGGTTTGACCGAAAAATTCTTCAGACATATCAAAACAAGTCTCAGAAAAAAAAACTGTTTAAGCAAACGGTTTCCCTTCAACACGTAGAATGATGAGAGAGCGAGTAAGCAAACGATTAATTCTTTATTTTTTATCCTTGACTACGTATCAATCACTTGAACAATCAGTGGTAAGACATACATTTTTATTAATTTTAAGTAAATTCAATAAATGATAAGACACAGATTTAAAATCTTTTTTTATTTTATTAATTATAATTGAAAGGTTTTTTCGGGAGCCCTTACATAATTCACCCATAACAAAAACTAAAAGAAATTGTATTGTCTTCACTGATATCTTAGACTCCTCAGTCTCAAGGTCAACTTTGAACCATAAATTTTAGAATAATTTGTATCAATCGGTTCTAAATTCATGAAAAAGTACTGAAAAAAATGTTAAAAAAATTATTTTAATTTATATTTTTTATAATTTTTTATTTTTTAATTTTTGTGTCTCCTGGAGGAGACATTAGGACTAAGTGACATCATATTGTTAATTTAAAATATTTCTTTAATCTTATTTTAATGAGTAATTCGTAATAATTAGTATAATTAACATAATGTAAAATTTGAACCACCAAATATTCCTGTCCGAACTGTTTGCAGAAGAGTCATAATTTACAAAATTTATCATTCGTTTTTTTTTTTCTCTCCCTTTATCTTATACTATAAAATATTTTCTCAATTTTAAGTGGTTTGTTATTGAAATCTCGTGATTTCCAAGAAATATTGTGTGCGAGTAAGGTTTTTTTTTTTTCCCCCAATACATTCGAATTTTGAGAAATTTTTAATTAGACATAATTACAGTGATCACTAATTACGTTTCATTTCATTTTCTGAAAGATACAGATTCTTTCCTGTATCCTTTAACTATTTACATTTGGTGAATTAAATTAGAAATTAGAGAATATCATTCCGAGTTTAGGTAAATTCCATAATTATTGTTTCAAATCGAGCGATTTTGATAGCCATTGGTCCAATGTCTCCTACAGGCGACACTGAAATAACAACGTACTTAATCAGAAGTGGGAAGGTTTGAGTGAGTAATTAATAATATTATAAATAAACAGCAAGTTTAAGGAGTTCTACAATGTGTTTAAAAAAATTTATTACACAAATAATAAAAATATGCACTTAGAAATGCGAAGAGTATAATTTTGTTCCTCTCGGAAAACACCATTTTCATTTGATCATAAATAAGCTACGAATGCAAAATGTTGACTAAAAATCATTTTTTTTTTCGGAAATACCATCTATCAACAAGAAAATTTACTAATTCTGGGCACCAATGACCCATATTATTTAACTTGGTGAAAGTTTTTGAAAGTATTGTTTAGTGTCTCCAACAGATGAAGCTGGAACTGAGGAGGTTAAGACGAAAACTAAAGATCTATTTTTCAAAACATGTAATGTATTTTTTACAAAAAATGTTTAAACGCATATCCTTCGGGAACGTTACTATTATGCAAAAACAGAATTAGGTGTACCGTTTCTACACTTGTATTATATAATTAAAGTAATAGTTCTTCTTTACAATCTAACATAATAAAACCGTTCTAAGTATATACCAATACTTTTAAAACTTCATTCCTTGCTGAAAAAGGAACCTTCAATTGTCATCTTCTTCTTCAAAAAAAAGAAGTCTTGTATTTTATGGTTGCCAGATGGTTCTTTTTATTGGCTCACGTTCTCTGCTGATATCTTCTCAAAAGTTAGGAAGAAACTTTTTTCCCCCCTTCGAATTCTAGTCGTCAAGTAGTATACGTTGAAAGCCCAATCAATGTCGGGTTTCTGTTTCAGTTGTTTGATTCCGTAGTTATTTCGAAACATGCTCTTGCAAAGGTATTTTCGTTGTATTTTCATTTTCTTTCCGTGGATGAAAAAAAAATTTTGCTCAAAAAAAGGGAAATTATTTTAAAAATCTTTATTTACTTTCCATTAGATATCTGTCAAATGAGTTTTAACTATCTAAAGAAATATTACGTGTCATTGCTTACTTAAGACATAAAAAAAAAACTATAAGCCTGTTGAAATACTAAATGAGAAATACAATTTTGAAAAATAAAAACATTAATTTTCTAACGAATAAAATTAGTTTTTTCAAAGGTATGCGTAGAAAATATTCGAAGCAATCAAATAAATGTAGTTCGCAAACAATTGTAATCATAATAACTTTATACTTATTTCGGAAGATAAACTCTTAATTTAAGTTATTCATATTATAAAAGAATTAAAGAAAATGGTATCTTTAAGCGATATTAGAATACCAGAATTTAATAAATACAAAAAGTAAGTGTGATAATTTTTACCACAGCAGATTAATATATAAAATGTAATTTTATTTCATAATAAGTAGTAAAATCTGTCCCCTTTTACAAATTTTATATTAATTTATTAATAAAAGGGGTTGTTTTAAGGTTTTGAATATTACTAAGAAATAACTGGGATATCTATATAAAATTTATTCAGTACATTAATTGCTCCTTTTGTTCATACTATTTGAAATAACAATTTGTAATGCTCTTTAGTTTCAGAAAGTAGGAGAAAGAAATAACCGCAGTATCGTAAAGCCTTGATTGTTAACCTGAATGTCGTAAAGTTTCATTTATTACGAAACAGAAACTAAATTTGTATTTATTAATCTTAAGACTTCTCTACATAGTCACTTTTCAAAGTTATACATTTCTCCCGGAATATTCTTGACCCTTCGAAGGTTTTTATTGCAAAATCTCAGCATACTTAGTTCTTCGAGGGCTGTTCAATAAGAAATTCCAATAAATGGTGCTAGTAGCATCAAGAACTGTTTCTTTTTAGAAGGAATCGACTTACTAGACAGCTGTCGAAGTCTCAGGTACTCAAATTCATGATTTTGATGTATTTCGAGTCTCAAAATGTCGTCGTCATTAGTTTAGTTTTTATTAACGTCGCACTAGAAGCAACACGAGGGCTATTGGCGACGGACCTCGTAATTTTGAACGACGATCAAGTGACGAGGACGACACCTGAGCTGGCACTTCCCTCTCCTAACATCCACACCACGCAAACGGGAGGACTTTGGGCCCCGAACAGATTTAACGTGCATCAACCCCGGCTACACGGCGGGTCTTTGGCGGCCAAGGATCGAACGCACGAGTGAACGAAAACCGCCAGCTGCGAGTCCACGACCTTGACCACAAGGCTACTGCGGCCCCAATGGCGTCGTCAAAGCTTTTCCGACCGATGTGACAATCCTAGTCTTTTTTGGATAAAATGCACCGGAAACAACCCACCGTTTTAATTTCTGCTTGATTTCCGGTGCATAATGATGATTCAAGGTCTCACCGACGTTGACACCTCGATATAAAATGATATTGATAACCTGATATGATTGCAATTAATATTATTAATAATTTATTTGGCAGCAAATGACTAACAAATGTAAACTAACTTATGAATCAATGTCAATTTCTTTTCGTCTCCGCTTAACAGATGGTAATTCCCAATGGTAATTCAGCGGTTCATAGTTTCGACCTCGTGAAAGGGGAGAGAGTTAATGAACTTCTAGTGCAGGTGGTGTATCGAACCCTGAACGACTGGCTCAGATGAAAAGACGACCGATCGCTTTGTTTCTTCGCCTTTATCAACCAGACAAACAGTATCGTCTCATTCGGTCAAGTACAGACCTGTCTAACCCAAAAGACTTTGCGGGCTGCAATGCAAATGCATTTTATTCCATCGGACAGTATTGTGTATGCGTTTATTTTCATCTTTTTAATTTTGACTCATTCAGCGCCAATCGAAATTTTCAGGCTAAAAACCACTACTACTTTCACTTCTCGAATCACGAGAAGCAACTTATCCACACAATTCCCATTAGAGTGGGAATTGTGCCGCTGCACTACAGCAACGCCACCTTCAACTTAGATTAGATGGTTAGATCTCGAGGTGTAAACAGGCAGAAATGCGTGTCCGTCTTTTTCTTTAATTTTTCATATGTCATTAAACTATATTTTATCTTAAAATGAGTGTGGTTCTTGACAATATACCGACGCCAACCTCCACAATGGGGGCTCGGCAAATGAACCACTGTTTAAAGTTAAATTAAAATGATATATTAATCTAGAACGCGAACAGGCTAACGGTTTGGCTGACGCCCAAAAAATGGACGCTAGTGTACAGATGGTACGTTGGAAATTTTTTTGTTTGAGTACAGACGGTACTCAAGGAAAATCATGACTTGTGTGTATTAAGTGCAGACGCTCTTACATCACTACCAAGTTAAGAAAAATCAAGAATTTGTGCAAATTTTGAAGTGCAGAAAGCACTTATTACCGAAAATTTGTTGTTGTTGCTGTTGTGTCACCATTCCGTTGGATTTGCTCGTGAATTTATGAAGAATCAACGCTAAAAGAGTAATAACAGACGGTTTATGTTTTTTGTGTTTCTCAATTGGATATACCATTGCTGAAAAGAGGGGTAAGTACCTCCTCTCTTTACCTTTCAATTTATATATGAAAATAAGTTTTATTCAATGTCTGTGCTACTCGAACTATATAAAGATGATCACCCTTAATGATATCCCTGTTGTGTCAAACTTTCTAAAAAGAGGAAATATTAAAACAATTAAGTTGTTGTACAGTATATTATTTAACAATGCGTTTGATCGTAATTCAAGAAAAAAATTGAGAAGTTTTTCCTCATTTCCTACTGATTTCAATATTGAAGATCGTAAGAAATTAATATTCGATTATTTTTCTATAAATGATTTGGTTTGTGTGCTTTAATTTTTCATATGTAAATAAACTATATTCTCTCTTAAAATGAGTGTGGTTCTTGACAATATACCGATGCCAACCTCCACATTAGAGAAATCAAAAACATTTTGAAATAACTTAAAGTAAATTATATTTTATTGAAATAAATATGTTTATAAGAAATTTAATTTAAAAAAAAGAATCTGCATTTACAACACTATACTGACACTAAATTATTAGCGATCAAAAGACACTAAGAAGTCAATACATCCAGAACCATACGCTTCTAGGTCAAATATATTAGGCTTCCTGCAGATTGAATAGCTCGCATGATCCGCAAGTTGCATTCCCTCTCCGCCTTTAGCACGCACACCCATATTCATTAGTTGGTTTGGTGTTTAAGAAAGCATCGTGTATCGTCCACTTTCGCGAGATGGCCCTCGCGCCGTAATTTTGTAATGGTTTCTAATTTTTTATATATATATAAGCGAAATACCACTGACTGACTCATCACGAGATATCTAAGACTATTCAACCGATTGACTTGAAATTTAGCACAGTTACTCATTTTGCGATGTAGACGCTCACTAAGAACGGATTTTTCGGAAGTCTTATCCAAAATGTAATTTCCATCCGTTCATCTACTCTTATCCGTCGGTTATGTAATTTTGGCGACTTATCGCCAAAAATGATATGACCGACGCCAAACGGAATATATTTTTTATATTTATACTGTGTATTGTCAAGAATATAAAAGAAAATTGGTGACGATAATTGAGTCAATATAATTATATTCTTCCATAGTAATGGGGTGTGATACGCACCACACTCATTACGAAATGTTCTTTGGTACTTTTATGAACAATAAGAGTCTAAATTTTTATTCAAACGACTCAGCGTTGCGTCCAGTGGGTTTCCAGACCTGGTCTACTATTAAGGTGCTTTAACTTCTGTCGTTGTTGTGATAGCGGCAGCAGTAACAACAATTTGCCTTAACGATGCCATTTGTCTTCAATTACAAGTATCTTTTTAACCAACTTCTTTTTTTCCCCTTATCGCGACTTACTCAAATTTAAGACATCCTGAAAACAATCAAATAAATATTAACCCGTTCGCTCCTAGCGTATCACGGGCGATACGCTCCGTGAGCGTCTTCTAGGGCCCAGCGTATCAATAGAGATACGCTCGATGAAAACTTTTTATTTGAATTTTTTAATGTTAATATATTGCGTTACAATACCGCGAAATCTATATAAATAGGTTATTTGGAGTGTTGACCTTGTGCTTTGAACTTGGGCTTGATTTCACTTCTGGCTACCAGGAGGTTGTTAAAAGCACGTGCTGCGGCGTGGTTCTTTAAATGTAATGACACGATTTAAAGAGTGTACTTGCTTTCGGTTTGCTTTTTTTTTTCTTTCTTTCTTGCTTCTTAGAAGTTCGAAGGAGAATTTATGATCCTTTATGGGGGCTAGGGCTATTGGTAGCAGATGTTCTCAGCTGTTCGTTTCATTCGGTCGGCTTTTATTTATAGCGACAGTCATGACGAAAAGAAAGTGTTTATCTGATACTGAGATTTTCGAAATAATGAATGAATCTGACAATAAGGTTAGCGAAAATAATCCAAATCTGTACATTGACATTAAAGTAAAAAAATGGTCTAAGATGTGCCCTTTGCTCAAAATCTTCCGTGAAGCATCAAAATATGTGTCTAAGACTTCTGACGTTGTACTATGCATTGATGTTTTGTTATAAATATACCATACAGCAAAGTAAGATTTATCATTTTTATCTATATATTCCATACAATGGTACATCATTACATCATGAAATTTATGTAACATATGTAAATATATTTTGTATTTTCTTAAAAGTATGCTTTTTTATGTAATTTTATGTATTAAACATTCAATTTTCGATTAAATCCTTTTTTCTTTTGTATATATTAAGTTTAATGCATTTTAAATAAGATATGTAAATACCAAAATATTTTAATAAACAGCCGATTTCAGAGGAATTTTTTTCACGAATTGGGCTTAATATCTAAAATCGTCTGGGCACAGCGTGACACTCTGCGGTAAGAAGCCGCGGGCCCAGAGAAGCACTTCTTTTTTCTCCCTCCGGTAGCGAAAGGGTTAATAGTATTAACTTTCAATGTTTTATACATAATGATGAATTAATTTATTGATATGCAGAATAAATGTCATTCAGATATATCTGTTATTACTTAGTAATAATTAAAATTTTACCCTTTTACCATATGTAAAAAAAAAGGTTTAAATACAGCATAGTTTAGTATTTGCATATTTCTTAAATGATCAATAACTTTTTTGAAACAATTTATATCATGTTGTAAAATCAAAAAAAAAATAAATAAATAAATAAATTCCTTCAGAAAAGAGAAATAACTACTATCATGTACATATTTTTCCAAACGTATTTAATTTAAAATATTTATAAAAACCTATAATTTGAAGTAGAATTTTTAAAGGGCTTTAGAACTCAATCAGCGCTATGAAACGTAATTATTTTTATAAGATTTATACGTTTTAAAATACAATTTTGCTATTCTTTTTCTATTGGTAACATTTTATTAATCTAGGAAAATTATTTTTAATTGCAAAATTATATAGATCACAATGAATGAGAAAAATCAAAAAATAAAAAAGAGCGTTTCAATCACAAACAAATTAAAATGTTCTAGTGTTGTAAATTATCAATATAAACTTTTATAATTTAAATCATCATCCCTAAGTAATAATTTATAACATTTTTCACGAGACTTCTGCTAATTTTGAAACTTATACCATTAATATATTAAATATTTAAAACTAAATATTTTATAATTTTAAACCCATTTAAAAGTAAAAATATTTAAAGTAAATCATAAAATTAACAATAATTTAAACATTCAATTATATTCTTTATTTTATTATTAACTTTATGCAAAGAAAATAGTTCATATATTCTAAATCTCGAGCGAAAAGCTATTTACTTAACTTTTTTTTCCGAAATATTCGGAAAAAAATATAAGTAAATAGCTCACGTCAATATTATTTCTCTTATTGTTTGAATAAATTAAACATTGTAGAAACAGATCGATTATTTGAATATAAAAATTAATTATTAAATAAAAGTTAATGATAAAATGTATTTAAAAGAGGATAAAAAAGTAATTTCTGTTTTTTCCCCCTCTGTTATTTTACTTCATTTTTTTTTAATCTTTAATTAGTGTTTCTCTTCTATCGTATTCTAAATCCATGATTTTCAACTTGTACATAAAAAAGAAAGAAAGAAAGAAAGAAAATAAACTGTTTTTAACAGTCATAATATCCACCAGCATCGTTAACGACATTTTGCGAGAAGAAGATAAGATTGGATCTGACGTATGCAGAGACGTAAGATGTTATATGATGATTACACATATTTTCCGTTTATGATATGTGACAGCTTATGCCCATTCAGTAGAAATGATTAATTTTCTTACCAACCATAGGAATTCTATACATGACTTTACTTTGGATGGTTGGTGATATCATATACTTGAGAAAAAAAAATATTTATTTATTTTGTGCAAAATATATGTATATTATTTTAAGTATTCATATTCACAGAAATGAACGTGCAAATACTTCTGATTTTGAAAGTGCTTATGAATGAATAAAAATGTATAAATCTTGTTGCTAACAAAGAAGAAAATGTGAACGAATGTATTTCACTTAAAAAAGTGGTATAATTTATATTTCAGAGTGCAGAAATTTACATTTTAAGTGCTTCAATAAATTGAAAATTTTTCTGGATAAAACCAAAAACGCAAATTCTTTTCATACACCCTTTTATAAGATTATTCCTTGTTTTATCAATCATTTGTACTACAAATTACAAAATTACGAAGTTCGCTACCAATAGCCTTCAAGTTCCTTCTACATGTGGCATTAATAAAAAATGAATCAATCCACCAAGTTCCTGTTCATTTCCCAAAAATTAAGCAAATTGTTTGATGGAAGTTATCCTCTAGTTTCTTCTACATAAATATTCTCTTTAAACATGTCGAGAGAGAAAAATCACAGAATACGCAACGGGAAAGTTCTAAAGGAAAATTAATCGATTCTATACAAATTACATTGTAAATCAATTATATAGTAGAAGACACTGTTAATAAAATCGAGAAGTCCTTCCTTCACTATTTAGTTCTAACTTCCTCTTTCTGTCAAATTAAATAAATCAATAATTAATAGATTCCAATAGAAGATACGTAAGACCAAGACATTTTACTTTATTAACAACTAAAGAAGAGATAATATCTATGTCTTTCAATCCCGCTTAACTCGCTGAACCAAGATAAGGACTTAGTTTATGAAATCTCTCGATCTAATTTGAAAATTTCTCAATAACAATGGATTCATATCTTAATATTTTATTAGAATTCACTTCAATCTTAAAGATTAATTTTGATACATCAATCTAAATTACAAATAAATATCAGCGTACTGTTATTCTCTATCTTACCCTTTCTTTCAATTATATTTCATTTATATATCACAATAATTAATTCAATTTACTGCACCTTTAACTTCATCTAATTAAACTAATAACGTTTTATTTGATTGGGGAAGAAACTGTAGTATTATGCAATTTAAATTTCCAAAACGCTCCCGAGATTTAGTGAAGAGAAGTTCGCAAATAACCTACGACTCTAGATTAGCATTGTCGGGTTGGAATTTAAACATAAACATTTGTGACACCATCTTTGCAACTTGCATCTATTCTCTCTTGGATTTCTTCTCTTTATATCAAGTAGAGGTCTACAATTTTTATTCGTCCCAGACTAAGAATCGTAAATACCTTTCGATGATTAAATGAGTTAGCAATTACGGATACTTGCCCGAAAAAGTCCCCCTCAGAGATTTCAACTTTACAAAACAAAAGATGTAATCTTCTTGACATTAAGAGGGCTAGGTTTTTTCAAGATCCGATAGGTCACGAAATGAAAACCACAGAAAAAATCGAAACTGGTTTATTTGGAACATATAAATACACCTTCAAACTACTTCTCTACGTGTTCGTCGTTCGGCTGAGACATTTGTCGTAGAGTGACACCAACTTTCCACTACCCTCGTTATAGAAGGTACCGCCTGTGCTTTCAAACAATTTTCGACCCTGGTTTACAGCTCGTAGTCTGAGCAAAAATTCTCCCTTCGTAGCCAGCGTTTTATGTGAGCAAAAGGATAGAAATCGGGCTGTTTGGTGGGTGATCAAACATGTACCATTGAAAACGCTAAGGGAGCGTCTTAGTTCCTCATGAAAGGGTTTCGCACACATTATTCATTCACCTTTGAATTTCAGCAGCATTGCACACAGAAATCGAAAGACAACCCACACTTCCCATTTGGCGGGAGACTTGGTTGTTCGAAGCATGTTTACGTGCTTACTGCGGACTCATACAGATACGCCGCAGCTACAATAAGCCTCCCTCTCCTCTGCTATTGAAGGAACTGACTCTGATTGTTTAATCTTTCTCCTACCCACCCTCCCACTTGACAGAATTTTTCTCTCGTCGCTCTTTAGCGACTTTCTTTTTTCTCTCTCTTGTTCATTTTCACTCATACCAAGAAAGAATAGCCCAAGGCTATTGGAAGTTTATTTATTACATTGCTGAAGATACGGGCTCAAAAGTGACAAATGCGACCTGACACGATTGACGGGCAAACTAGAAACATTGCACCCCACCCACATCATCACAGTTTCATATGAGTTTTCATCGGATCTTTAAAAATGTCCTCCCTAGTATGATGTCGATAAATTATAAATTATCAATAAATTAGATAGAAAATCAGATGCATTTATAAAAATAAATCGGTACATTTCATTTGTTTGGTTCACATGCAGTAAGAGCTCTTTCACCAAATTTGGGTATTTTTTTGGCCCAATTTGGCGATTTTTGTAGTCTAGTGGCGGCTAAGCCTACCACTAAATGTATCGTTCCGAAATTTGGCATGAAAAGCTAGATAGTTCTTCAAACGAAAGGGCGCCAATCATGGAAAATACTACATTTGTCCCTTAAATCACTTGTATATTTATACTGGTGCATTTATTTTTAATTATAATATTAAAATTTAATATTATTATTTTAATTATAATATTATTTTCGTAGATGTATATATATTTGTGCAGTATAACCACACAGACCCAAATTCTTTACTTACGTTAATTGAAAAATAGAAAAGTTGTTTGTACTATATCATGCACTTACTAGATTTTGATAACTATGATAACTATTATTTTGCTTAAGTTTTGCTTATAAACATGAATATTAAATTTTTAATCCCCAGTATTAGTTTAATGTCACGATATCCATATCTCATCATAATATTTTGCTCTTAAGATATTAATTTCGAAAGTGCTAAAAGAGTTTGGAATGTTTTCGTTGAATAATGATGATTAAATGTAAATGCTTATCGATTTTCATTTCAACTTAATGACATTTTTAAAAAAGTTTATGCATTACAAATAACTAAGGTTTTAAGCAAAGTTATTCAGAACCTATATCTTTAGTCTCTTTTCGCTTTTTGAATTGCGTGTTCTCAGGAAATCTTTAAATTTCTATTTGTAAAAGTAAGAAAAATCTGTTTATAATCATATTTATTCTTAGAACTAAATTATTCTCAGAAATAAAGATAAATCAGTTTATAATCGGATTTATCTACATAACAAAACTATTCTAAACTAATAAATTCGTAGAACTAAAGGCAAATCAGGTTATAATAAGGTTTATTTTTAGAACTAAAATATTCTAAGCTTTACTTTTTGTAGAATTTAATCAAACTTGGTCTGTGAACTATATTTCTAAGTTCAGAATAAAAATATTCTCTGTGCTACGTTCAGATTATAAATAAAACTTTTCTATAAATTTGACTATAATTACAATTATTTTTAATTCTATTGCTAATTATTATTAAAGTTTCTAAAAGAAAATTTTCAAAATTATTCTTTGAATATTAAAAAGAAACAATGATGCCTTGTTGCATATTTTTAAGAAATTTAAATTACCATTAATTCATTAAAAGCATATAGGTTGGATGATACACATACTATCTCAAAATTACATTTTTTTTTATCATATTAGTACTAAATTCTGACAGAAGACAATAGACATTTATTAACGC
>BMAW01057779.1:0-23025 GCA_019974015.1 Nephila pilipes | reverse complement strand
TATTGAAATATTCTTAAATTTCATCTTAATGAAAGAGCCAAGTAAGTTTTTTGTGAGCAAATGTGCCTATAATACAATAATAAATTATTATTGCAGCTATTTTATGCAATAATAAGTATAAAATTTGCAATATTTATATCAACATTGATATGAAGTTTATTTAAATATTGAACAACAAATGATTTAATAATTTTTATAAAGCAATTCAAATCAGTGTAAAATGTATATGCATGCAAAATATTGTATTAGTAAATCGTCATTATAGAATAGAAAAATGAAATGACAAAACAATGATGAACAACATTCTCTCTGTTCCACAGTATGGTTCTAATCAAAACTTATAAAAGTTATTCAAATCATAGTATTTTCAAAATAGAACATTTCCTTCTAACTGGAATGAGTATATTAATTTTGTTTAATTATTGAGTGATGTTTTTTGCATTCTTTATTTTCATACTCTTGACCAAATATGTCTGAATGTAACTCCCCCATATTTTTGTTTTGCTCCAACGTCTGTATCTTCACTTTTCAGAAAGAAAAAAAAATTCGAGAGGAGAGAGCCAACTGAGAGGCTATATATTCAATATCTGAAATGTCAGCTGTTTCTGTCATTTGATTCTATTTTTTTTTGCTATAGAAACCACAAAAATATTGGCAAAGGAAATAAAATTGGAAGATTCGACGGGTTAACTTTTAAACAAAATGTTTTAAATACTTTTATATGTAAATATATAAATACTTCTTGGAAAGTAATTTTATTTTAGGTATCATTACAGTTTCAAAAAATGGTGATTTTAGGAATATAGTGATATAAGTGTAATATAAAACTACTTAGCTGTTCGATGTGAATTTCTTTACAGGTTATTACATGGTTGAAATAGTTTCATATTTTTATGTATTCTAGATGTTTTGTAATAAATTCAGATTATACAATGCCACATGTGTAGAAAGTCATAATAGCAATTAATAATAATAGTTAAATTTATTCAAAGCATGTCTTGCACGTGCTTTGAAAAATAGTCATTAGACTTTAGTTTTCTGAATTAAAATGAGAATCGGATAATTTTGGTAGCGACGTAAAACATAATATAATCTGTTTGGTATGTAATAATGTTTTTAATATAGCAAAGTGACCTAACGTTTTGACGTTGGGCTATTTTTTAATTTCTCTTCACTTTCCCTGAGGACTGTTATTGAGCTTGATTGCTTAAAATAAAAATTTCTTTCCAACCAAAAGGAATGTTGCATGTCGAAAGAAAGTGAAGTGGTTCAGATATAATAAGTAAGGAGAAATTGAGATGAAATAAGTGGGCAAGCGAATGTTACTATCCCAAGCAAATGACAACTGTTGACTAAGAAATTGTAGTGATCATAAGAACTGGATGTAATATTTAACAAGGATCATCAGGCAATAACAGCAAAGGCCTCAGACAGTTATCTTAATTTCAATTATAATTAGAACTATTAGCTATGAAAGAAAATAGGAGAAAGCCTTTTAAATTCTAGGCATTGATAATAAATAATTTCGCTTCCTTAGTCTCGAGTTTTCTTAGATAGTTTTCCCTATCACTCAAATATTGATACATTAAATTGAATTACGGCTCAAGACCTAAATAATTGCGAACAAATGTTACGACGTAAAACTCTATTTGAATATCACGCTTACGTATGGATTATGATACAAATCACAAGGAACTAGTAGTAATCTTAAGTCGAATCCGAATTAACTTAAAGAAAACATTATATCCGTAACTACATGTAGTACATTTCATGTTAATTAGATTAGTGATTAGTTAGAAATCAAACCAAGTCCGGAAAAGAGTTTGTCACCACCGATATACACTCAGGGACAAAAAAATTAGTGCACCAAGAAAGAGTCAAAATGAAGTGGAATTTTACATACGTAATGACTACTTTGATGTAAGTAAATGATTAGAAAATCAAAGGAAAAGGATCATTTATTTTAGAGAAAAAGGCAAAAGAACGGAGGATTTAATACCCTGTTGAACATCTTGTAGCACAAATGCATGATGCGATACGATCGGGCATTGAGGCATACCAATTCTGTATGATTTCTTGAGACATTTCGTTCTATATTTGCTGTAACCTTGCCTCTAGTTTGTTCAAACTCGTGGGATGCCCAACTCGCCATCCCAAATCTTCCCAAATACGCTCGATTGGAGATAAATCTGGGGATCGGGCAAGCTAAGGAAGGGTAGTAACCGTGCGGAGACTGTCTTGTGACATCCTTGCCATGTGAGGCCGAGCATTGTCTTGTTGAAAAATAGCTCCTGGGAGCCGTTGCATGAGTGGCAACACATGTGGTTTCAGGATGTCATGGACATACCACTGGGCTGTAATGGTGCCACGTATCAATACTAGGGGTGATCGTGTATTGTAGGCAATGGTACCCCATACCATCACACCAGCTGTGGGAGCGGTGTGTTGCTGTAAAACAAAAGCAGGATTGAGGCGTTCACCACGGGGTCTCCACACACGAATACGATATTCATCACTAATAAGATTGAATCTGGATTCATCGCTAAAGACGACCTGGTTCCATTCCGCTGCAGTCCAGTTTCCTCGTGCGCGGCACCACTCTAAACGGAGGCGTCGATGGGTGGGCGTCAAGGGAAGCATACGTAATGGGCGCCGCGATTCCAAATGTCCTTCAGCCAGGCGCCTTCGTATGGTTCGAGAAGACTAGGGCCCCCTATTGAAGGTGCTACCTGTGCCTGGATGACGACCGATGAAGATGTTGGTTGTACGCGTGCATTTCTTACGATGTGGCGGTCTTCTGGACGACTGGTCTGTCGAGGGAGTTTTGAGCCTGGTCTTCGTGTAAATGACATCCTTCGGATCCACTGGTCCCAACACCTCCTCACAACACAATCAGAGCGGCCTAATTGACGAGCTACTCGCCTAGCTTACCACCCAGCTTCCATCATGCCGATGATTCTCCCCCTCTCAAACTGCGCTTGCAGCTCATATTGTCTTCGAAAACGGCGTAATAGCATGTCTACCTCAGCTCTTCCTTTGTAAACGATTGAGCACACTCAATCAAGCTTTGGTTACCTGTTTTATACTCCACGGAGAACGACGTTATACCTCAATCAAGCTTTGGTTACCTGTTTTATACTCCACGGAGAACGACGTTATACGCCTTCTACCGGCTATACGTAAAGCGCAATCACGCTGTATTTCTAATAATTTGTATATCTAACTGACATATACCTTCATGCCAGGTTTCGTTACGATTCCGCATTTTTTTCTTGGTGCGCTAATTTTTTTTTGTCTATGAGTATATATTAATAAGAATTTTTCAAAAGAGGATTGTGCAGAAAGTAAGAGCACTTTATATATATATATATATATAAAAAAAAAACCGTAAGTTTAACATATTTTTAAAAAAAAAAAAACAAAAAATCATATATGTATATCAAGCACTATTTCTCAAACAGTCATCTTCCTTCACTAGTAATGTGGGAGCCGAGAGATGAGCTTTCTTCTACTAGTGTCTTCTTTTAAGATTTCCTCTGTTTATTTGGCCAACTCATAGTGCATTATGTGCAGAGCAGATAAGTAGTCCTCCAAATTTTGTCTATTTCGTTTATTGTTTGATGGCACTTTGGACATTATTAGTGGTATAAAGCTTTTCTTCTCTCATAAATAATTTCAGCTAAGAGAAATTTTCTGAAGGCACCACATCAGGACTTTGAGAAGAGTGGTTGATATGTCTTAACCGAATTAGTCCAAGACTTGATTTGGGCATTGACTGTGTAGGAACATGCATAGTTATTCATTAAAGACAATCTCTTCGGTTATATTTCTCTCGTCGCTTTTGTTTTGCTCTGTACCACCCTTCATAAATTTTCGGGCTTCTCAGTACCGCTTAATTGATTCATTTACGGACAAACTATAAGGAGGAAGAATCCTTTTAAGATACCAAAATCTAAGGCTATGAATTTTCGGAATGAACCAATGGTTAGGGATGTTTTCTGCATGCTACACTCATGACACTACTTGAACATATGAAGACGGTTCAGGACAAACTGTCCGTAGACAGTTCATATTTCATTGCAAATCTTTAATGGCGGGTCTCCTTTCACATGAAGAAACGGATCAAGTTCATCAACTTATATCTGGTGTGATTCAGAATCGAGACACTCATTTCATTCCGGCACTGTAACAAGGATGTTCAAACGTCTGGTACAAACGAGCACGTATTCTTCTTCCAAGGTTTCTATCTTCAACACCATGTAGTCATTGTTATAGAAAAAAAATTCTTTTCCGTCAGAGGCACAGTACTGTTATTTTTAGACACGTCTCATATTAAAATTAGATTGAAACAAGAAAAAAAAATTAAAGGTTTATAATAAAAATTTTATTGCTATTTAAAAGAAACATTTAAATAAAATTTGAAAGACAAACTTTTAAGAAAAACCAATGCAAAATATTAAAAAAGCACAATTTTGAAATCTTCCACATTAAGGAATTATGTGTCTTAAAGAAAAAAAATGTTCTTATATTTTATAGAAACGCTAAAAAGTGAAAAATATTTATAAGTAAGAATTTAAGTAATATTTATTAGTGTTTAAAAGTTTAATTTTATTTCGCCTTAATAAATAACTTTTCCTATTGTAAAAAAGGGGGACGGTTAGTATCCATTGTAAAATTTGTGGCATAGCATTGATTCAATCACCAAATCAAATGGTGAATTTAATAAAAATAGTGTATACTAGTCCATACATAATTTTATCTATTGCCAGAGAAGTGATATTATTACTTCAATTAAAAACAAAAGTATAGGAGTTCAGTGATGGTATTTATTCCTGTAATATATATGACGCTTATTATATAACTTAATACTATACTTTGAAATAAAATAAGTTACTTTTATACTTTATGATAAAATAAGAGCATCTTTGTATGATCCATAAATTTAGATCCCGTTAATAACTCTTAGCATTGTTATTAGTTCAATAATAATTACTCAGCTAATTTATCAAGATACTTCGCGATAATATAAATCTACAGCTCTGAAATATGACACCTTAATATATCATGCCTCACTTTATTAGAGAAATCCTCATAATAATATGTAAACCTAGCCATCAAGAATGACGAGAATATTGAGAAGACGGTAATGTAGCGTCTGACTTCAGCATCTCGTTTCTGATTTTCGTGCTTATAATGGACATGAATTTCAGACATCAATTATACTGTTTGACAGGATTTAGTCTGTTGAATCCAGTTAAGTACTTGCCAAGTACTCTATACGAGATTGTCTACTGAGTTTGGAAATACACAGAGGGATTAGAAATGAGTAATTGTCTAAGTAGATTTCAATAGTAGGAATCATTTAACAAGAGAGAATGAAGCGAAATGTGGAGAGCGTAAAACTGAGTAGAAACCAATTGTTAATTGTGTGGGTTCACGAAATGACTTATATTTATCCTGGAAAATATTAGTGGGACATATTGCTTGCGTGCTAACTTGAATATTTAAGAGTCAGGTTTATTTTGAATGCATTTAATACTTACCGTTTTCGTTCTTCATTACCCGGTTAATGAGGTCAAATAATATAAAATAATATTTTTCAATTTGAAGTAAAAATTTTCATAGTTTCATCTCAGAGAATGATATCGTAAGGCATTGAATTATGACGAATTAAAAATTCAATTTTTTGCTTAAATTTATTTTTGTGTAAGTGCCTATATTTGATATTTCAACTTCATTTTTTTTCAAAATAATATGATTACAATGGAAACGAAATTTACATCCCAACTTGTATATTTTCAATGGCATAAATTATGTTTGCTGTATGTGGTAATACTTGATTTTATGGGTTACAACAAACATAATCTAAATGAGAAAGTGTAAGTAAACAAAAGCATACAATATAATTTTCCGACCACGGTACATATTGTATTAATATGATTTACAGATTCTTGGTATATTCTATTATTTCAAGAGTTTGCTTCTTTAGCCTGAACTTTTCAAAACTAAAGTTATACATAGAAAACATAGAAATCCATGTTGTAATGAGTTGTCTATTTCCATAAATATGAATAATTGAGATGAATGTATTCAGAGGAAAAACGACTACAATTATAGAAAAAAAAAACACTAATTCTATTATTCGTTAGGAAAATTCTTTTTTTTCGCATTATAACAATTTTTTTATGCGCATTCATTTGTGCGAAAGCGTATTGTTTCAACTAAGTTATTATTTTCCATCTTATTTACAAGTTAAATAGAGTCTTATGACCTTAACAATTTTATGCGAACTGTTCAATATAGTTTTAATATGTAATCAATAATGGAAATTCACACAAAGGTAAAACTAATTGAAAATAAATTTTTACTGATATTTAAAACTCCTTATTAAGCACTTATTATTGCACTATAGGTTTACATATTATTGAACATTTAGTATTGTGTATATATATATATATATATATATATATACTATATATATATATATACATATATATGTGTGTGTGTGTGAATGTATATATGTCTGTATGTAATGATTTAACTTTAATTTAATTATTTATCTTTATAATAATTTTATTTTTCTATTCTGTGCCATTCTCTCTCTCTAATTCAAAAGTAAAAAGTTTATTTTTATTTCCTGATCCAATTCCAAATTACCCTTTTATTTATTAGATCACGTGATGATAAAAATTTGTTTCATCTACTTTCCCAAAATCGTAAATTTGTCAGAAAAAGTGCCATACTAAACTCTTTGTCTCTTGCGGAAATCCCTGAGTATCCCTACACCTAGAACTGTGAGATCTTATCACATGACAAAATGTCCCTAGAAAATCGAAACTATACAACTTGTGGCACAGCGAAAAAGCGCTTTCTTATGCTCTTCTGACCTCTTCTGTATTGCTCCTATGTTGTCTTCATATAGTCTTTCAGCTTGTTGTTCGAAGTCGGGATAAGTTAATAAGAACGAAATGCTCTCTCTCTCCCTCAGCTCGAATGAATAAATAATCTTATTATCGAAAAAGGACTGTTCATTTCAGCCATGCATTCGAATATTTTATTAATGTTAAAACAAAATTTTAATATCTTACACACTCACACACACACACACACACACACATATATATATATACGTGTATGTGTGTGTACGTATGTGTTTATATTTATGTACCAAAAATATGGAAACCCTTAAGTAAGAGTACATTTCTGAGAATGGTTGGCCTATAAATCTATTTATTGCGGTAATAATATAATAATATTATACATTATTGTAACGATACTATAATTTTGAGAGTAACGCAATAAGTGTTACAAAAATCTTTATTATATTACCAATTATAAAGAATATAATTGCAATTCGTTCAGAAACAGAATGCAGTATTCAAGATATCTCTATATGTCATTTAATACCATGTCGGGAAATATTAGCCTCATATATTATTTGGCAACTGCTTTTCCTAGAGAGAACCAAGGCAACTGCTTTTCCTTACAGTTCAACTGTTGTTATAACATTAAACCAAGAATGTTACCTAAGAAACCTATTGCTTCCATTAATTCGGTTTCGTCACTGGCTTGTTTCTGAATAACAAAATTCTCTATTTTGCTCCACGGATTTTTGATCAAATTAAAGCTTGAACCAGTAGAAGAAAGTGATTATCCTGAAATGAATTTTCGCCCTCAACATCCATGTAACATAATTTTAATTCTCATTAATTGCACAAGTTTTTCCCATGCCTTCGATTATATAAAAACCTCGAACATAACATTAAATAGGTATTTATTTGTGGGTGTTGTGCAATCAGGATGTAAATACATGCATACATACATATTTTATGTCATTAACACCACTCTAGTAGTTTCCAGTTACATCATTTCAAATAGAATATTCCTATATTTCTGCTGTCCAGTCAATTTGTATTTTAGTCCATTGTAATCTTTTGGACCATTGTTTGAGAGTTAAAAAATGCCTTATAAGAAACTTAAGCATCAAAATCTATTTCCAATAACAAGAGTCGAACAGATCTTACACTTATACTACAAATTACTTTTCGACAGCTTCTTCAAAATTATCCTAGATATTGTTTCATTCTATTTAGACATATTCATTAAAATATTCTATTTTCACAAGCTGTTATACATACTTTTCTGTCTTTATCTATCTGGGTTTATAATGATAGAATCTTCTTGTACTGTTTCAAAAATTTAGAAATATCACCTTTGGTTTTGTGAGTGTTTGTTTTTACCAATTATTCGTGCAATTTATTTACGACTGTAGTCTTTTTCATTTAATACTGAAATTTTACCTTGCTGAACAAATACGAATTTTATTATATTCTAGATACTTACATGCTCTCTACCTATTTATTGTCTTCTAAATAAATAAATTATACCGAACAATAAACAGCAAAAATATCATATGGATATTAAATACTTCCTTTTTAGAATAACTAAAGATCCCGAAGTAATCTTTACCTGAAAAATGATAAGCTCCTAAAAATAATATCATAAGAAATTGAATTAAGTACGTTATATCATCTAGCAATTCTCACAAGTATAGTTTCAAATAATCACCTATTCCTCAAAAATATCTTGGTTGAAAGAAAATTCCATTCTTACTTGATTTTATTTTCCTTTCAAGGCCATCAAAGTGTTAATATTCTTGTCTAACAGCAAGTCAATCAATTCCTCTCCTATTCTTCGCATCCTTTTACCTATTCTCATCTACTGCCGCGTCAAAGATACGGAACATTAAAATTCAAATCTCGTTAACTCTTGATAAATGAAGTATACGCATCCGGTGCGTAAACAGGAGCCTTAATTAGCACACATCATTGCTTCGAAAGATTTTAGGTGAGTTTCGGTTTATGACCCAGCTTTGGAAGATGAAGTTATGCGAATACAGTTAGCAAGCCTTCGATATAAATCAAACTCCTTAAGATTCAAAGTTTTCTCCGAAACATTATAGAGTACCATTTTTGCATCTGGAATAATCGTCCCTCCCGTATTGATGTTTAATGTCGCCATAATAATGACTGAAGAGACTTTAAAGGATCTATTTGGAACTTGAATGAGTTATCGAAATTAGGATGATACATCTGTCTAAAAGTAAAGTTGAGATCATGCGACAATCTAATTTGTTTCATTAATGCTGTGAATTAAACTAGTTTCTTTTTCATGATTCTTTTTGTTATCAGAAATTTTTCTTTTTATCCAACATTTATAAATTTGGGGTTGCGCTTTAAAGTTCTAAATAAATAATGAACAAAATACTATCAATAGCTATTTCTATTTAAATATCTAGATAACTAAAACTTCTATTCATACATCGAATTTGTCATTATGATATGCATTTTGTATTTCTACATGAAAATGAATAATTAAAATAATAATAACATAAAATGTGAATGAAATACATTCAGTATTATATACAGAGTAAAACAAATTATATTTATCCCACCAATGAGCTTGAATGATTTGCGAAAAAAGGCTGGGAGAAAATTTGAAATATTTCCTTTACAGTCGGTTAAATTCAGAAGTGTATAGTTGCCTATTTGAACAATCAAGTATATTTATATTTATCTATCTTTCAAATACTAAATTTAATGAATTCTTATTGTAGAGTTAGATATTTTGACTTCTTGTCAAATAATGTATAATAATGGATGTTTGTTGATTTGACAAAGGGCCTTATTTCTTAAAATTAACATCTTACATTGGAATTCATGAAAAATTCACCTATAATATATACAAGTATGGAAAAAAGGGTTAAACATAAATTATTAACTGAAAGAAACAATGAAAAAAATTAATTAAATTTCTTAATGCTCAATTAATTATTAAGTGATTTAATAATATTCGAGTTGTAAAAAAAAATTTCTTTTTCCGGGACGATATCATTTTCATTAAGTAGATTCTAATACACTTTTTGCATTTGCTTTTCAATATAAACTAAGTAAAGTATCGAGAGTCTTGTAAGCAAAGATTTGGATTGGTTGATAAATAAGTCCGTGAGAAACCCAAAAAAGCAAAGTAACAGCTTTTGTCAGTTCCATATTTTACACTAAAATGAATTTTCCTTTTTCATCAGAACCCAAACAAAAGGATTTGTTTCAATCTGCGTTTCCGGAAAAACATCATTTCCACCACAAATGAACACAATTTCCGCCACCGGTTCTGACACGGAAATACAAGAAGTTGCCAGCGTTGAAACGTTTCATTCACGCCATAACAAAAACAGATGGATTAATGTGAAAAAAAAGGAAAAATAACCTCCAAGACAATGGGCTAGTAAAAAAGAGATAATTTATCATGAAACTCTAAAGGATGTAGAAAAAAATGCTTTCAAAATTTTGTATATTAATATTCTTTTTAATGGATTGTGTTTCATGCATGCCAAATAAACCGAATGACAATAAAAAAAATCAGAAAATGCTTTTCTTGAAATTTCATTTAATGATCCATCACGGTGATTATAGTGAGATGTATTTTCGAGTCTCATGAAACTGTACTGATGATAACTAACATTTTTTTGCGCACAGCACTATTACAGTGTCGCCACTTAAAGAACCGTTCTATTACAAGTCATCCCTTGCTTTTATGAAACGTACATCTTCTCCCTTACTGTGTATATCATAGGTTTCCAAAGATTTGGGGCCTATCGCTTTTATTTTATTTATTTATTTTTAAATAACTACGCCCACCTTTTAGAAAACAAAACACTCCGATTCCCGTTTATTCCAATAATAAACGGTTTTTATATATTTAATAAATATTTAAAAATGCCTCGAAAAGTTAAAAAAAGAAATATTAATACAGAAACAGTTCTTATTTTCTCCATTTTTTTGTACTGTTTTTATGTCATGCAGTTAAAAAAATAACCAAGTTTTGAGGAAATTATTAAAAACACTGTAGGACCGCTCGAAAATTCAAGATAGCGCGTATACGGAAACCTTAATTTTGACATGATCTGTGAAAACTTGTAAATATATGCTTCGGTAAGAGCTGGAACGTATTCACTGATACTGTTGTTTTCCCGCTCTGGCAACGATTCATTTATGCACAAGTAAATAATTCGATATAAAAACCAACGTTTTTAAAAATAACGTTTTTATATGGTAGCAAAGTATATTAAAGAAAAATATTGAAATATTAGTTAAAACTGTTAGTTATTTTTAACTTTAAAATTTACTTAAAAAGATACATTTGTGAGCATATTAAGAAATTCATAATACTCATAAAATCAAAACATGCATTTGAAAGTTTTATAAGTCATTTTATTAAAAAAAATGGGAACCAGAATTCAGAAAAGGTTTACCCTTGGCGACAAGAATTATTTGGCAGTATTTTGCCAAATGTGGCTACCCTGTTCAGTTTCACTGATTTAACGCTCAGCCAAAAAAAAAAAAAAAATCGCCAAGTTTGGTGCCAATTTTTGAAATCGCGCCAAGTGTTTGGGCTAAACTGCATTATTAAAGAAAATATGAGTTAAAACTTGTCGCAAACGTCTAAATATTGCATTGTTAGGCGAGTACGAACGATTCTCAAAATTTCAAAGCTCTAGCTTGATGGGAAGTTGGTTAAATTAACGATCGAAAATTTGATGACACACACACACACACACACCAAGTGAAATTCAGAAAAACGTTTTAAAAAGGGCTTGGAAATAAAGCTATCAAGTCCTAATAGTTCCTCTCAATACGAAGTTAGGTTGCTTAAGTATACGAACACGTTGAAATGGTCAATTTTCGAAAAAAATCACATTTTCAGTTTTTTGTTTTCTTGAATAAAGCATTTATTTAGCTTTATAAAACTGTTTTTATTTTGTTTCTACGTCACTTAAAAGCCAAGATATTAAAGAATTAGTAAAGCTCAAAAAACCGGATGTGGGTATTTAAATGACAGGAAGTCAGCATTTAAATGCCCTTTAAAGATGTCAAACAGAATTAAAATACCATATTTATTTTTAATATAAATTTAGAAAACATTTGATGCAATATTTAAAATAATTAAGCATTGTGCTAGTGTCTGACGACGTAGAATTTAAGGAAATCTGGCAATAATTGTTTTATTTACATACAGCTTGATTTGTTGACAACTGTGCTTGTGTAGTTGCATAACAAAACTTATTACTTTTTATTTGAAACAATACTGAATTTCTTTCTGGTATTAGTATTTTTACAGCTATGGGAAATAACAGAAATAAAAGTTATTCTCGTAAAAGACAGTTCAAAGGAAATAGGTACTCTAATAAAGTTCCAGTTCCAGAGAATGAAAAAATTAGTAAAGATGTAGATATTTCAACTGCCAGTGAAACAAAATTGATGAATTCTTTCAAACCTTCAGATGTTACTGAAAATGATGAAAAAAATGTTATTTTTAACTTAGGAATTTTCAGTCATGTAATTTCTTTATTATGTTGTCCTGTATGTTTTAAAAGAAGTATTAATGTAATGCAAGAATCTGTTTTTGGATTAGCCATGAACATGACTTTAAAATGTGAAAACTGTGACTATTCCTTCTCTTTTTGTTCATCTGATAAAGTAAACAAATTGCATAATATTAATCTTGCATTTGTTTTTGGTATGAGAGTCATTGGCAAAGGATATTCTGCGGCCAAAAAACTTTGTTCCGCCATCAATATAAATGTTCCTTCAAAGACAGCATTTGGTTTCCTTGAGAAAAAACTTGAAGTTGCTGCTAGCTACGTAGCGTGTAATACTATGAATGAAGCTGCTTTGGAAATTAGAGGTAATGAAAATGATTCTGAATTATCTCAATGTGGTGTGTCGGTTGATGGAACTTGGCAACGCAGAGGATATTCATCCTTGAATGGATGTGTCTCTGTTATTTCAATAGATACAGGGAAGGTATTAGACATTGAATTCATGTCTAAAGTATGTAGACTTTGCGATTCAAAAAATGAAGGATTAAACACCATTCATAACTGTGCAAAGCATACAGGATCATCTGGTGCTATGGAACCTGTTGGCGTATATCGCCTTTTTGAACGTTCGGTTGAAATGAGGAAATTACAATATGTAAGCTTTTATGGAGATGGTGACTCCAAAGCGTATGATACTGTGAAAAATATTTATGGCCAGAATACCGTTACAAAATATGAATGTATAGGACATATACAAAAACGTGTTGGAACAAGATTAAGAAAATTGAAATCAACACGAAAAGGGCTTGGAGGACGGGGAAAACTGACAGATGCCTTCATCGATAAGTTGCAAAATTATTATGGCATAGCTATCCGTGACAATGTGAATAATTTAGAAGGTATGCAACGTGCAGTAATTGCAGCATTTTTTCACTGTTGTTCAAATGCAAAACAACCAATGCACGGCCAATGCCCTGTTGGACCGGATAGCTGGTGCAAATATCAACGAGCTGTATCACTCAATAAACAAATCTATAAGGACAAGTCTAAAGGACTTCCACAAAATCTGGTTAACATTATAAAACCAATATATATGAAATTATGCGACAAAAGCCTATTGGAGAAATGCTTACCAGGAAAAACTCAAAATGCAAATGAGTGCTTCAATGGAATTTTGTGGAAATTCATTCCAAAAGACGTCTTTGTTGCATTACCAACACTGCGATTAGGAAGATATATGGCAGTAATTCAATTTAATAAGGGATTTCAAGGATTATTGGATGTATTGAAACATTTCAATGTGCCTATTGGTGCATTTACATTAAAAGGTTTTGCAGAACTGGATGAAGTTCGAGTCACAGAATCTAAACGACATTCTTTTTCAACGGTAAAAGTTGCCAGAAAAAAAAATAGGTTAGCTAAAAAGAAAAAAATGGTTAAAAATGAGCAAATAGAAGGTGTCAGCTATAAAACTGGAGAATTTTAAGTAAGTGATTGTGTGTATATAGAAAATATATGATAAACTGTACTAAAAATGCATTTTTCTCAAAATCAGTTTTTTCGCATATTTTGAAAATTCCAAAAATGATAACTCAAAATATTACTGATAAATTTCTTTGACACTTGGTATTAACTTTTCTCATAATGTTGTCTAGGGCTTGGTCTAAAATAATGTTCATAATAAGAATATTTTTAAAATTATGGCCTATTATTCGTATAACAACGTTGTAAAATATGGTAAATTTCTTGTAATAGCTCTTCGACTGGCTCTGAAATTTTTATTTATTTAAATAGCCATAATATTTTAGTCCCAGCCCTAGGTACATGTATAAGGTTTATTTTGATACTAAATTTACATAAATTAGGTGAATACATTTTCATGTAGCATTTTTGAAAATTTTCTAAAATTTCTTCAAAATTCTCTATAAATTTGCTAATTTTGTGAAACTTAAGTAATTTATTGCAAATATCAGTTTAACATACCTTATTTACATTGAAACTGAAGTTAAAAAGGGTATAAATTTTTCTCTAAATAATGTTTTTTAAAAAAAGTACTCCGAACGTGTTCGTGTACCTTAAACAAAATTAATATACTCATTCCAGTTAGAAGGAAATGTTCTATTTTGAAAATACTATGATTTGAATAACTTTTATAAGTTTTGATTAGAGCCATACTGTGGAATAGAGAGAATGTTGTTCATCATTGTTTTGTCATTTCATTTTTCTATTCTATAATGACGATTTACTAATACAATATTTTGCATGCGTATACATTTTACACTGATTTGAATTGCTTTATAAAAATTATTAAATCATTTGTTGTTCAATATTTAAATAAACTTCAGATCAATGTTGATATAAATATTGCATCTTTTATACTAATTATTGCATAAAATAGCTGCAATAATAATTTATTACTGTATTATAGGCACATTTGCTCAAAAAACACTTACTTGGCTCTTTCATTAAGATGAAATTTAAGAATATTTCAATATTATTAAATATGAAATTTAAAATTGAAGAAGCAGTTTAGCAGTTTAGGATATGTAATATTTTGATGCAAATTACTCTCTTTTCATATCTAATTTTATTCAAATTAACGTCATACCATTAATAAGAGATTTATTATTCTGAATAATGTTCAAGCGTAGAGAACGAAATTTGATTTGTTTTTTAATCACTCTACATTTCACATTACGTTATATGAGATTTTTCAGATACAGTTCTATTTGACATGTTACAACTCTATTTTTCTACCCCACTTGTCCATGGATGGTAAACCAATCTTTGGCTTCATATGAACAAAATTGGTCAGTAATTTTGAAGCAATGCTCATTGTTAACACTAACCTTTTTAGTCTTAGATAAAGCATGAAAATAATTAAAAGTGTTATTCTGAAAAATAATTATTATAATTTAGGAAAATTAAGCATTCGTACATCACTTGTTTAAAAATCGCACAAAAAAATTATAATTTGATATCCATATGTTTTGATGGTAAAATTTAGTGATGTGATAACTTACTTGAGTAAAAAATTTAAATAATTGAAATTCTATTCAAAATTATTCTTAATTTTTAAATCAATTCTATTTTCTAAAGGTTAAGCATAATTCTAAAATGCGAAAATATGTTAGTAAATATTGGTAAATTTGTTGATTATAATTTGAAGAGAAACATCTATTGAAGGGGATACTTTTCTTGAATGAAAACATCTCATTCTACATTTCATACACAAAATACCTGCGCGTGTTAGAACGTGGTTAAACACGCTCACTCGACATAAGCAGTTCAGATAGGTTTCGTACAGTTCATGTACAAAGGAACGTTATTAACGATTCAAAAGTACGAATGAGGGCAGAAAAATGATAAGTGAATATGTTTATGAAAGGAAAAGTCGTTTGATGCTCGAATTAGGGTGATCATAAATCAAAACGTCACGAATTCTAATTGTGCCTCAATGTGTCCTCTCAAGATTGTATCAAGCTGTATTTAAAGTGCACAAAATTTCAACCTACGATCAGAGTACCAAGCCGGTAAAGAGTTACTTACTTTCCCCAAGATCGATATCTGGAAATAACTGAGTGATGTCATAGGGACAGTTGTACCAGAAATCTAGATTCAACGCTCCCGGTTATCACAGAAGTATCAATTTCCAGGCAAACTGTTTAGGAAAACAGGAATCAGTTCTTTAGTTTGGAACAATGGGCCGATGTAATGTTCAGTGTTCTGTCACTTTAGTCTCAATACTATTTTCATTGGTTAAAATGTCATTGGTTAATTGGCGAGAACGTGGAATTCGTTTTCACACAGTACACAGCAAGAACAGAGTTGGGTTTCTGTCCTAGTACAAGCAGGTATCATGCTGGATGGCCGAACAGTCTACTATATTTTTGATTGGATCAATGACTAATAAAAAAAACATAGATGAAGCTTTGGAGCCTTATGTGTGCATGTTTCTTGATGTTGTACGTCCTGATTTTATATTTATGAATGATAACACACCTCGTAACAGAACGAGAATGTTCGACAACTTCCTTGGAACGGAAAACTTCTAAGGCCCACTCATCTAACGTCGCAGGATCCTATCAAGCATGCATGCAATATGATCAACAGACAACTTTGAACTCTTTCACATCCAACAAACTTCGTTTGAATACTTGAAAGAGGTCCTTGCCTACGAATAAACCTCTTCAAGCGATTAACTCATCCACAATGTCAGAACAAGTAAGGGAAACCTTTGTGGAGCGTCCCTTGCAGTCAGAGGTGACAAGACACTTTCTTAAGCAACAGAAATTTCTTTGATTTTTTTTCTTTTCCCTAAAGTATGATTTCCTCTTGAATCGAGATTAGTCTATTTTTTTTCTCTTTCAGATGATATCAGGATTTCTGGAGTGGAAAAAGACATTAATAAGGCTTTTTTTCTTTCTTTTTATTTCATATATTATGAGGTAAACATGCCATAAGTTTCCTGTTTGTAATCGTTAACTTATATACCGAATGAGACAATTTAGAAATGTGAGGAAGAAATAAGTCAGTTATTGCACGCGCACCTAAAATTGAATAAAAAGAAGCGCAGAGGTTGAACAGGCAACTTTTTTTTTCAGCCAGAACTAAAACAAATAGTAAAAAAGTACAGAAGTGTAAACCGTAAGAATAATGCAAAAATATGCCAGCAGAGACTGAGTTGATAAAATGGAATGCAAGGGACTTAAAGCTATAGCTCCTCTAGAAAGAAAAATGGCAACGAAGCAAAAGCTAAAAAGAAGATAACAAAAAATCGAATGGACATGGAGACTTAGACAAAGAGATTTAAAACGAGGTGACTGTCGTAAAACTCAATTGCTATCCAAGTCCAAGTAAAGAAGCGACAAAATAACGAGAATAAGATAGGAAGAAAAAAAAAGAATGGGAACCCCGAATGTCTTAGGTAAAAACAGGAGGCGACAAAGAGACGCAAGTTCCCTGTAGGTAAAATGCAGATGCTGACTTTTGTCACTATGTAGAAGAGATAAAAATCCCTTTTAGAAAAGATTTTTTTAAGATTATTATCCTTTAGCCTTCGTGTATTTTTCTACTATTCGTCTTCCCTTCTATTACCTGTTTCAATCTGTATTTGTTGGTAATGTGTTAATAAATTTTTGTTACTTTATGTTTTCAGTAGGTGCTGAATTGGAAAGGTAGGGTAGTTGTCTTCCTTGGGGATTGGCTTTTGAAATCTTGAATTCTTGTTTGTGGGCTCAGTCTCCATGGGAAAGAAAGAAACGGAAAAAAAAAAACATTTGTTTTTGAAACTCATCCTTTGAAAATTTTGAGTTACTTTTTAACGAACTTGTTTCATTTTGAATGTTTGGATTGGATATGAATCACCATTACTCGGATTTTGAAATGTCCCCAAATTAGACTTATTTTTTTGCGAAAGATAATATTTTCAAGACCTCGAGTTCTGTGAGATTATATTTGCATTCAATCTTATTTATTGGAGACATTTTACGTATCTTTGTATTTCATATATGGGAACTTAGAATATGAAGTCACTTATAAGTAAATGTGCAATAATTGCATCATTACAAAATTTAAATTCGTTGTTTTATTTCTCTATCGTATTTGTATTTTATTATTCATAAAGATTTGCTTTCATAAGATGCATTTTTTTTAAAAAAATGTGTCTTTTCTAGGATCTACAAATTAAAGATACAAAATTTCATGTAATATTTTTGGTTTGAGAAAAGTACGTTTTGATTAATTGCGTTTGATTAGAAACATTGTCATACCTGTCATTTACAGTCAAACATAATTTAAACATTTTAATCTATAATGAAAATCAATGTAAAAATATTATTTTTAAAAATAAAAATACAATAAAAATTGTCAAATTTTGTGGTAGAGTTAGAATATTTCAAATTTGATATGATCAATGTGTCACGCATGTTACAATTTTACAAATGTAATACAAAATAGAATTACAATTAGGTTTTATGTGTACAAAAATAACAATGAATAAAATAATTTGATGATTCTTAATCAGTATTAATATATATAATTTTAAATAAATTTTCGTTAAGTAAATACAGTCTATTAACTTTTTTAAGATATTAAAATTTCTGGATTAGGTATAGAACACTTGTCAGTTTATATAACCTATGCTTGATATAAATATTTGCTATCCACTGATTTTATGGGCTTGAAACTGGAACTCTATCGAAATTTCAGATGAAACATATTTTAGAGGATAATGTAATAAAATTAACACAATAATTAAACCCATAAAAGAAATAAATGAGTCCGAAAGAAAGGACATTTAAGACCATGACATTTAAGTACACCTTAAAATGTATTTGTTTATTAACATGACGAAAAGAAAAGTTTATATAATAAAGAAAATCATTTTGTGTTATCTTTTTCTTTAATATCAGTTTATTTTACGTATCCACCATTAGCAAAATTTATGGATCTATCTGAAATATGAATATACAGTTTAAATTGCTTGCTATTACTAAAAAAAAGAAGTTATTGTGTCAAGTATTACTTTATGCAGTCCTGTTGAAATTTTATTCAGATGTGTCACAAATGAAAAATATACTACTCAAACATGAATAACATTTACATAATGTATGGTGATTTCCACACATATTAACTCTTTTATCATGAACAGACTAGACTTTCTTTTCTAGACTTCATTTTCTTCAACAACTCAGAACAATAGATGCATATCAATTGTAATGACAACTACAAAATTACATGAATGCAAATATAAATATAGATTCTCTCGATATTTTCGTTCTTTATGAATAAAATTTGTACACAAAATACATGTTTCACTATTTGTGATAGTTATTTATAACTTTATTCATGAACTAGGTATGTACACTAAAGTATTTTATAATATTCGCTTGGAATATTTATAAAGAATAATATAAAACTATGAATATCTTTATCAAATAATAAGGAAATAAATTTAAATTATCGACTAAATTGGAAATGCATGTTTTAAATAGCTATTAATGCACTTTCTATTTTAATTAGATGCTTATATCCATGTTATTTGCTCTCTTAAATTATTTCATTATTAATTGTTTGTATTAATAAATGTGATTTAAGTCTTCCCTATTTTCAGAGAATTGGTTTTGTTTTCATTTCGGATTGAAAGCATCGCATTATTTTTATGTATACCGTGCTCTTGACCTTTCAAAGAACTTTAGTTTATCTTTCTTTTATACATTTATTCGCTGAAATTTTGTGTAATTATTTTATTTTGATAAACAGGAGAGTAATACGTTAAATTTTGGAATCAAACATTTATTATTAAAATAGTAACAACGTGACAAAAGCTACATAAATTGGATGAATGTTAGATAAATATTGATATTCATTCAGTTTTATGAACTTTTACACTTTTAAGATATTGAAGGCTATTAAAACTTCATCAATAGTTAATTATTTAAACCAAAAATCTTTTTGAAACAAAAATTTTAATTCCTTTTCAAGAGTAGCACTGAGAATTATTTTTATTTGTATCTATTATTTAGCCCATTTTAATATTTTACAAACAAGAAATAGCTTAGAAATCAAGTTCAAATTTATTAGTTTCATTATTACAAATTTATGTCTCCCATTTTAGCTTATCTGAACTTTTAAGTAATTGAATTATTGGAAATTAATGATGTTCAAGACCCAATTTTTAAAGAAAAAAAAATCTTGTGATCTCACATTTTGAATAAGAGGAGTTAAGAATTTATATATATATATACATATTTTGTTACTCGTTAAAGAGACTGTTTGCTATACATTGTTGCAAAATTCTGAAAGTTAGATTTAAATTGTTCCTTAAAGAACTTAATTAAGATTAAATTATGAAATTATTTCTATAAATTGAATATACACACTAACCAAGCAATGAGAGTGGGAAATTTAATATTTGGAATACGCCATTCTTGTCATATATGAATAAATTAAGAGGAAGTGTGAGAGAATGCACTTTTAGAATATCATGACTACTTTTGCTGCAAAAAACAAAGAAAGATGTTCTAAAATCTTGAAAATCTTACTAACTATTACTCAGAATATCTTTTAACTTACAATTTCTACCATCAGTGAATTTATTATCCTTTAGGGGTTTTTTCTGTCCGCTGATTATAAGTGCGACGTTAAAAAAATCAATCAATAAAACTTAATAGGATTAATCAATAGTTAAGTTCTTCTAAGATATTTCTGCAATAAAATTAAGTTTTATTCAATAGCTATTTATAGTACACTATTCTCTCTTTCAGTAAGTTTTCCAATATTCTTTCTGGGAGGAAAATGTATATTTGAAAGAATTATACGAGTATATTATGCAAAAATTAAATATGACAATAACAAAAACAATTGATTTAGTAACACTCTTATATTAAAAAAAATTAACATCTAATCCAACTTTATTCAAGATTAATTGCTTAAAAAATATCTAGGATAAGTTTATCTGCAATTTTAAAGATAGAATTATTACACTTTGTATGTGTGTGAATAGGGGTCTTCTGATCTTTATCAAATCAATCTGTATCTCCTTTTAGATGTCGAAAACTTGAAGGTTTGCAATTATCCAAATGTTTGTCTAGCAGTCATGGCATCGAATACGTGGTCCGTGGTGTTTCAGTCGATACGATTGTACTCTTGTCTTGTTTCCCGTCATGTAGAGGAGTGGATGATTGTTACATTGGTTAGTACCTATACTATTCTTGTAGATAGGGCATATAGTGCCACCTCATATGCGACTTCGTCTTTCGACGCTTGCTCAACATCTTACGTTGTATTGGCTGTAATTAGCAGAACCTTATGTCGGGGGAAATAAGCAGCAGGTAAGCTTTCAACAGATAAACAAGATTTAAGTTATATCGATCAGCACAGTTTGTGCATGTTGGAAAGTGCATATTGGAAATTAATTATTTGGACACCACCAGGAGGTGCCTTGTCTTGTGTAATTGAGAGAACACGGTTCACGGGTAGCATTTTAGAGTACATTTCAATCTTGAACGTGTAAGACAGGTTATTTCTTGTTTTGATGTAATTTCTCCTGACCGCAAAAGTGGGTTAAGTTAAAATATAAGTTGTTTGGAAGCCTTGTGTAAGTTGTAAATAGTGTAATTATTTGTTTACGTGTAATTGGCGTATAGAGATGGTAAATAAATGTGTTTAAAAAGAATTGCTCTCCCTATTTTGCTCGGTGGATTAATGTTCTTGAATAGTGCATCAAATACCACCAATTCAATAATATCAGTCCGGGATTTAACTAAAAATCAAAGTGTAGCTAAGTGTGTAATAAATTAGGTTATCATGCACCGGAATCCTCAATTTGTACAACTATGATCAGAGGAAAAGTAGTATTAAATATATTATAATAGTAATTCATACAAAATAAGTATATTTCCTTCTTTCATAAGCTTTCTCCTTAGCACAATCCAAACAAGTATTTGAAACTTCACTATAATGTTTAATCTAATCGTGTTAAACAATTTATGCATTGCATAACATAAATAAGAATACTTTTTTGAACCTTCTACCACTCTATGTAAAGTCAGAGAGTATTAAGATATTGTCGTATATTTTAGGGTTCGTTATAATTCCTATTGCCTGTTAGTGCGTCTTCTTGTCTTAATATCGGAGGTTTTTTTTTTTATTTTCCAAGTTATTATTTTTTGTAGGAGGTCATTTTTTGCTATTTATATTTCTTTTAAATTTTCCTACTTTTAGCTACTGTTTTACTATTAGCTATTGAATACATTAAGTAAAATGTGTTGTAGGAATCTTTTCCCGAATATTCGAAACTCAAAATTGCTTCATAATTCTTATTTTCCAACTAACATAATTTATTGGTACTTTCACTCCTACATAATTTATCGGTGGACATAATTTATCGTTACTTCCACTCCTACATAATTTATAGGTAGACATAGTTTATCGGTACTTTCTTTTAACGATTAAATACCCACCTCAGCTTTGTTTATATTACTACTATTATTATTATTATAGGAATGATTAAATGTGATTAAAGTGAAAATTTAAAATTCTCACATATTTGAATATATGTGCATTTGTGAGTTCTTTTAATCACAACACGTTGAGAATGAGGTCTGATGATATGTTACGTAAACACATCTTCAAACTGTATCTTAACTACGTTACAGAGGGATTGATATAATTTGATACTTGTATAATTTTTAAAAAGTAAAAGAATAACTTAAAAGGGCCAACTTATTGCATAACTATTTATATTATTTGAATATATATGCGATTATTTAAATACATCATTTTTCACAACTGCTTTTAGTTCTCTTTTAGTTCTTAAGATTGCTAGAAAATTAACTTATTCAATGAAAAAGACTAACATTATGGGACATAAAGTAAATCGGGTATATAAAGATACCAAATTCTTAGCAACTAACCTTAAAACCTTTATCAGGAAATTTTTACAATTGATTTTTTCCATGATTTATAAACATGAAAGTGATAAAATGAAAAATATATTCAATGAATAAAATAAATGACTCATTAATTTTTAATAACAGTAAGAAAAATCCCCAAAAGATTTGACCTTTTTTGTTTAGTCTTTACCTTCTCTTAAAAAGGAAACTTAATTTATATCCCCTATTCGTACAGTAATAAATCAAACC
>BMAW01057773.1:119453-188537 GCA_019974015.1 Nephila pilipes | reverse complement strand
TTCTTACTCGCTTTTTTTTACTCTTTAGAATACACACTCACTCACACACACACACACACACACACACACACAAGTGTGTGAGAGTGGGTAAGTAATAAAATCATATGGAATACCGATTATAACCATTAAAATCTTTTAAGAATTTCTATTTCAGAATTAAAAGAAAATACCAGTAAGTTGTCGAATTTACCAAAAAGGAATTTAAAAATATTATCCTAATTAAAAAAATATTCTAATAAAAATCAACCAAAAATCAACTTATATACTATTATGCATGATAATATTAATTCAATACAGATGTAATCCATTAATTAAAAATTACTATTTAAAAAACAAACAATCATAAGCGACAACTCAAGAATAAAAAGAAAATAAAAGTAAGACAAAAAGGGGAGATAATGTGATTTAATATTTTTACACACACACATACGCGCACCCACATATGCGAACGTATACTTCCCCCCACGTGATAGCACAACTGGTAGACCAAGGGTCTATGCCTAGGGATCCGCAGGTGCGAATCCGCTACCTCCGATAACTGTCGAGTAGGGCAACTGGACTGTTCCCTTATAATTCTAATTAGACCTTACGATCATCAGTACTTCAAACCTCAAATGGGTAATTTTTGACCATATGATCATGGCTTAAAGTAATGAGGTCTTTTGAAACTAATTCGTCGTATGTTTTAGAACGTTAACAATTTCTGTATCTAGAGTATGTGTGAAATTAATTACAAAAAAGCAAATTTATTCTGTCATACTGAAAGTTATTTTGTATTTTTAGTACGTCTCAGATCAGGTATTGGATATATAGTAAGGCCCTTTAAAATTATGCTTTTGTAAAGTTTCTCATTTTTACTTTTTAATTTTATCAATATTTTATTTCTATTTCCCCCCGTTCTTAAAATTTAAGCGAATATTTTAGTCTAAATGTCAGACTATACAAAAAAAAATAGAAATAAACTTTTTGCAACATTCTTGTTGGGATAAAAAGTACGATTAAATCATTTTGTATAAAAGTCATAATTAATACATAATAAAATCACAAGACTTTTTAGACATTTGTTACTCTTCTGATTTCTTAGTAGTGTAATTAGAATGCGACAGTAACATCTATTTTATTTCCTAAAAGTATGACTGATGGTAGAAAAAAGGGACACTGTTTCATTTTTGAGTAAACGTTAATGTATTTAAATTTCTAGGGGGAAAAGATATATTCGCAAGTTTACCTAATCTAAGAGAACGGGAATTTTAAAATTAAATTCAAATTATTGCAACTAAGTTAAATTAAAACTAACTTATTATGATATTTAAATATAAAAATAGGCTCACGGTAACGTGATAGTTAAAATTAAGAACTTCTTGGCTCACAGATTGGGAAATTGATCCCTGATTCCATTAAAGAGCGTTTTGGAGAATATTGATATTTTCTGCAAGTTAAATTCAATAGGCTCCGTAAGTTTATATTAATACGGTGTGGAATCGTGATGAGTGAGGTACCAGCGCTTTCGTTATAAAAATGTCCATGGTTTAGAATTATGAAGTCCATCACCAATATCTTATTATGTTGCTCTTGCATGATATTAATTCAACAAAGTAAAAAATAAACAATCGATGTAAAAATGTATAACAATTCCAGTACGGCTCTTAAGTTATATTAGTGTTACGCAAGAGCTATAGATAATGTTGGTTATTGTAGACCATTCGAAATCAACTCCTTAGGGAAGAAACAAAGCCATAACACTATTTTTTGGACAAAGGTATCATACCAGAGATGTTTGTCGAGCCTTATCCTTCCAAACCAATGGATCATGACACTCTTCATGTGCCTCAAGGATCGTCTAGACACCATAACGCGAGTATTCTTGTTTTATAGGGATCGTATAGACTACAGAATATCTCATTTTGGTTTATATAATACCGGGTAGCTCTTGAAATAAAGTTCAATATTTTTGTTTATAACTTAGTTTTTTCTACGAACATGCAATCGTATCCCAATGTTGTGCGCAGCTCTATTTTTACTAATATTTACTAAACATTTTTTTTCCTTTTTATTGAACGATATCAAACAAAAATACACATTTCAGACAACGTAAAATTAAAAAAAAAATTTGATGATAAAGTGAATAATAAGAATAACACCAACAAAAAATTAGATTACGTACATACGTTTTTTTTTAATATGACTTTAATATGAAGGATCTTTCGATTAAATTTGTTTTTCACCCTCAATTTTTAAGGCTACGATTAATGAATGGTCATGGTTGCAAGCTCGTGGCAGACGATATTCAATAGAGATGCGGCCTCGAGTTTTGGTCAAGTAGAGGGGATGATGAACGTTAAATTTATCGAGGATGGCTTAAAGTCCTCATGATGAAGTAGAGTAGAAGTGTTACAGGAGTGGAGTGCCACCTCAGGTGTCGTCCTTGTCACTTGACTACAGTTCAAATTAACGATTCCATCTCCAATAGCCTTCGTATTGTTTCTAGTGCGACGTTAATAAACTATGAATCGAACACTCATTTTTAAACTTATTTTATCATTTAAACTTGTTTGTTGCTGCAATCAACAATTACTTGTAAATAATTTCATAACCGTGATGCATGGCGTAGAATTATTTAATAATCTATTAATAAAGAGTTAATACTTATAGAATTCTCCAATTGTTTCTGTAACTTTTAATGTGTTACTAAGGTAACGATAAGATGTTTTTGCCCATCTTATTTTAAAATTATGAAGTTCGTTGCCAATACATCCCATGTTGCTTCTAATTTGCGGTGTTAACAAACGTTTATTTAATCAATCCATCTTATTTTCAATATTTTAAGAGTTTTCTTTCGAACAGTTTCAAAGACTTTGAGTAAGTAAAAAAAATATTCGAGGTTTTCAATCCATGAATGTGGATAGATTACTTACATCTCACGTAGAAGCAAAATTAGGATTATTGCTGATAAGCGCTGAAATTTGGAACCACAGTCGAGTGATGTCGAATCCTGATATCACCAAGGACACTTAGTGTAATGGGATTGATGCACGTGAAATCTGTCGAAGCTCAATGTCCTTACGTTGGACTGGTGTGAAAGTTTGGAGAGAGGATGCTAGTTCAGATCCTCTTCATTTGACCAAGGTTCAGTACTACGAGATCCACCGCTGATTGGTTTCGCGTTATTTCTAACTGTAACGTTAATGAAAAGCAAACAAACAATATTTTTACAGAATTCGTTATCTTCGTATCAAGGGTATTAAAATCCTACTAAAATAATCCAATAGGCTATTGACAAGAAGCCACATGATTCCTAAACACGTTAACATGAAGCAGACTTCATTAATTTGCGCGAAACGACAGTTCTCAGTAAAATCTGTTTTCTTAAACGATTTGTACATTTTGGGAAATGTGTGGCCGCAGTATTCTTGCGGTACAGGTCTCGGACTTGCGGAAGTGGTTGTTTTCATCGAGTCGTGGTTTCGAGCCCTTTTGCCACTGAGGACCCACCATGTAGCGGAGATGATGTGCGTTAAATCTGATCGAAGTCCAAAGTTCTCCCGTTGGCAGGGTGTAGAAGTTTGGAGAGGGAGGGACCAGCTCCGGTGTCGTCCTTGTTACTTGACCTAGATTAAAGATTTTGAGGCCCATTGCCAATAGCCCTCGTGTTACTTCTAGTGTGACGTTAATAAACAATCATTCATTCTTATTATGTAAAAAAACCTTCTTACCTTAACCACTGAACTGCTGGCCTTTTCAAGTTTGCCTTTCTCCGTTATGAAAAAGTACTTTTGATCACATAAATTGAAACGAATTGGATTCATTATTAGTCATAGACATCGTGAAGCAATAAATAATCAGTCAAGAAAATCTTTAACCACTCTATATCAGCTTTATAATAAGTATTACTAAAAATAATTTACTAATGTGGATAGTTTTCTTAATCGCGTCCTGATCCAAATGTTAGAATTGAGAATTCTACTTATCTTAATAATCAGCAAATACTGAAGTTAAATAAGCTGGATCAAATTCCAACAGACTTCTTCTAACTGAATCCTAATGATGTATATATTCTTAAAATACGTCAGACATTTTCTCGCACCTATATAATGTGCTCATCAATCTTGCATATTCCTCTATTTCCTCTTATCTCTAATCTCTCTCTAATACCCCCAAATTTTATATTTCATTCACTGCACTTGTTTTACAGTAATGCCAGTTACATAAGTCACAGCTCTCTCACAAGAGGAGATTATCTATTCAAATAACGTAGTAAAGTAGCCCCAAAGGTTAGTTAAAAGGAAACAAGCGTGAGAACCCATTACAAAGAGTGACCACGAAGAATAGTGGGAAGAATAAATTATTTTAACACACCAGTAAATGATTTACATTTCCTTCTTATTTTATAGTATCAACAGCATTCGCGAGTCTATCTATAATAAATGTAAGTTTTATGCTATGTGCGTTAAAAAAGTTGTATAGAAAATATTACAATACAAAAACTACTTCTAAAGAGCAATTATAAATAAAATAAATGATAGCGATAATACTGACTAGATACTTTTCTGTGTGAAATGAAAATTTTACTCAGCTTTGGTTTAAATAATCTGAATCTTAAAAATCCATTTTGTGAGCTTTATACACGATGTCATTGGCTTTCTCAAGGCATGTATCACACACACACACACACACACACTGCCAATAAAATCATGATAATTATAATGATTTCATTAACATGTATCAAATATATGAAATATTTTCAGAAAAAAATAAAATGCTTAAACATTACATAGAAAAATATTTTTGGACGAATGAGGATTTTTAAGGTGGTATATTAAATTCCTGTTTCCCATTAAAGACCCACCGTGTTTCAGGGCTTATTCACGATAAATCTTTCAGGGCTTCAAATCCTCACATTAGCGCGGTGTGGAAGTTTAGATAATGAGGTGCCAGCTGAAGTGCAGCCTTTGTCATTTGAATATGGCTCAAAATACGATGTTCTCGGGTTGCTTCTGCAGTGCGATGTAAATCAGCAATAAATCAATAGAGCTTTTTTAAGACGCTAAAGTTTTATGTAATCATTGTTCGAGATTAATAGAAAAAATTAATAATAAAAAAATTATCTGTTATAAACTTTATCGCCACAAATTAACTTCAAGAGTGCTTTACATTTTACTTTGACATTAGTTGCTATCTCACTCAGCAAACTTCTTCACCACGTGATGATCACGAGATCTCATTTTAGTTCAACTAGCAACAGTTATCGTAACAGTTTTCAGTACTTGTTTTTCGTGTGAAAGTCAAATTTGAACCTATAGCTCTGTAGTCAAGAAGTTCACGAGATTATCACCACATTATTATCGATTGAAGATTAGCAGAAAGTATGGCATGAAAAAATTTCTTTGTTTCAAATTTATTTATTGGAATAAACTGGCAAACCTAAGGTAAAATTATTTTGCTTTAAAATGGCCTTAAAAACTTTTAACAACTGAAGATTTAATAAGAAAACCCCCGAAGAACACATTCTGTAAGGGAAAAGATTAACCAATATTATATATATATTGTGCACCTTATTTCAAAAGAGTAATTTTTCATTTTTTTTTCAAGCAGGGATTGAATCACACATAATGCAATAATGCATGGGTAAAAGGGCTAAAAGAACTCAATGTATTCAATATCGGTAAGAAAATAATAAATTATTTCATTTAAATTTTGACAAAACATGTCAAAAGTTATATAAAAATTCGATAAAATTCATCAAAGGAAGGAGAAAAAATTTTCGAAACCAGCGAGCGGAAATCATCACTTTTTCCCAACAAAGAAAAATTTATGAACAAGTCAACATCCCGGAAAAGAAAACTTATTATGCCTTTAAAGCATCAAAAGATCTCCAAGAGCGTGTCAGTAACTAGTTCCCTTAATCAAACCTCCGAATTTTAATGACCGGTTATATATAAATCCTTAAATTCCTTCCGAATTTTGGGGGACCATGCTTTCGGTGTTCTAATTGTAGACCGTCCGGTCCCTTTATAGACTGAAAGCCGGATCCGGAGACCAATGGTCGGGATCGATAATAGGTTTGAACACGGGCTTCGCTTCGTCCCCGAGGGTTGGAGTCGATCGTCCCTCGATTATGACGCATGCGCCGTAAATCCATTCGCTTTCTCTCTTTTCCCAAGCATCAGGCATCACAAGACATGTGCGATCCTCAGACGGAAGTTGTGTAATTCATATGCTCCAACAACGTGGATTGTGATCGGCAAAGATGTAAGTTCTGACCGTAGAGTTTTGCGTGGCAGCTTCGAAATCTCACCGCCGCGTGCTGGGACTACGGTTTCCGTTTTACTTACGCTCCGTTCGCGGAGTAAGTTTTATTCGTCGAAGAAACTTTTTCGACAGAAAACTTTCTGTAATCGACGAACTTTATTGACGGATGATTTATATATATTTACGGTGAGTTGAACTTGTAACTGTTGATAACTATTGAACTTTCGAACCGATTGAAATATATTTGAGAGAGGTATACATTTTAACAACTGTTGGACTGTGTGCCTATTATTACTGCGTGAAAAAACTTAAAGTTGGAAAAGTTTTTGAAAAGAGATTTGATATATAACGAAAAGAGATTTGATAATAAAAGAGAGATATATAACGTTGATTGATCGAAAGTTTATTGAAGTTTGATAACTTAAAACAAATCAACATGCTTGCTATATATTGTCTGATTGTTTGTTTCTTGAACGTGAATGTTGTCGACAGTCAAGGAAGTCGACGTCTTATGTCCAGAGCTGTCAATACAAAGTATGGGAGCATAAGAGGTATATCGATAAAATTTCCAAACAGGAATATAAAACCTGTAGAAGCATATCTTGGCATCCCATATGCAAGCCCGCCAGTTGGATCGCTCCGATTTATGCCGCCAATTAACCCAAGTCAATGGAGAGGAGTTCGTGTTACTGACAGATTTGGACCAGTTTGCCCTCAAAGATACCCCGACATCAGGAACGAATCCGAATCTTTGCGCCAAATGCCAACTGGGAGGCTCGATTATTTGAAGAAGATCATTCCATACCTGATAAATGAGAGCGAAGATTGCCTTTACTTGAATGTCTACTGTCCAGGTAAGATATTCTGTTATATTTCTTGCTGCTTTGCTTCGTAATTAGATAGCCATATACAATCATGATTTTAAAAGAATAATTAATACTTATTTATATAGAAAGGTAGAATTAAAATACAAATAACTGATAAATTCTTGAAAATTTTTGGATTAAATATTTTATGAGTAAAAATTTTTATTATTGCCAGTTACAAAATTTTTGTGAACTAAGTGATATCTTTTAAAATGTTTCTTGTTATTTGCATGACATAACTAATGAATAGTAGTATTAACTTATATGTTGTGTTAGAAACTTGTTTAGCTAAATTTTGTAAAAGTGTATCATTTAACGATAATTTCAGTTAATAATAAGAATTTTAAAAGTTGTTTTTCACGTTTCTAATCTAAAATGGAAATCATTTTTGTGATATATTTTGTTAGCATGGCTTAAATGTGATGCATTGCTCTCTCTTGCTTATTCTGGGAAATACGAAATTATAATTTTTGTTTAGCTTTGCGAATATTAAAATACTTACGACTTTTTATTGATTAGAAATTAACGCTTGTGTATATGTGGAAATCAACATTTAGGTATATGTGTAAAATCCCGTCAACCATTTTTGCCAAACCAGAAAAACGTTGCCTAAGCGATGATATGTTAATGTAATTGGATAGGAAATCGTTGGTGTAAGTCTGATTGGAATTACCCTTTCATGGTTGACGGGATTTTACACAAAACCGAACACTTTATTTCACGTTGGTTATACTTAAAATAAATGCCTCTTTACATGTAAGAGATTTTGAATTGATATGAGTCAAATTTCATTAAAAAAGTAAATATTAACTGAATGTAATTTATATCCTTATATTTATTATGAAGAATAATCGAATATAATTTTATTAACCCTTAAATGTTTCTATGTATGAAAATGTAACTAATCTAAATTTTTGTTATTGTTATTTATTAATACTTGAAACTAATTTGAGGAACTGTAGCCAAAGAAATATTTTTAAATGAAAAAGTTGACGAATATATTATAATTTAAGGCCGCGGTAGTCTAGTGATGGTCGTGGTAGGATGGTCGCAGACTCCCGGCCGGCGGTTTTCATCGAGTTGTATGTTCGAGCCTTGTGCCATTAAAGACCCATCGTGTAGCAGGGGCTGATGGAAGTTAAATCTGTCGAGGCCCAAAGACCTTCCGTTAACTTGGTGTGGAAGTTAGGAGAAGGAGGAGCCAGCTTAGGTATTGTCCTCGTCACATGACTGAGGTTCAAAATTAAGAGTTCTGTCGCAAGTAGCCCTCGTGTTGCTTCTAGAGCGACATTAATAAAACCTATCGACCGAATGTGACTTAAACAAATTTGGCTTGGGTGACGAACTTCGTAATTTCAAGCCATATACAGGAGATGAGGACGATATCAGATCAAATACTTTATTCTCCTAACTTTCACTTCTCTCCACGTGAATGCTTTGAGCTTCAGTACTTTCAAGCGCGCATAAGACCAAATAATTCCATTTCCAGGTAATCGAGACTCAAGGCTGCACTCGACTTCAGCATCGCAAGATATGAGGTTTGCGACATTGGGCTACTTATTACCTGGAATGAATAAATAATAAAAACAAATGAATTGTATGAAATATGTAAAACGAAGTTACAAAATAAATGTGATTTTAATGAAATAAGAAATTAAATCAATGCGATTATATATCTGATTTAATAAAAAGAAACACACCGTTGTCTATTTAACAAACTCAAGATGTGTTACAAATGAATTTAAGTAACATACTTAAAAAGGAATGAATTTCTTAGCAATAACGATTTTATTTTTTATGTATTGAATTTTTAATTGCATGGAAATGTTATATATAATACAAATTATTAACGAAGAGTTATTCGTCGTAGTGAGATAGTAATGGCAGTTACTACAAGCATTTTAAATAAGATGAAATTTGATCCATTATTTATTACCATTTAACTAAAATTTCTCAAAACGCAATTGATAAACATTTTAATTCTGATCTCTGATCAGTTAGCGTGTTAGAAATAATTAAAAGTTTTATAATCATTCAATCCGAAATTTGTGAATTTTTAGCCCAATTAGATAAGTCTCATAAAAAAATTCCCTTTAATTGTATTTGTTTGGCTTAAGTTTTTGTAATCATATTGAGGTCTTAGTAGATCAACGAGAGAGTCGTTAATTTGAACCCTGGGGAAGAGACGGGGATGACGTCCGTTCTTCTAATAACCATAACACCACGCAGGGACTTAAAAGCTTATTTAATGTGCAACAGCCAACTTTTTATACAGCAGCATAATCTTTAGTAGAACTATGACACGAATATCACTGGCCATAAGATAGCCACCTAGACCACAGGACCTTTGCAGGCCTAGTTCTTAGTTTTCGTTATATTTAACATATCTCCACAACTATTCATTAGAATTTTGTTAATAGACATCTTAATTCTAAGCCATGGCCGAATCACAAAGTTTGATTTTTTTCTTTATACTAATATAACGCAAAATGAGAAAATACTCATTATTCTGCTTGCTGATTTTCGAGACTTCATGTCCACTTTGAAGTGTGGAAGTTTAGAGAAAGGCGGGCCAACTCAGGTGTCATTCCCGTCATTTGACCAAGGTACAGCATTACGAGAACCATCGTTGATATCCCCAATGTAGCTTCTAAGAGCGATGTTAATAACCAATCAATCAATCAGTCTGCATCCCTATTATTAGTTTAAAGCCTTCAATGCATCGGCATCGCAGCGGTTGCCTAGTGGTCATGGTCACGAACTCGTAGCCGGCGTTATTCTCCTCGAGTCATGGGTTCGAGCCCTGATGCTATTAAAGACCCGAGCAGTAGGAGGACTGATGCACGTTAAATCTGGGAGAGGTCCCAAGTTCTCAAGTTGCATGATGTGGAAGTTTGGAAAGGAAGGTGTCAGTTCAAATGTCATCCTCGTCACTTAACCAGGCTCAAAATTACGAAGTGACGTAAAAAACAATAACAATCTAACATTTAATGTATCGGCTAAGCATAGCTCTCAAATCGCATGAGCTTAATTTTGAATGGATTAAAGCACAAAATTGTAACAATCTGGTTACTTTAATTAACTAGGCTGAAGGAGCTATTGAAGCCTTAGTTATATTTTTGTAATCAGTCTCAAACCAGAGCTAATATATATGAGAGATATATAGATATTAGAGCATAGAAGACGACTTACTTTGTTGGAGAGCTTGTTGCAGATTCTCATTTGTTCTTTACTTCAACTTCATTTTAAAATGAAGTTATTTGCTTGAATAAAAAGTATGGAAAATAACACACATAAAAATACTTCAGATAATATTGTATTCATATCTTGAAAAAAGAAGTTTTGATGTCATTTTTATATCTGAAAGAGTACACTTTTTATATGCTGAAAAACGAGACTATGAGCATCTCCCAACCAATTCAGTTGGTTCGAACTAGACAGATGTAACATTGCACTTTAGCTGCGCTAAAAATTCTATCTGAGAGGACTTCTGAGTTGACATCTTACTCTTCAAATTTCAACAAGGTGTTGGTTTCAGGTCTTATTCTACCAAATACTGCACTGCAAAATTATATAGATTACTGTACGGAAAGCTGATTTGAGGACTAAAATTCATAACGTAGATTTGTATGCTCGTTAATTGAAAGAAGTAGCACCTCAGGTTTTTGTCTTGTTGTCATAGGTAACTCCTTCACACCTTATGGACTCTTATATACCATTATGTATTGCACAAAGTGGCCTCTGTTATTCTCCGTACCGATCCTAATCCATAATTGGTTCCAAAATGTGGTACCAAAAATCTGATGTGAAATACAAGAGTCTGTTGCACATTAAACAGCATCAGGCTTCAAAGTGTCTCGGGGCAAGGAAGTCAGCACCGTGCTAACTCATGTTGTTTTCTCTAGTCACTTGAATGTGGTTTAAATTTTGAGATCTGTCACCAGTGACCTTCGTGTAGCTCTAGAAGAAACATTAATTTAAGATAACTGGAAAGCCAATAAGACAAGGGTGTTTATATTCCAGCATGGGTGTTCTTCGAGTGGCTTAAGGTCTTTCTCTCAGGCGTAAGACCTCCCTCAAAATCATCACTGTCTAGGGAGGTGAGCTTATAGTTCCCTCCGCACGATGTCCCCATGTAAAAAGATCGAGTTTCCTAGTTTTTCCTTTGGGATATATCTCTTATTGTTACTAATAACCCATTGTGCAGTTCTAGGGAGCTTTAAGAAATCAATATTTTAGACAAATAGGGGGGGAAACCAACACCCGAAGAATAGGATAATCTTTAAAGTAGAAGTAGTACTTTTCTTTTGAAAGTATAATCCACGAAAATAACTCCTTCTAAAGGATACCGAAGATGTTATACGAGGCAAAAATACTTTATCTACATGTCTTAAGCATCCTTTAAGATATCACAACTTTTACGTAATCTTATAGAGATTAAAAAAATATGCTAATTTTATGAGATTATCTTAAAAACTCATCCTCACAGTTTCTTCAAGGCTTCGTTTTTGTTTTTATTTCGGCCTTTTTGCAGCTGCTTTTGTTATTTAGAGAAGATTGGAGACAGCAATCTTCTCTGTATATGACATTTTACAAAGAAAGTGATGAAAATCATGAAAGATTATTTTAAAGTAAGAAAACTTTTGCATATAATCCGGACATAGAAACGACTATGACGTCAAAGAAATAAAAATCTATATAATCCAAACAACTGTCAACCGCATGTTGAAGATTATGGGAAACAGACAATTTTCCTGTCTATTTTTAGTGGTATTTGCGAGACATTGATGGTGGATTAAATTGTGAAAGTAATTTGATTCTAACATTTTAAGTGTAAGAATTAAATCTTTGAAATATATTTACCTGTTAAAAATTATCCATAATCATCAAAAGAAGTTTAATTTTAACTGTTAAGGTAATTTTTTCATAATGTTGCAAAAAATATGCTCTTAAAAATTCTGCTTTTACATTTTTAAGCTTGGTTTACAACCACGTTTTATCGAGACTGCATTGCAAATTATTTAGTTTGTTCATTTGAATTAATATCGCTCTAAATCTTTGTGACAGTTTTTGGTGATGGACCTCCAAATTTCGATCCATTGTCAAAAATTACGAGGAAACATCATACCTGAAACCTATTTCTAGTAAATTCCACACTACTCCTTGGGAGGACTTTGAGATTCAGTTCCATTTAACTTTTACTAGACAACATCTTATTGAAATTAGTCCAGAAAAGACATTATTTGAATGTTGCGGGTCGTGAAGCTAGTGACTATGACCAACGAGCGCGGGTTACCGTTAGACACATTCTAAATCATTGGTCCCCTCAGGGGCTTATCTTCCTTGAGTAAGTAAGAGAATCATGAGACCCTGAGGTACTCTAGGGATCTATTTTTTCAGATGGAGTTTACTTTCTTTGGTAAACATGGGTGACGCAACTCCGGGATATTAAAGTAATCCATATGTATTTTCAACCCTTATTCGTGTAAACAATTTTTTACCCTTAACTCCCTTTTTTAATGTCTAGAATACATATACACACTGTTCGACGCAGAAGAGCCTTATTTCGCTCTTGTGCCCAAAATCCGAAGATTTATATTCAGATTATTGAAAGTGATCAGGTATGAGTTAAAAAGAAATAAGAATGCATTAAAGCTTATTGTATACCTATTTGCTACAAACTGATCCGTTTTGTGACCAGTAATGACAGAATAGTCCCACTGTAGCTCATGCATGTCGTAAGAGGCGACTAAAATGGGTATCTAGTGTCTGGGGGTATAGCTGGGCACCCTTCCCCTGGGGACTATATCAGAGGACCTCAGGGACAAACCTTCTTTAGGTAAGTTAGGGCATCATGACCCTGAGGCACCCTCATGATCTTTTTCTTTCCCATGGTGAATGACTTTGGTAAGCACGGGTGACGCACTCCCGGGTTACCTTAGCGATCATTCACTACTTTCGACCCTCCTTCTTGGCAACCAATTTGTGTCTTTTTTCAATTTCTTCACGTCCAGACCACAGTTGAATCTTGTTTGGCGCAGCATAGCCACATCAGACTATTGCGCTAATAATCATTACATTCACTCACTCTCATCTGTTACAAATTTCGTTATTTTGAGTTTTGGGCAGATGTTGATGAAGAGAACAACACACACAACGTGAAAATCTTAAATATTAGAGCATTAGAATAGGCATTATGCACCTTATTTTGCTTTTTAGGTACTATGTCGTTTTAAAACAAAGGGGAATAATACCCCAAGGGAAAAATTTTAAGAGGTAACTCACATTTGTGTAACGCACATAACATACAGAAGACTAGATTAATGTCAGCATATGTTTTCATTCTAACATTTAAAAAAAACCTAATTTCCCTAAAATAAAATCCACGAAATCGTAGAACAAAAACACATATTTAATTAAATTTTAAAAAACTATTCCTTGGAGGGAATCCAAAATAATAATATATTATCTAACGTGTGATAAACTATGAATGATAGGCTAATGAGTCACAAAAACATAAAATTTATCAGCTCTTTAATAATTCTTAAAATAAACATAGTGATTACTTTACGTAGAATTTCCTGATACAGTAAATAAAATTAAAATTGAATTTATTTTGAAAAATTAAGTATTAGATTAAAAACGAGTAAATGTTGTGAAGAAACAGTCACATGCAAAAAATGAGACAATATTTGAATAATGAGTTTGTTTACGTGATACATATGTATTATTGTTAATACATTGTTTCTAACTAAAAACCTAGTGAATATTCGAGTGAAATAAAATAATTCATTCATTAAAAATTCATCAAAATGTGTTGTAAATGTTTAAGTATTTATTACAATTATTTATACCTTTATTTAATATTATAGAAAAATAATAAATTTAAGATATTGAAGAGTGTTACGCTGATAACAAAAATTTCAAATTACATCTCTGCTTTGTATTGTTAGAGAATAATTTCAGTCAGTTGGAAATGACTACAACTCTTACTTTTAGAATAAGATTACAAATGGACATAGTTATTATAGTAAGTTAAAGGAAAGACTTTTACAGAGACTTAAGCTATTTTTATCATATCGGCAAAATGTATGGAAAAAATATTTATATAAATATGTGAGATAAACTTAATCTCTGAATTCTTATGATACGTATATAAATAAGAGTAATCAAACTTCCATTTTTGTAATATAAAATTATCAAATATTTGCCACACACTAAAATGAAAAAATATCTAAAGAAAAGAAAAGGCAATGAATAAAGAGAAAAAAAAAAGAATTCAGAAGTGAGAACAATAAAATTAATTGAACTATTGGGTTCCTGTACGTAGTCTTGGTAATTGAGCTTATCACACGTCGAATCGATTAACTCTGAAAAAGGAAGAAGTTGAGGAAATAGCCAATGAAGTTAACTGAAATGTATGAAACGTTTTTCAGTAGCCAAACAAAATACAGCTATCTGTTCGTAAAAAGAATTAAACGAAAAAAAAATGTTTGACAATTTAAAAATCAAGCCATATTTTCTTGCATATAATAATTTCATAAATTGGGCTAATCAATTCAGATTTCTGACAGACTCGATTATGCCAGTACAAATATTTACGGATTTTTTTCAATGCTTTGCCAGACAACACACTTTTTACATTTTTGCTTTGATATTCTTTTTATAAAATTTTGAATGAGTTTTCTTAAAGATTGTTGCAGTAAATTCTAGAGTAAAAATATTGAAGACGTTTTCAACAAATGATCAAACTTGTGTTAAAATGTTTTCCTTTAAAAAAATGTTCCAAATATCATATGGTACATTTTTTATTCGATAAATTGCTTCTTTATAAGTTTTCTGCCGTTCTGGGAATACGCATATACGTGTCTTATTCTGTCATTGTAGGAATTTCGTACTCTCATCTTGTATATTTGTATGTCTTTTACCAAAACTGATTGACAAAAAAAATTCGACTTCAAGTTAAAAAAATCCAATTTTTTCTTGCAAGTTGAATTCTTAGATTCTATTTTTGCATACACGGGATTCTGAATCTCTTTTTGACGAAAATTTAATACTTGTTACTGTTTGAATGCCTGTTATAAAATTCGACATTCGATATTGAATTTCTTTCATATCGCATTTGACTTCTTTTGGTCCAGATTTTCTGACCTGCTGGCATAGATTATGAAAAATTTACAAATTTAGATACACGAGGGTTGAAGGCTAAATGTTGATGTAGTTAAAAACCGTAGAATAAGAGTTGCATACTGAAACTACCTGAGTCTTAATGTTCTTATGAACTGTGCAGTATAGTGTAGAGTTCTCTAGAGTTTGCTACTAAGCTTCTGATATATTATTTACATTTTTATTGCCATTTTACAGAAAAAGATTGATTTTTATCCTATGAGAGAAATGAATAAATATTGCTAAACATGAATTACTTTGTCATAGAATCCTTACCAACTTTTTATAGTTTTAAGCAAATTTTTGATAATTAAGAAAACATGAAACACACAAAAAAAAAATCTTATTTGAAAAATTAACAAAGCATTTGTCGATCCTTAGAAACAAAGAATTTTCAAATCTGACTCTTTGTCAATCATCATTCTCTTTAGGTCAAAGAACTCAATATTTCATAATGGATCATCGGTTTGATTTCATTCATTTTTATCAATAATTTTCTTGTACTCAAAATGCATCTTTCATATCAAATTCTGATTGAAAATTTGTTTAATATCGTATTAGTTTAAAAAATCTCACATGGAGTTTTGATTATTTCTATAAGTTAAAGTTTTCACAAGTCAAAAATGATTTTCCATTTTTTAAAGGCCCATCAAAGCTCAATTTTTTTTTCTTTCTGTCAATGATTTACTTTAAACGTCATATGGTCAATTCATTTATTTTATGCTGAAACATTTGAGCACTTTTGAGGGAAACTTTATTTTAAGTTGTAAATACCTGCTAAATTATGCGGAAAAAACCCGGCAAAAATTGTGAATTTTTTTCAAAACAAATTGAGTACTTTTATAAAACCATATAAAATACTATTTGAGCTGAACTTCTTCATACAACAAAACTGAAATCTTAGCATTTTGAGATCCATGTCCTCTCGCGATTTATTTTTCTTATCGGAAAAAAAGCAATTGAGACCAAGGGATAGATACAAGGAAATCCATCCCCAGCAGACTATTTTAGAACAAGTATTTTTTTGAAAACGTAGATCTCCAGATACATAAGCAATTGCTTCTTTTGAAGATATATTAGTTTTCTCCATGAGCTACACAAAAATAAATTTAACTTTTGTTGGAGCCTCTCCCCCAATTTTCTTAAAATAATCAATTTCACTTAACAATTTTAAACTAAAATCACGTGATTTCATCACTTGACATATCACATTCAAAACTTCATCACTTCTATGTAATGTCTGAAGAATCGACATAATTGTACAACAGTTTCCGCCATTTCTCTTTTTGGTATTTACCTTAAAAAGGTTCATACTTGTAACCGTCTGTTACAAATCCCAACAGAATTAACTGAAACGAAACTAAATGACAGCAATTATCGTGATGCAATGTGTAAAAGCTAACTATTTTTAAAAGCTATTACGAATGATGTTTTTCTTCTTAATTTTCGTGTCATTCTTTAAAGATTAAAAGGAAAAGAATTCAGGTACAATCCAGTAATTCAGCAGCTTTGGATTGTTCAACTTTAAAACAACAAATAAGTTTATTCTATAAGCGAATAGAAGCATTTTAATTTCATTGCAAGTCTAATATTCTTGTCTAATATAATTTACGCTTATATTTTTTCTGTACAAGGCTAGAATATCTCATTATGTTATACACATAGATTACTGAAGATAAATATAACAAGAATGGGCGGCTTCACAACGCACGAAATGATGAAAGGCAAAAATTTGCCGATTCAGTGAATAAGTCAGGGAATGAGGTTCCAATCTAAGTCAAAGGAGTATATATATATATATATATATATATATATATATATATATATATATATGTGTGTGTGTGTGTGTGTGTGTGTGTGTGTAATGTAAGCTCTCTATTAACGATAAGAGAGTACAATCGATCAGCAAGAGAAGCTTGGATCTTGTTAAGAGTCAGAAAGCGTAACTTTCTCACTTAAAGGAGAAAAGGAGATATTTATTAAACTTTCTCTAGTGATGCATGTTTGCTGATTCCAGTAGTCTTAGTGGAAGATTACATAAGGGTTGGTCAAAGACCAACCCCGATTATTTTCTTTATGGAAGTAAATCCACTAAGTTCTATGTGGAAACCGACAATAGAATTGTTTCTGAAAATCTCTCTCTTTCTCCTAGAAAAACAAATATAGTTCTCTGAAGCGTTGTATTTACTTATTTAAGCGTGAAGCTTTTGTAAGTGTAAGTTGCCTACACGATCTTGGAAAGGTGTTTAAGATTGATAAGAAAGACATATTCGGGTCTCTTATTACGATAATTCAACTAATTTTTAATGTTTTACTGAAGTTCCTAATAAATTTGGTATATGTTATAAATTATTTTTAAAAAATTAATCCTAAACATTCATTAATATTAAAGGCATTCTTAAGCTGAAATTAAAATCAGGTAGAAAAATTAATTTTTTTCCTATTCGCACACACTCATATACCCAAACGCACGCGTATATACGATTTTATCAACTAGTATTATAATGCTTAGGATTACATAAATACAGTTTTTAGTTTTTAGGATTGTAATGTTGAAGATCTCTAGATTTCTTTTATAGTAATACTTTTGGAATCCACTGTTTAATGCGTATTAGTTCATAGCGCATTAAAACCCTTTAGAGTATAAGATACTGTTCACAATTTATAGGTATCACGTATGCTTACCCAAATAACAGTATTTAATGTATTATAACAGTACAACCTCTAAAATAATTAGTGAAATACTACTAATTAAGCTAAATGAAAAATAATAATTTTTTTATATCTTTTCCAGAAATTTATCTTCCTTCATTCACGCCAAGAATTTTACTATGTTCTTTAATATAATTTAGAAATCTTTAAATGAAAAATTCAATGACTTAAAAATATTTATAAAAATCCATAAAAGGCTTGACATTTGTTTGGTTTTCTAATTAAGTCGAAGACAGAATCTATGTTCTAAGCATTCTTCCTCTTCATAAAGAGCAAATCACAGTGGGAAAGAGTAGTTAATTAAGTCAATTATCCGTTTTCCTAAGGGCGTCCTTCTTGTGAATGAGAATTAGAGACATGCCACATAATGTATATTTAATCTACGGCTAAAATTTTGAACTTAAATTCTCGAAATTACCAAGTATCACTTGCATCAAATCTCAAATTTATTTTTAGAGTAATTCAGGGGATTCCGAATTGTCATTATAATTTAATGATGATAAATCTAGAGAAGTAATTTTTCACTCCCTCTTCTTTGTAATCTTAATATCATTAGTCTTTTCTATTTTTCAAATTTAATTTTACCTTTTTTTACCCGCATTAATCCAATAAATGTAACAAATCATATTGATTTAAAACAACGAAGTAGATTGGAAAAAGTAATTTTTTTATCCAATTAATTTTCAGGTGAACTATAACAGTGACTACACTTGAGCGAGTTCCTCTTTTTCCATACGTCCATATCATTCTGAGAGGGGACAAGAAATAAGGAAGTGTAGAATGCATTTAAAATTTTAAAATTCTAAATCCTTTTACCGGAGAATACTAATTCACCAGAAATATCTCTAAAGAAAAGTTTAAGTAATAAATTATCCTCTACTTTCTCTCAATGGCACACCTAAAGGGGGCAAAGAACTTATCTGTCTCTAGGCCTCCAGCATCCGGGGGAACGGCATTGATGTTACGAAATCTTAGAGTGAAATATTTTTCATTCTCTCAAATGTACTAAGAAGTAAAATAAAACATTTGTATAATCAGTCCATCACGCCATCATTATAAGGATATCTTTTTCCTATGATTTTTGTCGCTTTCTGATTTCGAAGCACGTATTTGTTTCATATACCTACCAGAAAATAATTTGTCCCCTTCACTACTCTAACATGCTTGATTCCCTCCCAGAAACATTTTTTACTGTATGAAACAGGTTCCGAGATTGTCGTAAGGCATTAGTATATCTCCTGAATTTTGCGGGCCAAATGATTTGTGTTTGTATGTTAGACAGAAAATTGATTAGGCTGCGGTGAAGTATTTTCGTAGATAGTTATAAAACTCTACCCGTTTCTCCATCATATTTTCGTTCCAATAAAATGTAAGTAGTGCAGTTTTTATAAATATATAGTTACTTTGCTATGTAATTTGCTGTGTACGCTTTCTTTAAAATAATTTTTAAATGCGTGAAATGCATTTGTATAGTCATTTTTAAATTGGTAATAAGTTTTTGATGGATTTAGATTTCAAAGAGCTGATAGTTGGAGAGAGTTTCGAGAGTAAATCTTCAGATTTTACTGACTATTGAAACTTCCATTGCCAGTTGTGACATATCTTTCAGTAAATTTAAACTTATCTTGTCTTACCTGAAATCATCCATGGCGCAGGAAAGATTACCAACCTTAACTTTTCTGAGGGTTGAGCAAGAGGTTACCCACAGCATACATTTTTATGAACTAATCGAAAAATTTTCAGCAAAAAATATGGGAAAAAGTTTCCTTAAATTTAATGACTTCATTTAAACCATAATACATCAAACTATTTTTTTTTACTTTATACTAACTTCATTTTCAGGTTATTATATTAATATATCCAATGTATATATAATGTTCAAGTTTTTGTAATGTTATATTTGAGTAATTGTATTTTCGAGCTTTACCACATAGTTGTCTTAACTACTTTACTTTCTTTTATCTTTATAAATATAGTGAAACGGTAACAATATACGCATAAAAATGTTTCAAAAAATTGAAATATTTCAAATGAAATGTCTAATTTTTTAAAAAAAATACTATTATTTTAAGTTCATTTTTTTTAAAAAAAGTACTCTTTCTATTCTCGATTGAATTTTGAGGATAAAGGAAGGGACGAGAAATCCTCAGTTGTGAAATTCCTATAGCTACATCTTTGCTTTTACTTTCGTAAATAGGATCTGAGAATAACGTAACACAAAAATATTTAAAGATGGGTTTTCCCCTTTTAAGTATATCATCTTTCTTTAAGTGTCAGTTTTTGGTGGTTTCGTGGAATCGGCGAGCACACATTTGCATTTCCAGATATTTCTGAAGGAAAGAGGAATATCAGTCTCTCGAGATAACTCACCTGTTGAATAAATCCAATATGTCATCTAAGATGAGGTCTAGGAACTTTTGATCAAACCGGAAAATGTTTCAACAATTCTTTTCACCCAAAAGGGTTTTGGTAAACAGGAAAACTTAGACAGAAATTTTAAGAAAATATTTTTTTTCTGAATTAAAATTTACTATTTTTTAAGTTATGTCCTAAAATTACTTTGGCTAAAAATTATGTTGTTTTTGTCACTAATAGCCGTCACGTAGCTCAATAATTAGATTAATTTAAAATCGATCTATAGCCATTTGATAGTCTCCGATTGAATTGAACCTAAGATCTATTAGATACGAAGCTTACGATTTTTCCACCTGACTACCGCTGCCTCCACAGTGAGATTAAAACGCAGAAATATCATCGTCAGATAATATTTAAATAGGTATTCAAAATTAGTTCCTTGAAAATGTATTAGAAAATTAGTCGAGTATTAATAATACATAAAGGTACTCATTAATTGCATTGAGGTTTATACATATCCCTTATCAATCCTGGACAAACTTTAATTGGGAATTTTGTATCTGCTTAACAAATATCAGATATAAATATCTTTACTTTGCATATACTTCAAGTTCTGAATTTTAAGTCTGTGTAATTATTCTCTCATTATCTAAGTTTAATCAACAATGCTTTATATATTGGAAAGAGGAGGAGGGGGTGCTTGGGGCTTACTTTTAAAGCAAATAGGTATTACAAATAAAATATTTGAACTTTCAATAATAACAGTTTACTTAGGGAAAAATTTACCCCGAATTCGTACGTTAGAAACAGCCGTTTCTGCAGCTAAACTGTAATTCAGTCCATATTTTATTTCATTGGAAAAATTAATTTTCCCTCTTATATATATATATATATATATATATGTGTGTGTGTGTGTGTGTATTAGAAAAGGAAAGGAGATAACAAACATTTTCAGATTACATCTATATAGATCCTTTAATTTTTAAACTATTTTTAATGACTAGCGTTTGTGTTCAAAGAGGAAAAGAATGTTTAACTGGAATTATGAAACCTTTTTAATGACTGCAATTTTTTAATAATACTGAAGATGGATGCATAATTGGATGAAAAAGAAAATATAATTAACTTTATTTTTAATGATATTATGCATTTTACATAGAATTTTCAACAAAATGTTTTACGCAGTAACTAAGAATTGACGAATATAATTAAGAATTAAAATACTAATAAATAACTCAGTTTCCAAATAATTTTAATGTAATCAGATTTTGCGGAAGGGAAATGCTATAACTAAGCCAATTTTAATGATTTAATGTATTGGATGATTCATTAAATATTTTTAGATTAAAATTATAACTGAGTTTATGTACTATATATAATGATGTACTAACATGGACATTTTTGACACAATTATGCAAAGAAAATGTAATTATTTAATGGTTTGACAATTTAAAATTAGAATTCTGAGACAAGTAAGAAAATACTTCGACACACACATACACGCACACAGGAATTTCTAAAGCAGAAAAGTATACTTACTGTATTTGCACCATGTATTCACTTTTATGGTTTATTTTACTGCTCTTCTTAGAACGTCTAGCAGGTGCAGAAGAAAGAAAATTTAACTGAAAATATAAAAGATATTTGATTAGGGTCTGAAGCATTATACTCTGATTGAATTTACGCTATGTATTTAATGTCCCCGTCTATTTTTTATATTTTTTAAGTCAAACCTTGATTCTTATTCTCTGTTTAAATGATAAAAAATATTGGCAGGTCATTTAACAATCCAATGATGTGCAAAAATAGGAGGTTTAAAAATATATATTTTTCTCCATTTTTTCAAGTTGAAGAACTATCGGTTAACAAACCTGTCCTGTTGAGGTGTTCTTATATCTGATATAGTCTATTTTGAATCAGCCCTCCTTACAAATGGTATTAATTAGAAAAAAGAATCATAGACCTTTCGAGTCCCGTATTTTATAACACTCGAGTAGAGTTCTGATTCATCTAAAGACCTGTCTTGGAGAAAAACTGCTACACGTTAAATGAGTCCATGGCATGGTATGGAAGTTAGGAGAGTATGACATCAGGCGTCCTTTTTGTGACTTAACTGGGGTTAAAATTAAGAGGACCATTTTTCGTAGCCTCCGTATAACAATAGTGATTTTAAGTTCAAACAAAAAAAATTGAAGATAGCTTGTAAGAATGTATTTTTAGAATGATTCTAATAAAAAAGATATATTAATTAATTCAGGACACAGTAAATATGATCAAAATATTATAAAAGAAACTTTTTATCCATAAATGCATTAGAAGAGAACATGTAAAATGAACTTGCAGTTTATGGGCATAACAAAGGAATAAAAATGTTCCCATTAAACAAAGAGCCTTAATGAAACCCGTCATTCGATTTAAAATGCTTTAAAGTGAATGTATGCATATGAAATGATTTTACCCACTCTGGTAGAAAATTTGAAATCGATTGCTAGCTCGCATAAAAATTACCGCGTTTGATCTTAAATCGATGCGTCCATGTGACGGGAATTCTTGCGAGAGATAGAAGATATAAAATCCGTGAAACAGCATACTAGTGATAAGACATTCCACTCCATCACATCTCTTCTGAGATAATTTTTCCTCTTTCTTGCATGATATAGAAGGCAACTTATCTAAGAGTCGTAAAAAACATAGAGAAATGAGAGCTGACGCAGCTCATATGTGGAAAGTCTTGAAGAACAGTTTTGTTTTGTTCTTAAAATGAACTGGATTTCTGTTCCCTTTTTTCGGTTAAAATAAAACGTCACCCTAATGGTTATCCAGGCGTGAGATAGGGTTGAAAAGCGTATGCAAAGTAGCTCCTTCCGCTACGAGGCTGATTGGACCTTCTACTTGAAATAGCGTAATGAGATCGGCTCTACCGCGCTTGTAGCGTACGTGTCTTGAATTTCTACAGCAAACAAAATTTTATGAACAACAAGGGGGTTGAATATTTTAAACTCAGTCAAGGAATCGTAGGGACTGTGTGGTCGAAACGATTTCAACGTCTCGCAGTCTTCCTTGAGTTCTTTTCAGATGCTTGTTACACATTTGGTGTTGTATAAGTAAGCATACGTGCATAACTTGACTTAGAGGTTTGTGCATTTCGCGCATTCAGTGCATTATAAGTATGTGGGTAGTTTTATAGACGTCAGAATTCACTGATGTAACAAGATATGCCCATAATAAGGAAAAAACAAGTTTTAGTTTACATGCGTTAAAGTTCTTGTACAGAATAAACTTTTTATGAGCAGTATGAGCTAAATATCTAGTTAATGATATTGGTATTAGTACAATTTTTTTTTAAAAAAATTTATTCATTATATCTGGCCACAGTAGCTATGGGTAAAATGTGTTTCTTAAACGAAGATGTCCCTATTACATACATCGTTAATTTATCAATAATCGTCGTACTGAAAAATTGTAACTACATTCCGTCAGATTCAATTGGGTTTCAAGGTTCTCACATGGCGTGGGGTAGAAGAGTGGTGAAATCCATAATAGCTCACGAATTGCCTTTTTACCATGCCTCGAGATTATGAAGCAGTTTGTCACTTTAGTGCGGCATTGAAAAAACACGCAATCGGTATTTTAAAATTTTCATTTAATACAGAAAACTTTTTAAGAAGAAATAAATTAATTTTAGTTAAAATACAGTTAAATGGTAGTTAACCGTAAGTTTCCAAATGATTTGAAGCTGAGATATGAAATATCCCGACATTGAACATGGATGAAAATTTGTGGATTCAAATCTTGAGGTTTTAACTCAATCTAGGGAAAACAATAGGTTAAAAAAGGCTTTATCAAGAGATTTGAAGTTTTCATCGTTGTTATCGCAGCTAAATATGAATCATTTCTGGAAGAAAAATCATGCTGCTAGGATCCGTTGGTGGTATTGCAGCTCGATACTCGAAAGGCCCAAGGCTCATAATTTGATAAACATTATCGACGACTTGACCATAGTGTGAAAATAAGAAGGTTACTTGTAACTGAATTCACCTAGATCTGAAAACTTTTATATGGCTCTTAGTGGGAAAATTCGCGGCTCAGATGTTGCCTACATCAGCTGAAAAAGGTCCAGAATTAAATTGCCAACAAATTTAGTCCCCTTGTAAAGATTTCAAACTGACTGAAACACAGCTGAGAATCAGAATCCTGCAAAAAGTTTTTAATAATGGACTGTTAATATTTTGTATCAAGTAAATTAGATAAAAATAATAAATTGGATATATTCATAATTATTTTCTTACACGCACCCTAAATTATACGCATAAAACTTTACTGGTAAAATTGCTATTTACCGTGTACAAATTTTTAATGGTCAATAAGATACCACCCTAGTTAGCTTTTTTACGTAAATGGAAACATTAAGTTATTCTCTCTAAACTTTCTAAAAATCTGAATTTGCTTAAAAAAATCAGTTTATCATAAAAGAGCAGAAAGGATGTTCAATTACTATAAGGGTACAATAAATCAAGCTTAAAAAATAAATAATCTCCCTATAAATGTACATTTCCCATAATTAGTAACCTCTAGAGAAAAGAGGTTATAAACATGTATTTTACATGCATCACAAATGCAGTTATATTTTTTGTTATAAAGACTTTTACTATGCTTTGAATGTTTTAAGAAGCTTTTTAATGACTATACCACACTGTAATAAACTAAACCATTTGTGCCATATACAAATTTTTAATTATTTAATATATCAAGCTAATTATTATTGAAAACTTTGTCTTAAGTGCATCCTGAGGCGCTGATAAATGAATGTGGAAATTTTCTTTTCAATAGACTCTTCTTCGCCGATCTTTTAAAACGAAGTCTGTTAATCAATCAACGACATGCATACTTAACAGGAAAATAGACACAGGTTTGGACATTAATTCACTTCTCTTGTCACTTCCTCTACCTTCCTCTACCTAATAATTGCGTAGATTTTTCGGAGGAACTTAACCGTAGAAACCATCCATCTTGTTCATTAGTTTTTAATTTTTCTGAAAATATTTAAAAACGTCGTTTTTGAAGTTACCAAAGGAATCGATTATTTTAATTCTTTTCTGCTGATTTATGTCTAGAGCTGAACTAATTCCGTCACTTACAGGTACAAAAGAAGTGTAGGTTGGATTCTTTGGACTTCCCCCAGTGTGTTCTTCATAGCTTTGGTGTTTAATGTGTTGAGCTAATGTTTGGAAGCTTCAAATAGAAAATTTTCCTTTTCATTATTGATTAAGAAGCACTCTTTATTTGTTAGACTTGGAAAAAAAGAAACTTCTCGAAGTCCAGAGATGTTAATTGCAGCTGTTAAGATTCAGAAGGAAAAATTAATTGCTTGGTAGGAGAACCGTATATACTGCTTTTTTCTTTAACACAAAATTGGATACAGAAACTGAACTGATTATACTTTCAAAGGAATATTTTGCATTATTTATATTTCCATTAAATTCTAAGCATGCTGGTAAATATTTTCTTGTAAAATTAGAATAAAATTTATGTATGTAAAACATTTTATTTTGCAGTGGTGAGCCAGCCATTCACATTGAAACATTTTTTTACTTCTTTAGCCTATGTATTTAGACTTGATTGGGATAAATATTATCCTAATGCACTTATAATGATTAAGTACAAATATTTCTGAACACTGTAAGAGTATGAAAGAACATTATACGAAAATTTATGAGGAATCTAAATATTTATATTCGATATACAAAATGTAAAATTAATTTATTTTAACGAAATATGAACAAATTGAGAATTTGAAGGAAGCATTTAATTGTTATCTTGAATGCTTAAATGTTTATCCGAACTTATTTTTAAATATTTCATAGAATAAGAAAACTAAAGTCAAAATAAGTTTGCTTTATATTACACTGTGTACTTATAGCTAAGAATTTGCGTTTTGTTGTGTTTTATACACACACAAACAAACCGTAATTACTATAGACGCAATAGCTATTATTTCTTGTAGTAGGCTAAAATTAAAACTAAGCCTTTTGAGAAAAAACTATAAATATCTTTATTCCCTCTTATTTTTCATAAAAACGTCATTTAAATTAAATTAAAATTTTTTTAACTGCATTAATGAAATTAAATCCATTTGATTTATATGGTACCATGCACAAATAAGTAATGCAGTTCGTAAAATTATTTAAAGAGACATTCGTCTTTCTTATTTTTTTAAATGCTTATATTCGCTTCAATCGTAATATTAAATTTGATTTGTGAAAAATGTTTTAATTGAAGCGAAAATTCTCCATAAACTTAGGCGATGTAGAAAAACACTCAATTCGAGAAACATTTTCAACACCTTCCATTGCCTTTAAAACTGAAATTTTTGCTGAGGTTAATTAATGAATAATTTGCTGAGGTTAGGTAATGAGTCACAAAATAATAATTTATAGCTAAGCTCAGATGTTATATTACCTAACATTGTTATGTAGAATAATCGAAGAAGTATTTTAAATTGCAATGTATCTCAAGATACTAATATAATATGGTACAGGAGTAGAGAAGAATGAAATAATAATTTAGAAGTCATCGTCATTGTATAGAGGTTGGAAACTATATTGTCTGTTGTCATATATTAGGTCATTTCATAGCTTAAACTAAACTATTAAATTAAAGCAAATTAATGTAATAAAATCATGTAATTTAATTTTACCACGCTTACATACATATGACTAAGATTTACAAATTTGTTATTAATTAATTCTAGTTAAATATTTTATAAAACCCTATCTGTTAAGATTTCAAAGTTTTTGGAAAAAGAAGTATCATAGTGAATGTATCTAATTAACAATGAAAAAATAATGCTCGTGGGAAATGTTTCATACTATGTATCATATTTTCTAAATAGCAAGAGAAGCAACAGTTGAATTTGACTTATAGATAAAATATATGTCGCTTGCTCACATTATAACTATGTTAAAACATTCTTAGGTAAAACTGTAGCTTTACACATATATTATTCTAAGATAACTTTTTTATCTAAATATTTTCATGATATATTTCAATAAAAAACTTTGCTTTTGAATGTAAGAAATGCAGAATAAATGGCTTTTCAAACAGGATTGGGAAATGTGTTGAATCTATATTTATTTAAACAAATTTCCACTAATTCTGACTGAAAGGCTATAACTGAACTTAAAAGGAATTCTAGATAGGAAATTATAAGCAATCGAGGAAATTTTCCACAATCTTCAGATACATGGATCCTCGATTTGGCTCGAAACGTTTCTCATGTACGTTGAAAGATCTCATCTAATTTATTTAATATACTTGGACAGATTTCTCACTGTGCTCTAAATGGATTATGATAACCTTAATGGATTTTGATACATCCACCCAGACGCTATCAACGCATATCTATAGAATTCAGAGTGCCTAAAATTACACTACAGAGAATATAATCGATAAATTCTAAATAAGGTTCAGTTTGAAAATATTATTTTAAGGTACCTTAAGGAGTTAGGTTAATGTTCTACTTTTATTTCAATTACTGCTTGTTTTTCTCAAGAGAACCTTTTATAACTGAAAAAAAGTTATGAATTTTTTATAAAAAGTTATAAATTTTTTATATAGTCTCATAGTTTTGAAGCAAGCATTCAAAACTCCTGAAGTAATTAGTCGTACAAAACCTTATGAAAGAAATTTAATTCGTCGAGCCATACACAATTTTACATAATGAAAAACAAACTTTTTTAAAAATATAATTTAACACTGAATTTATAGATAATGTTATAAACAGTTTATGTTACATGTATGCTGGATAACAAGTAATAAATCAAATGAGTCATATTTTTCAAACTTCATTGCTTTAATGGTGAAAATATACGAACATTTGAAAAAAATTCATTATCAAGAAATCCTAATAAATAAAGGAGGAAAATATTGTAAATAGAGATCTTTTGATTCAAGAAATAGCCTAGAAAAATTTGTTTAAATTTAACTTGAATCGAATCGTGAATTAATCAAGTAATTTAACTGAAGAGTCATGTATCACTGACTAAGTAGTTTGGGGGGATTGTTTCATGAAGAAATGCCACTTTACTTGCGTTTAAATTAATTTAGGTTAAACGATCAAGCTCTCCACCCTAAATTTTTAAATATTTACTATATTAAATCAACATTAATCAGAGTGTCATGCTTTCTCTATCAGTCGACTGCCATTATTAAGTTATACATTGTGATTCTTAAAGAATGCTGCTCTTCTTGAGATCTCAAAACAGTATTGCGATTTTAATACTACTTAATACATCTAATGTTCATATGTATATTTAAAGATGCTTTTCAAACTATATATTTCCATAACTGGAAATTCTGGCCATGTTCATGCGAGTACTTATTATATTTTTTTACTCTTAATTCTTAATTTATTCATAGTTAATGAGAGTAGATTAAATCATATATGTAAAATAAACATGAACGTGTTTTTCAAAAATTATTACAAGTTTGAAAGTTTCGTTACTTTTTCTGATTCATCTTATGCTAATCAGATAATAATATTTCATAAATGTTTCTTTATACAAAATAAAGATGATTATTATATATATAAGATTTTTCATGGCAGAAATATATAGAATTAGTTCTTAAGTTTCAAAATAAGGCCCATCAGAACCAATTTAACTCATTAAAATCCTTCAATATCCTTGGGGAGTTAACATTTGGTAGCGTCTGAAAGCATTGACATTTTATTCACGAGTTGGTAAACCTAGAATATAACTCTCCTACGAACTGAATATGCGTATCGAACAATTGGATTCCAATACATCCTATTGTTGATGTTCCAAATAATAAGATATATTTAGGGCTTGCATGAAATCTTTCAGGGCCATAATACCGAGTAGGTTATTAAGGTTATTTGCTGTATAAGTAATTCAAGTACAGTTTAGTCTTTAAATTCGAAATCACCTTCAGGATTGTAGAAGCAGACAAAATTTTATGCTTTTCAACAATTTATCTGGATTACTTTTCTTTGTTTTCCGGCCATAATTAAAATAAGCAAAACATTAGAAGCAGTTTTTCGTTTCGTTACTTGAATGAATAAGGCTTAGAAGAACTTATAATAACTGATTGATGCTAAAGTAGTGAGTGAATCAAGGAACACGTAAGACCAAGCAAATAATATTTCCGAATAAATAAATTAGAAATTTATAATTGTTAAGAAATAATTTTATAGACAGACTCGTTGAATTACACCACAAAAGGATTACGAACTATTTTTCTTGAAGGCTTAATTTTTAGATAAATCTAGAACTCTTTAGTAAACACAATGAACATTTTGGGAGAATAGCACGTCTTGTTATTAGTGCAGATAATTCACTAAATCCTTTGTAAGGTTATCGAATTTTCCATTTTCTCTTATTGTACCATACACTCCGTCAGAAAATTATATATTTTAGGACTTGAATCAAGATAGAAAAACTTCTCGGCATTATATATATGCTTCAGAAAATAGCTTGAAGGGTTCTTTGTGTATGCATATATAAGAGCGAGTTTTTATGTTTTCAGAACATAAATTGGATTAGATTTGGCGTAAAACCCACAAGGAATCTTAAGTGCCTAGTGAGAAAGATGGTTAAATAATATTTTTACGGACATTGTAGAGTTTCATAAATCTTTGTATACATTCTTAAAAGCGAATTTATGATTAAAAACATTTGTGGTGAATAACAAGTAGTTATGGATGTTTATTTCAATAGAGCACAATACAGTTTATTACCTGTATGTATTTCAGTTTTTGATACAAATGGAAATATATATATTGCAAAACTATTTTTATAACTTATTTATAATGGTGGGGTATATTTGATAGTATGGTTTAAGTTATGTATATGATGAATAGTAAAATTTCATTATCAATATGTTTCTTTGCTTTGGTGTTATGTTCTTTAAATAGCATTTTACATTTTTGTTATCTGTTTTAGATCTGAAGACAGTTTGGAAATAATGCTTACACTTTTAATAATAATAATATTTTACGCAGTTCCTTATTTAAATAGTTCTCCCTTCTTGAACTTTTTCAGAATTACAAGATTTGTTGCCAATAGCATACTGTGTGCTTTAATGAGATATTAACTTTAGATAACGCTTACTTAAAACGATAATGAGGGTATTTATTTCTTACAGACCAATTTTGATGAATTGATTTTAATTATAAAGATTCTAATTAAGACTAAAAATATCTTATTCAGCTTTCTGACAAAACAATTTTGCTTTAATTTTAAAAATCCTTTTAATGACTTGTTGTTATTTTAGACATTAATTAAACATCAGCTATTTTCAAAAGCAAAATAATTAGCTGCCATTACATAAAATGGTTAACAATAAATATTAGATTTTTATCAGAACTGTACGAATATTTGATTTTCGTAATACTAGAACTCAATTAATATGAAACAAGTAATTAGTATTGTGATTTTTCTAAAACGTAATTAGCGTAATCTTAGAAAATTATATTTCTCTTCATAGTAAATAGGAATTTGTTGAACTGAAATATGCTGTTAAAGAGAAAACAATCAAGTTTTCACAATCAAAATGAAATATTTAGTTTTCAATGATTTGAACAGCGTTTATATTTGTTCTTTAAATACTTGATATTATTTAATTATATTTTAGCTTAATTATTTTGAAATAGGAAGAAAAAATTGTTTTCTATTTATAATTTCTAAAAGGGAAATAAACGATCAAAGATAAATAACATTCTTGTTATTCACAATGACAGAAAGTTAATAACAAACCAATTATTTTCAAATGAAGCAATAAGAATTAAACCAATTCAATTTACCAAGACAGGATATTGAAAACATACCAAATATAAATTTAATAATTCATACTCAGAAATTTTTATTTAATAATATATTTGTTAATATATTAAAATGTGTTAACATGATTATAAGTGGCTACACAACAATGCTACAATATTTTTAATGGATAATATATGAATATATTATTATATATCACACATTTTTTCTTTCAATATTCGATGTCCAGTATATGCTATACATATAGTATATGCCAGTATATGCTATGCATAGTCAAATATAAATTATGCGCTCACACACACACACACACACACACACAATACGGCCAAATACTTACACAGCAAAAAAAAAAGCACAATAATACTACACACACATTACTGTTACCGCACACACACACACACACACACACACACACACACACACACACACACATCTTTTTTTACTACAGGTGGCATTTGTAAGGCAAGTTTGAGTTACCATTGCGTGCTGCCATCTGTTAAATGGTGTCAAAACAATTATGACAATGAGTAATAGGTTAGTTTTGAATGATGACACGTCGGGTTGTTGTCATAATTTCGTGTCGATTTGTCACCATCGTTGATGCATGGATTTGTCGTTAGTCACTGGAAACCACGAAACAATCAAAACAATCTGTTGCTTTCAGTGAATATGGTGAAAGTACGAGTAAACGAGTTCCTTTTGAACCCCAATCTCCTATAATACATATTTTGAATTTTTAAGTAACGAAACTGTTTGCCTTGCAAGAGAAGAGATTAATATTTTTAAAGTTTTGTTTCAGTACTTTTAATATAGCTTCCCGTTTAAAAACAACGTCTGAGAAAGGAAACTTTGTCACATTATATTAAAAGTGATGCTTTATGAATCGGACAACATAATTGTTTTGTTGTAAGCAGCAATATCTTTGAAGTTTTTGCTTCTATTCAGAAGCTGTGTAGATTAGTTCGGCTAAGTAGAGAAGGTTGGTTCTTTTGTTACAGTTATAAACTTCATGTGTGTGGTCTTCTGGAGACGATAGAGATGTAACTCCATTAAGAATGCCTTGCCAAATAATGAAAATTGTTAGCTTATTAAATTGAGCTTGATTTCAAAGCATACGCATGTTGTAGTTTGGAATTAAACAGTTAAAGATACCTGCGCAAGTGTTATCCTTGTAATTTAATTGTAGTTCGAGATTACGAGGTCCTTTGTTTCAGGCAAAAACACAAAATTAAATGAATATGTTCGTTTAAGTTTTATTTTTTCAATTTATTACTATCACCAGGGTAATTAATTGTTAATAAATTAAATGTTATTAAGTAATATTACATAAATAATTTTAGTATGGAAGCTTTTCTTTAAAATGTTCAGAAATCTTTAGAATCCTTAAGTTAATGTTAGACAATTGTATTTAAGAAGAACCTCAATTTTTTTTAAAAAGAATCCCTTAATTAATGACGCATCTACAAACCTTTTAACTAATTTTATTTCTTGTTATAAATAATTTCTATACCTCACTTAAGTTCACTAATTCTCAAATGTAGAAACGCTCTATAGCAAAATGCTTACTTTCTGAGTTTTTTGAAAGTAAATTGAAACGAATGTTATTAGATTTTTAAAAAGGTTACGTGTTGTTTCAGTTTTCAAAGAAAAAGAAATATTAAAATATTCAAATGCTAAGCTTTCATTTCGAATACAAAGCTACCAGAAAAGCAATTTAAATTCATATATTCAGAAGAATAAATATTTAAGACATTTTCTTCAATTATTCGAGTAATGCTTTCTGAAAAAAAATTAACTATTGTGTTTACATTTGGTGGAATAAATTTACAGAAGAAGGTTTTAAATGTAGTTTTGTCTTTTTAAAAGTTGAGGAGCACTCACATAGTTATTTTTCTTTTGAACGCTCATCAAATTCAACTGAATCTATTTAATATGCTCATATTTAATAAACCAATAATTCTTAAGAAATGTGTGGATGCTAATATCAATTCTTCTATAAATTTAATTCTGACTGAAATATTATGTTAATACTATAATATGGCATATACAATGCAGATTTACAACAGTGAACAATTCTTTAATAGAAATGTAAGAATATATAATTATAAAGCAGTAAATGAAAGAAATCCAAGCAAAAATATTCATATAATATGGTATAATACATCGGAAAGAAATATAAAAGATTATTATATTATGCATGAGATTAAAAGTACATAACGTACATAAAGAGAAATGCAGCTCACAATAAATAGAATAATTTCCTTCTATGCTGAATATTGTGTTCAAATGAAGAGTCAAAAACTATTAAGAAAACCGAGCCCATTATCCAATTTCATATGGCGATGCATTTGTTGTAATTAGATTATCTTTGTCAGACTAATTTAAAAACTGTATAATTTTCCAAACTTATATAAACTGTCTTCTTCAAGATGATATAAGAAATTCATATAATTTATCTTTTCGCTTAATGTGAAAGCTTTCTTCTGTGAGTTAAATTTTTTGAAAGCATGAACTTGCTTGTATCCCAGATAATTACTAGCAATTTTAACTAATTATTAAGCAGTTTTAACTAATTATTGGTTTTAATTTACATAAAAAGATACTGGTCATTTGAAATGATTTGATATTTTTAATAAAGTTCTACATTTTCAGGAATGTAACTTAAGGAAATACTTACACTGTATTGAACCCTACTGTGGAAACACAAAAGAGTTTGTAATTATAATTCCTGTTTCGGGCCACTGTAGCTCTGTCAATAACATCACGAGTTTCAAGATCTACGAAATTTGAGTCCTGATTTAACCGAGAGTTTCTTTCTTTCAATAATGAGAGCAACTATAATTAATTCAAATCTGACCTCAGTTTACATTTGGTTGGTTCTTAAGGTTGATTGATTGATTGCTATGCAACGTCGCCTTTAGAAACAACACGAGGGCTATTGGTGACGCCCTTCGAAATTTTGAAACACAGTAAAGTGACGAAGACGTCACTTGAGGTGGTGCCTTTCTCTTTCAACATGATGACTTCAATCCCTTACAGATTTAATGGTCCTCAGGTCTGAAGCACTATGAGTTTATAGTGAAAGGAGAACTTGAACACAAGACTCGACAGAAACAATGTCAGACTTGACCTTGATCACTCGACAACAGAGGCTACTGTATGCTATGGGAATTAGGAAAGAAAAGTATCAGTGTAGATGCCATCCTGATCTTATAATCGTAGCTGAAATTATCGAGGTCTGATGACATTAGACATTTGTATAGCATTATGGATACTTAAAGCAAACGAAGCAAACTTAAATAATTTATTGAAATGTTACCTTTTTTTATTCATTATTAGAATAAGAGATAATTAAATGTAAATAATCATTACGCGTATCAGCTAAATCATATTAAATTAAAGTATTCATATTAAAATTATTAAAAGCATTTTTACACCCACACCCACACACATTCATGTTTATTTTTAAGAAAATGAGTTTAGATGAAATTTTCCAAAATTTTTCTAAATTTACTCTGAATTAAATGAAAATAGACAAAAACTCTTTTTAAACCTAAATTTTCTTTCTCTTAATGTATACTTTTAACTTGCTTCACTGATTCTCAAATGTAGAAACACTCGGTACTAAAATTCTTCCTTTCTGAGCTTTTTTTTAAAAAGTAAACTGAAATGGGTGTGTTATTACATTTTTAGAAGTGTTACTCGTAGTTTTAGCTTTCAAGGAGAAATAAGTATTAAAACATTCAAGCGCTTAGTTTTCATTTTAAATTTAAAATTACCGGAAAAGCAATTTAAATTCATATATTCAGAAAAGTAAATATTTAAGACTTTTTCTTCTATTATTTGAGCACTGCTTTCTGAAAAAAATAACTATTGTGTTTACATTTGGTAGAATAAATTTGCAGGAAACGAAGATTTGAAATATGTACAGTTTTTAAAAAGAGAGACACTCATATAGGGAAACTCATTTTTTATACTCAAGTATAAAAGTTCTGCGTGAAAAAAAAATGAGACTCTCGGATATTAATATCAATTCATATCTTATTTGATTACGAGTGAATGCGATCTTTGATTTTATATTAAAATCTCTAAATAATTCTCCCATAAAAACTTAAAAAGATTTTTAATTGAGTGGTAGACAGCATTAAAAGATTTAATTTAAAAGCTAAGCTTCCTATTTTGTGTAAACATTGAATAAATTGACATCACAATTCTTTCAAAATTATTCATGGGTTTTGTATCTGATATGTAATATAATTGGATCGTACAATAAAAAAGGAAGGAAAAAGTCTCCAATTTTCTTCTATGTCATGAAAAAACTAGGTGGAAAAAAAAGTGTAATTACACATTTTATTCTTATTTTGCTTATTTAAAGTTGAAAAAATATGACGTTATAATTAAAGCACATTTTAAAATATTAAAGAAGTCAAAGGAAATAAAATGAGAAATAAAGTTTGTGTTGTTGCGCATTTTTAATCTTTATTCAAAAAGAAAATAGGGTATTTAGGATTGTTCTGTATCTTAAAAATAAAATTTGGTATCAATTTAGCTTCAATAAGTAACATCAATAAAATTACATTCATTGCAACTCAATGCGCTTCATTATTACAATTTATTTTTAAATTGACATGAATAAACAATGATGAGGGTTGTAGTTACGATCGTAGCTGAATTATCATGAAAAGTTCTGCTGAGGGGATTTGTTTTAAAAATTGAGTAAAGATTCTGAAATTAGAGATTTTCCCAAAATAAATTTATCGAAATGTTTACATTTTACGAATATAATAAAATTACACTTACAGTCAATAAATAAATAAATATATAAATAACTAAAAATAAAATAAAATAAAATTAAATAATAATAATAAATAAAGGGTGAAGAAATAAGCATTGAAATGAAAAGAAATTTAGTGTATGTAATTGTGCTGTTGGTTTTAGTAAATCTCTACACAATCTAATCAGAAAGATATTTTATTCTGGAAAAAACAATATTAATGGGAACACACTACTACCCTGTTGGGTTACCTCTAATAATAAGTCACAGATAAAATAAGTCACACAGCCTGGCATTGAGACACTCAAGTTTAGTATACTGTCCTGAGGCAAATCAGCCCACGCGTGTTGTATCTGGATCTGTAGTTTCTTCATGTTAGTAGGGTGCTGAAGTAATCATTCCAAATGGTCTCATATGTACTCCATTGGAAATAAGTCCAGCAAGTATAGTGGCCAAGAGAGGATTTCAGCTTGTCTCAGAAAATCTCTAGAAACTCTTGCCGTATATGGTCGAGCATTACCTTGGCGAAAAATTAGGATAGGATTGAATGCCATGAGTAGGAAACTCATGTGGCTGCAAGATTTCTTGAATATGTTGTTGAGTCATTAAAGTTTCCTGTATCACAAATATTGATGACCCGTAGTCATATGTGATGGCTCTTCTTACTATCACAACTGTAGAATGGGCCGTATATCTGTGTGCAGAAAAAGCAGGATTTGACTTCTGACCAATGGGCCACCGTTATCGAAGACGACCATCATGGATACCCAAACAGAATCGGGATCCATTATTGAAGATGATACGGTTCCATTCACTCTCGAAGGTGATTGTGTTGAGAAGTCAGAGAAAACGTTTGTAACGATGGTTGTGAGAACAAACTTCCTTCAGCTAATCGTCTGGAAGTTGATCAGCATGAAACAATGCTTCAAGAGATTGGATGGTGGGTATAGTCACCGTTGTGGCTATTCGGACTTGTCAACAAATGAAGAGATCCTCTTTTCTATCGGTTGATATAGTTCTCCCAGAGCTGATATGTTGCGTGTGTGTGTGCCTTCACGCACCCACTGCAACCTTACAAATAGGTCAGAACGGCCAAGTTGGCAAGCAATACATTAATATGCCAAATTCGCTTCTCATAATCTAACAACGCGGGATATTTCAAAGTTCGTAAATTGCTTAAAAGGTCTTGGAATGCATCTTAATGGTATCATCTAATACTATGCAATTTATAATCCAGCAAAAATAAGCACTATCATAATGAAGTTCAGTCTCAAAGGTCACTTTATACGGCAGCAGCAATTTAAATTTCTGGTGGATAGAATAATTGTATAACTCTATTTCACGTTAATGATTTGCATAACATCATGTGATATACCTACCTACTAACAGGTTAATCCTTCTTGGTGATTTTTTTTTTTTTTTGACTATGAATAGTAGATGGGGAACGAGATGAATTTTTTCCTCTTACACTTTGATATTGTTTTACTCTAATTGTTACGAAAATATGTTGTAATTTACCCACATTTACATAAAGAAAAAATACAATAGTATACAATAAAAAACAATTAAAATTTACTTTTAATATTTATTTGCAAGTTATTTTAATCAAATTACTACATTAAAATAAGTCAAATATTTCCGTCTAATCTCCATTGTGTTTTGTGATTTTGAGAGAATTATAGCATTTCTTGTATTTTTACACTTTTTTCCAATGACTGATTTCTTACGGATAGATACTTATTGAATAGCTCCCCAAAGCAAGCTATAAGAAATAAAACCTTGCAAAGTCAAAGTGATCCTATTTAATATCCGAAAACTGTAAATATCTGATCTAATGTACAACAAATTTGTTCTAAATCAGTAACAGCATGTAAATTTGGATAAATCTTGTATGAATAACAAATTCACATCCTACGAACAAGTAATACGCAAGTTACGATTTAATTTTATCTAATTCTTTTATAAATTTTTTTCAACTTAAAATTCGCCAAAATTTAATTTGTTTCCCTCAGGAATATTATTATACTTAAACTAAAAAAAAATAATCTCATTATATTATTTTTCCTGATAGTTACCGTTACATTTTTTAAACATTTAACGTAGAAATATACAACATTGTTTTGTTGTAACATATCATGAACATTTCATAATCAATGAATGGGTAGCATATGAAGTTGTCTGGCTTTCTGTTCATGACACATAAAAACTAATCACTGATTAGCATTTAATAATGAGGACTGATTAGTAATCAATTCCTCTAAATAAATAGTACACAAATTTTTTGATCTTATAAATTTTAAGTCAATGTAATCTATCTATTATTTTATAATTGTTTTTTGCTGTTTTAGTGGCGGAAAATTATGAAGAGCAATTAACGTGGAATTGTCCTTGTATATACCTTAATTAATCAACAGAAAATAATCATTCAGAATATATTTTGAAATAAGCTCCATGATTATCTCTTGAAAGGATTAACGAAAATGAGGCTTTAAAATAATACTTCAAATTTTTCATCTTTGATTTTGCTGTTAAAAGTAGAGGGAGATTTGTTGATGTATTATTTATGATAATTTATTAGATAAAATGTTACAAAATTGACTTTTAAACTTATAAGCAAAGGTGACACGCCCCAAAGAAAAAAAATGAACTTGCATTTAACTCTAAGTATAATTTTTTAAGTATATGGTACACTTTTCTTAAAATCTACTTTATCCTTATTGCTAATATTTTCTATATTATAAAATGAAGATACTATGCAGTGGAAATAATTTTTTTTAATAACCACACAAAAATTGTATGTATTGCAATATATTTGTATGTAATACAGGGGAAGTTGAATTATAAAATATTTAAATGTTTTTAAAGCCATTATTAAATCCAAATTTTAAAAATGTAATTGTTTTCAATCTATAGATGTTATGTTCATGAATACTTTAAAATTTTTTAACGCGAAGCACATTTTATGTAAGATGCACTTAAATCTATTTATATTTAGTTATATTTACATTTATAAGTCGTATATTATATATACGACTTATAAATGTAAGTATAGCCATATATTGCAAAAAAAAAAAAAAAATTACTCACATATAATTATTCATGCATCTAAATGTAATTTTCTTCGCATAAATAGATATATAAGTGTAATGATATCTCAATATTGAACTTTGACTTCTATTGCCCTCAACTAAAAAAGGGAGGATTATTTAAATTTGGCATAAGATAATCTTATTTTTTTTGTTAATCTAAGACGTCTCTGTTACTTTAACGATAAAAATTCTAAGAGCTCTACAATTTTAATTCTATAAAGATAATGGATATTGGATTTTAACCTACGATAAGAAATATTCTGTCTATAATATCCAGTTTTCATAAAAAATTCGAGAATTTGAATCGCTCCACCTATATCAAAGCAAGTCCCAGGTGAAAAAATGAATCTACCTTAGAGATACCATTATCTTATTAAGAAATTCTATCCTCACTCTACGAGATATATTCGCCACAAAAATCATCGACTGGTGGGTCGTAATGATTTATGACCATTCAGAGCCATAAATTCAGAAGAAACATTTTTCTTCACATTCACCTCACCAGGAGACGAAGACTGTTGTTTGATTGATTTTCTGCAGATAGGTCGAATTTTCTGAAGTTTATACAGCTGCTGTTTTCAAAGAAATGGCTTTAAAATGTCCCAAATTTGAGGTTAATTAAACTTCAGAGTCGATGCAGGAATAAATGGAAATGAGCGAGGGAAAGATTTTTCTTTTACAGAGGAGCATCTGAAGCATCGACTTTTAAAAAGAAAGTCAGCCAATTTTTGCATTTTAGTTCTATCTATTTTTCCATGAAATTAATAAGGGCTTACATGGTTTACCTTAATAAGCTTGAATGATGATTATTTAATGACATACCTAACTGCCTAAATGAGTCTTAGAATTCTGAGTTTAAAATTCAACTCTTAAGTCATAAATCCCCGATGAGTTTTCTTAAGATGCAAAAAGTAGAATTTATTCAAAATCATTATTCATCTGGAAATCCATGAATTCAATGAATCTGTGGATAGAAGCTGCTTTTAAAAATATTTACTTATGGAAAGGAATCGGAAATAAAATTAATCCCTAGAGTTTGAAATTTTCTGGAGAAAAAGTGGTTATTCATTGGTAATGAGATATTTTTATTAACTATGAAAATGAAGAATTTTTTAAAATAAAATAATTCAGAATGTAATTATGTAAAAAAATATCACACACAAGCACGTACACACATCACACACGAACACAAATACACAATTTTATTGATTAGTTATGAAATTCGAATTGTAAGTATTTTTAAATTAATATACATTGTCATGCAAATATTTAATCTCCAAGTTTTCCAGAAACACAAAGTATGGGAAAGCACACTTTGTTAATTTATAAGCCAATTGTTTTGATTATTTAAACCTTATTTGCAAAAGATTTATTGTATGCACTTATGTTTTCAACTCGATTTTCCCTTTTTGTGTTTTTATATACATTGTTATGTGTGTATGCTATCATTGATAGTAGTATAATTTAAATTGAATTATGTTTGTGTAATGATTTTAATCATTTGTATAAGAATTAAATTAACATTTTGAATAATTTAAATATGAAATACTTACTGAAAAATTCCCTCTGGATAATAACGAAATATCTTTCCTAATTGAATCGTGAAATTTATTGAAACTCTCGCATTAATCCAAATAAGTGTTAACTAAAAACTTGAAACTATTTTAATTTAATGATGGTTGAGCACATTAGTTTCAATGTAACACTTCTATTTATAGCGAAGTATAGAAATATTTTTATATTTTGTATAATTTTAAAAATCTTTGAAATATGTCTCAATTAAGCATTGAGAGGATTTTGGGGCAATATTTATTTAAAATAATGAGCACTGCGTATAAAATTGGCATCAATTTTTCAAAAGTATATCCTTTTTGCGTAATAAGGTTGTTAAACAAAAAATTCTTTTTTTTTGTTGGTTTTCACTGAAAGAAGAATCGATTTCTCATTTTTTGCTACGTCATTAATGTAGTTCTCATCGCTTCTTTGAATTCCTCGCCATTTCTCAACTAATCCAAATGAAAATGAGGAAAAAGCAATATGCCAAAAAATACATTTTCATACAGTTAAATATTTCTATGGAAGTAATGCCTCGCTGACCAGCAAGAAACGAATCCTATCGAAGATTCCTTCAAATGTTACTTAAGAAAATAAGCAATAACATGCAAATGAACTCATTAAATCTCGTGACAAAAGTTTTGTCTCGGAAAACTAATTTATCTTTGAAGAGAGTAAAACATTAATCATTGTGATATTAATTTTTTTCGCTGTAAAAATGAGAAACTCTGCTTTACATTTGAATGCTTTATCGTGGAGACGGCAAAAGGTTTGTTCCAAAGAAATTTCTGATATATTCTTCGCTTTGTCAGTCACGATAAATCAAATTATTCAGGAGACCAGCCATATTGAAATTGCGAACAAATGTGGTAGAAACATTTTATAATAAAAATAAGTTGCTAGATTCTTTTTCCTAAATTTATAACATTCTTTGAACAAAAAGAAATGATTAAACACTTGTCTCAATTTCTATACTAAAAATGAGTTTAATAAAATGATTTCTTAAACTTTACACTAAGAATTATTAATGCTGGAATTGTGTGTTAAATTCACTAAAATGGCGACTTTCAGATTATTTGCTTGCCTTTTCATCAGTATAAAATTACTTTCCAGAATATTTGAAATTGTTATTGTAGGAGATGGAGAAATATGATTTTATATTTCGTTCATCAAATTCGTGTATCATGTAAGAAATTCATGTCAAATGTTATATTACTTAAAATATCAATATTATTTTAGATTCAGATCTATTATTAAATTCAAGAACTATTTGTTAACTTCACAAAACGTAGAATTGAATGTAAGAAGCACACTGGATCTCTAAGAACTGCAGTAGTTTATGAGTATAGAATTTATAAATAATTCTTAGATTTTTAACATGGTCCAATGCATTATGTATTTTACATTTTAACATAACTATTTCTTTTTAACTGTTTTTCGTACAATATTTGAATGTATGACTATAAATACGTTACCTTAAGATAACCTGAAAAATATAAGAAATAGATAGCTGCATAAAATGTTTTTCAAAATAACATATTTTAGTGCATAAATATAAATTCAAATAATCAAAGGGGGTTTATAGGGGGAAATGTATAACGCAAAATCTTAGAACGTTAATAAAAATTTTGAGATTCGAGATTTCACAGACTTCTGAACTTTTTTGATAATGGTTAGCTTTCAAACTCCTTCGCAGGAGGATAAATTCCTAAAAAGTTTTAATAATGTTAAATATCTCTAAATTAAATTTTTTGAGGTAATTTTCTTTGTCTCTATATGTATTCAAATCAAATGTGAATTATCGATGAAATATACTTTTATGTCTATTTGAATGTATGTATTTTTATTGAATATATTTTACTGTAAGATCACATGCTAACGATAATTTAATATTGTTTTAACTGAGAAGTAAAGATTTGTCATTTGTCTTGTTATCGTATGTGAATTTCTAATCATAGTTGGTAACACAGATACACCAAAATGAATCATTTACTAGTCTGCATATGATGCTTGCTTACATTTATTGAAGATTATATTAATGACTCTTTTTGGCATATTGATTGATGAAATATATCGTATTTGCCAGTATTTCTCTGTCTTTGTATGCTAAGAACACGGTATTGCATCTGCTTTTACTTGAAGAGATTACTGATGAATCTGCTTTTTTGTTAATGCATTTGAGGTGGCTCGTGAAATCTGTTATTTCAGCATATTTTCTCATTTATTTATAGTCTAAAAATTCATATTACTTATTTATATTACGTATTACTTAAAATCATATAATATTTATTTTTTGAAATTATTTGTCCATATCAGTAAAAAAATTAGGTATAGCTCAACAATAAATTTTTAAATCGTATCATATTACCTTATGAGACATAAGGCATTCGTACGAAGTGCACTTTATATATTAATATTTTTCATTAAAAATTACTCAAAACATATTACTAAACTTGAATATTTGCATTTAATGTTGTATTTATAAGATTTTAAGGAATTATAAACGCTGTATCTGTGTTTAATAGTGGCTAACAGTTATATATATATGCAATCCCCAGGATCAATACAAGAATAGACATGGTGTTAAATTTGATTGAAATTTTTGAGGTGTAAAGACTAATTTAAAATATATTTATTTAAAAAATCCATATTATCTTTGTCTTTTCTTTCTTTTTTCATGAATTTTTTTCGGGAAGTATGGGATTAGCTGAAACAACATAATCAAACAGTTAAAATTGTTATAATTTTTGTTCCGTTTTTTTTTTTTGTTAGATTCCAATACTTTCAATTTTCCGCATTTATGTAAACTATTCAGAAAAACAAAAGAGGATAAGCTGCAGAGTTCTTATCATTTTTCAAAATTTTGTTTTAATTTTAAGGGATTTCGCTAAGATTGAAAGTGAAAAGATCTATAAAGTATTTACCTACATTTTTTTTTTATGAACTCTTGCTGATTTTCAGTATGAGTGAATAAACATAGAAAACGTAGTAAATAGAACGAATTTAAAATGTCATTTCATTATTACTCGGATCATAAAAAGTAAAACTTTTACTTTTTATAATTCAAGTTAAATCAAAATTATGAAAAAATAATTTTCTTCATTTTAAAAGCATTTTTTAAAGAGAAGATTTATGATGATGTTGTTGGCGTAAATATATGTCTCCTATTTATCAATAATTAATTAAAGAAATTAAATAAACAAAGGAATTTAGGAGATTTTTAAACTCATTTCTTAATTAAAAAAATTAGGAATATATTTTTAGTATATAAAGCATAAAATTAAAGTTTTAAAAAATACTTTTAACAACAGGTATAACATGTTTTTGTAAACAAAACAAATGAGCAAACTTTTGCTAAAATGTTATTTAATTTTTCATATATCAAGAGCGTAATACTGAAATATTTCACTAAAAACTTTCAGAGAATCTCACAAGAGAAGTTGAGGTTCTGCATAAAAACTTTTTCCAGTGTAAGCCATGAAAAATAATTTTAAATGTAATTTATTGGCTAAGTTGTACCTTGAAAAATTACTGCTTTATGAAACCGATCATTCTGCTTACTTCATTCCTTATTATTAGCTCCCTTACATAATGAAAATGAAGCTGTACTGGAGATAATTTAAGTTTCTCGGAAACGAATAAAATATTGTTCTAGGGAAACTTTAGAGGATGAAGAAACATTAGTTCTTAGATGATGTTAGGTGAATCTACTTAATAGCTTTCGCAAATCTTGCATCATATTTTACATAGAAGAGATGTCTGCTGGATAATGGAATATGTAGTGCAGAGAAACTAATTCCTTTATGAGCTACACATTGGAGCTAATTTTAACAAACTTGTTAAAAATTGCACTTTTATTTAATGGACTTTCATCATTTATTCTGATAACTTTAATGTACTTAGAGGCAACGATATTTTAAGAAATGCGATTAAGATTAAGTTACTATTTGTTCCGGCTCTTCTGGAAAAATAATGTTTAAAAAAATGGGTACACTATAAGTTGTTTACAATTAAAGATTTGGAATTCAGAAAATGTCTTTTTACTATTCACTGCTTTAATTCCGTGAAATGGTTGCTCAGATAAAAGTTATCAATGAGAAAAATTAATACTTTTGATACAAACTTTTGAGGCTAGAGGAGAAATGGCTTCACAAATGGTAGTTAACTTACTGTATAAAAAATAAAGGAAAAAAATTACGAATTCTAAAAATTTTGTTTTTGAATATCTATTATAGTAAGACATATCAAATAAATTTTTATCGTGTTTACTTGGAATGGTCTGAAAAAAAAAGTTTTGATAAAGTTAAATTCGGCATCATTACTATTAATTAAATCTAAAGATTTAAAGTAATTTTTGGGAAGGGTTCAAAATGAAGTTTATTTTTTTCTTGTTTAAGAATCTGTAATGTATCATACTGTACGACTGTACAGTATGAGTGAACTATATACCTTATGAAATATCGTGTAAAACTAATTTTGAAAAAAGAATTTCAAATATTGATAAAAGATAGGAAAAATTAACTTTTGGAGGAAGTGGCTGTTTCTTATATTATTTTGAATACTTATTATTTGAAATTAAATAGGTCTCATTTTCAAAAATAAAAAAAAATCTCTTAAAATAGGATATCTTTTAATTCATTATGACATAAAGTCCTGAATTTTTCTTCTCAGAAACTAAAACTAATTTTGCTGATTATCAAACTCATCATTTAATTCTATATGTCTATAAAAGGGTTAATAGAAAAATAATGTGTAAAGGTAAAAGTTGTTCCGTAAACAAATATCAAATTCAAATTCTTTTGACATCTGTTTAAAGCAATACGCAACATGAGAAATGTTAACCGAAGTTTGGAATATTTTTTTTGCATGCATTAAATTACTCTTTTGGAAGCATCAAAATTTAGACATTTTTTAGATGATAATTTTGAAAAAATAAATAGAGCATCAAAAATATATAGAATAGAATATATCTAGAATATAAGAATGTGTTATTAAATTTCTTTTTTAATTAAAAACTCTCATTGAAATATTTATAAATGCAGAAAATGTAAACTGGTTAATTTTAAATATTTCAAAAGTGTAACTTCACATTTTCTTTATTTCCAAATAAAAAGTCGCATTTCTTCAAAACACGTGAAAATATAATATGTCAAGCAAACATATTTTTATAAAAACTTTTTCCGAAGTATAGTAATGCATTCCTACGTTTTTGTTATTTCTAAGAAAATACATATTTCATAAAAAAAAGTGCAACATTTCGAAAAGAATCATAAAAATGGCTTCACATTCTTCTAAATGGTACTTAAGATAAATAATTCTGTTTTCCTCGACAGATATTAAAAACGATTTTATGTTTCTTCAAATGGCATTAAAAAAAAAAACACCGCTTTCTCAAATGCCATTAAAACATTCCTATACTTATTTTAATGGAATTATAAATAAATATCCCGTATTTCTACAAAATACAATGAAAATAATGCTGTATTTTGTGTGGGAATGGGACTTTCCTTTCTTCAGTTCTTTACGTGTCATACTTTTGAGTACCATAAAAAAACCCTCAAAATATTTCAAAACCAGGAAATGTTTCGCTGTTTTCTAACTTAAGAAGTCAAAACCAAGTTTTAGGAGTAATTTATTACAAACTTCAGAGAAAAAGAAGCTTAAGTCTTCAATTAATAACTGTATTAGAGAATTGTTGACAAAGGGGGCATTGAAATATTACTTAAGTAAATTTTAGTTTCATTAACTAAGTAATTTTCTCCCCTTTTGTAAATTTAAAACTTAATTTATTGCCACATTAGGTCTACTGTGAGCCCAAATGTGCCCTAAGGGAAAAAATACGGTAAAATGTAATAGGTTCAAAATAAGAACACTTAAATTCTCTAAGAAGTTTCCAGTTGTATTCTCAAAGTTGATTGTTCTTTTTTCGAACTGCGAGTTCGAGCTAATCCAATTGAGCCTTCCCCTTTACTTGCATCTCGGAAGTTTCTCTCTAATTCCCTAACCAAGATAATTTATTTCTGACGGAAATTTTCTTGCGTATTTTGTATAAGAAATGATCGCCGTTCTTACAAATGTTCTTTCTATTTTGAGTTTTCTTCCAAATTTTGGATTAGGAGCTTTTTCATAATTGCTTTGTGCACGTGCTGTTAGATCAATTTGCAATTATTTCGGAAAAAAATTAAATAATTATTCTGCTCATAATTAATGATTTGATTGACCAAAAATTCAAATTAAGGAGTATTAGTTTTCATTACCGAAAGTTCATAAAATTAGTTTTATACATGAAATTGATTAATTATACATCGGAATTTCAAATGACAACTAACATTCTTATTTTCATTATATATTTATGGTGTATATTACATTCTAAATATGTTGGTACATTGTTCATTGAATGATCAAATAAATATATATACTTTGATTATATTAATGTGAACTCTAAAAATTCTACAACAACAGTATTTCATTTTTGTATAAGTCTTCAGAGAAATTATTTAATACTTTCCTTGTACAATGCACAGTATTATTTAGACGAGTTTCTTCTCAAAGAAATATGCTGTTCAAGCTCTTATGGGATCTCTATAAATGATATCTTGATGTTTTTTACCAAGCGCTCTTGATTTTACCTCATCATCCCTATACTTGACGAAAATATTCTTGTTTCTTTTCAATTTTTCGAAAATTTTGAAAATACACATTTTGTTACCTTAAACTATATTTTAGATGTTTTTATAAGCATTTTATTTTTAGTGATGTAGTTCTGTTGCATTGCATAAAGTCACATTTTCAATCGATGCAAAAAAAAAAAGATATATAAACTGAAATTCAGAATTCACATGAAATAACTTTTATTAATGATATTCAGAATTCTATTCCTATGGTAGAAATATTTATTTGCGTAGTTTTTTATCTACATGATGCAGACGGACTAAATTTCAGCTGGCTAAAATGTAATCGCTACTATCTTTACCTGACTGAACGGTGTGTTTTAATAAAAGGCTGGATTTCTTTTACTCTTTGAAGTTTTTTATAATTTGCTAACACTTAAGGAAATGCTGACTGGAATTAGAACTTTTATTTAGTTAAAGCTAAATATGTTCTTTATATATACATCTAACAATTTAAGCTTTCTACATTCAGCATAGTTATGATTCATAGAAGAAAAAGATCTATTCTAAAAATTAACAAAGCTTACAGAGTTTCCATCAAACTAACTTATTCTAGAATAATATTAAGATGGTTTAAACTCTATCCCCTGTTATAATGGCGCAGCATAGCCTGCTTTGGCTCTTGCGCCATTAAACTCCACAGTCACTCACTCACCCTTGTTATAATACTGGTTCTGAAATTTTAAGATGCCAATGGAATATAATCTTGGAGGTAAGATTATAAAATCTTTTCAATAGCTTTCAGGAAAATAAGCCTATAAAAATAAGAAATAAGTAAAAATAATGTCATTATTTAATAAAATATTTTTTTCAGTAACTAAAAACATATTTTAACTCTTCAAGAAAATAAAGTGAAAGTGTTACTACTTTTGTTTTAGTAATTTTTGAAAATCATGTCTAATTTTACATATCGCGATATTGAATTAGTATACTAGAAATATGTTTGGAACACAAAAAAATGTAGAACTGTATAAAAAGCTCATTTCTGACAAATTTAAAATAAAAACTAAAAGTATTTGAATCTTTCGGAACAAACGAAACCGAAAAGTGTTCAAAATATTTACTAAACTAATAAAATTAAAATAATTTTAGCACTATTGGATTTCTGATGCCATGATTAGCTAATTAATGACATAATGTGGTTTTTATTCATTGAAAATTATTTTCAATTTTCGCAGACATGAAAGAAATATGTAATAAACAAATAATTGGAACTTTAAGAAATTACAAACTCATAGCTGAAACTATTATGCTGGTGGTACTTTAAGGAATGAAAACTTAAAATATTCTCTATCCGATTTGGTATTGTTATCACGAGTCAGGAAATTAATTTTGGTTGCATTTTTTCTTAATTGTGACAGAAATCAAGTATTGAAAATAATCCTACAAGAAAGATAATAAACATTAAAGTTACTTACAATTGTTTTAATGTAAAATAGTAACTTTTGTGATTGAGAATACGTAAAAAAAATTTAAAGGTAATTATTATCTAAATCTGTTACATAGTATCCACATTTGACTATTAATTTTATTGAAAAAATAAAGAAACCTATCAGCTCTATCTCGATTCATTTATTGTATGATAAGCTAGTGAAATAAATGAATCGAAATTCTTGATCTGAAAATTTTATTCTTACATATATTCAATCCAATACAAGTCACATGAATTTTCACATTTGCTTTATTGATTTAGAGAATTAAAGAAAAATATTAAAAAGAAAATATTTTTCTTTAAATTTAATTTTTTATTTTGCTAATGCACAGAGTAAAACTTATTGATGTATTTTTAAGTTTCAGGTTGGATTTTAATTATATATAGTTTGTAAAAAATTGTTTTTTAACCAAAATTTTTGGATTGGATCCATTACTTAAAAATTAGGAATTAATTGTATTACACACACACACACACACACATATATATATATATATATATATATATATATATATATATAACATGTATTTCAATTCATTATTAAAATGATATGAAATGTAATTTTAAGGGTCCATTTTATGTAAGTATCACTGAGACAAAGAAATTAAAATTTTTATACTTCATTATTAGCATTTGATATTTTGAAAAGAATGATAGAATTAAGAATTTGAAATTCATTTTCTTGTGAAATTTAAAACGATGCTTTAATCATTTAATTACATTAAAGAGCATATTATTGTATTATTTCTTTATTTTCTACCTAATACATTGTTTACAAAATCTTTTAAGCTGAACATATTTTATATGTCCTTTTCAATTAGTGAAGTTAACATAGTTTTTAATTGAGGTTATAATAATTTAATCGCACTAATTTAAACTTATTCTTTCGTAACAGCTGCGAACTATTTAGTGAGATGAATGTTCAAATCGTGTAAGACGTTTCAAAAGTTCCCCAAAATGATTATAGTTGCATGTAGTAATAATCATCATCATTATTAGCGGAGTGATTAATTTCACTTCTTTAAGGGTTAGTTAATTTAGATTTCATCCCTCAGCCTTTGAAAATGAAAATAAAGGATGTTATCTCAGTAAATTTAACATGTTTAAGTATCGCAACTTTTTTTGTCGTCCATCCAAATATTTTGTAGGAAATTTTGACAGCGGGTTGAATAATTAAATTATGAATTAGAATAAAACTCAGAAAATCCAATTTTAGCCCTTTTTACTTTGATTACGAAGATTTTGACATTATTTGTTTCTTATATATGCAAGAAAAATTTGTCTCCTTTATTTTTAATGGAAATTTTACTATGCGTGACTAATTATTTTCTAAATTAAAATATTCTATGTAATATTAGAAAATTCCATAAGAATTTATTCAAACTCTCTATGAATAATTTTATCTTTTACAAGTGACAAAAATATTTTTGGGTAATTTTTTAGTACCTGTAAATTTATTTATTATAAAATAAGCAATAAATAAATTTACAGGTGTCCAGAACCTTTCAAAAATATGTGTGCATATGTTTTAATGTTATATAATTGTACTTCTAATATTAAACCAGAGATGAATATATTTTTGAAGATTGTTTGTTCATTTCCTATGGTATTTAAATATTTTATAAAAATAATTGCATTTAGAAATATCGTACAACACTTATAAAATTATCAATGCTCCCAATGAATTCTAAACTAATTTAATTATTTATTAAAACCAACTTTGATTATTTATCTGTGCATTTAAGGGAAAACTTCAATTTTTTTTAAAAAAAGAATTTCACATTAGCAGTGGTGATTGTTTAAGTGGGAACAAGTTACAAGTAAAAAGAATTGTTAAAAATTCTTGAGATAAAATAATTCTTGTAATTATTTATAATTTTTAATAAATTGTTACTATTAACAGGTTGTAAAATATTTAAGTTTATGTGTTTTCAATTTCATGGGAAAAATATTTCTTTTACTAATTAGGCTTTAGTTTAAACTAGTTAAATTCGCATAAAATTTCACAGAAATGTAGAAAAATCACTTTTTAATTTTCTTAAACTTCTAAATTATTCTTGAAATATAAGGAAAACTTTTTTATTAAATGATTTGATGCGTTTTTATTATTTCATGTTATGATGACAAGAATTCTTTCGAAGAATGTTACGAAGTCTGTATAACAATACTGCTGGGAGAATAAATGGTTTTATTGTCTTTTAGGACTGATATAATATATATTTAATGCAATTTCGTTAATAATCAATTATAAAAAATGATTTTTTTTTTCATTTTAAGGTATTCATTAAAGTAGTTTATAGGTAAACGAAATTTAAACTTTAAGGTTGAAAACACGGTATGCAAAAGAATTAATCACATGCATATATATATATATATATATACGATAAAGTCGCTCAATGTTTCCTTAGAAAATCCAAGAGAGCATCGAAAAAGGTTTGTTTTTAGTTTGTATCATGACTCACTAGACAGCTGTCTAAATCCCGTTACTCGTATTCATGATTATGACGCCTTTCGCACCTCAAAAATTCTTCATCATAACTTTCCGGAAGATGAGACAATTTTCACCTTCTTTGGAGCTGATTCACCGGAAGCAACCATTGTTTTGATTTTACTTTTCTTCCGGTATATAACTGTAAATTAATTTATCATCGGCGGTGACAGCTCGACGTGGTAGCAATCAAATTTTGATGTGGCAGCAAATGACCCCCAAATCAAAACTAACTTATTAATCAATGTCAAATTTATTTTGGTTTTGTTTAATAAATGTAAGCACCTAATAATAATAATAATTTACCTTAATGATGCTATCTGCTTTCAAATGTAAGTACTTTTTTAAACACCCTCGTATATTGCCTCGTAGCTCTCTAGCACCGATGGCACCGTGTTATGACATTCGTATACTGATCGAGAGTTCCGGGATGGAGACCCAGTGACGACAATGTCGAAAGTTTTGTTAAATTATCCTTTGTGTTTCATTATAGTTGCTGAAACCTTCCAGAACATTTATTTTTCTTGAGTACTGTTCTGGAATACCCCACTGTGATGTATATATTCTTACTGCACGTACGTACGTGCATGTATTTTCTGTGTGAGCTAGTTCTCAGCCAAATGTATCTGCTATCAACTGGTTAATAAACTACGTTATTCAGATATCTATTGTGTGTTGAATTTATCCTATTCTCCAACGTCTACGAGACACTATGGAAGTAACAATAGTGGAAGTTATTTTTATAGGATTAAATCGAAAGACTTTTGCTCGCAATTTTTTATTCTTGAATCACTTTTGTTCAATATAGGAAAAAATTCAATTTTAATTAGTTTTTTCTTAGTTTTCTGCGAATATAACTTTTAATCTCTTTTCAGTACAGTATATATGAGAGTAAAGTATTTTTTGGGCAGCACCTTTATTATATATCAGAGCCCATTCACTTTGATATTACATGAAGGTGAATGATTTAGTAATATTGAGATTATCACTTTTTAAATAATGTCAAGCTTTTACCTTTAGAAAAAGTTACAAGATTTTAACATGAGCTCTGTTAGGAAACACTCTTTAGGTGTTGTATGATACAGCAAATTAAAAAGAAATAACTGGTGGCATACTTTTTCCTGGGAAATTATTACGTATTTAAGATTACTGCATTTAATATGAATTTGGGAAATATAAATTAGAAAATGATATAAAGATTGATTCATTTAAAAAATATGTTTTACTTGACTACTTTCAAGGTGGTCTAAATATTATTGAATTTTCAGATAAGTGCGTGTTTTGAAAAATAGTTTTTTGTTTTTTTAAATTCCATAACTGTGCACTTTTGAGGAAAATATTTCAATAATGACGCTTCACATTGATCAAGAACTTAATTTCATTGGTGCTATTTGTTAACTTACGCTTGTATAATTTTCTATTTATTACGTTAAATATAATCCTCCTTATATATGTTATACTTAACTGATTTCTCTAGAATTAATCATTCTTCAAATCATTCCATTATTATAGAATATATTTTATCGTATAAACGACTGCCCTCTTTCCTTAATGAAACGAATCATTCTCGGTTTAATGCAATAATTACTCTACAACTATCTCTTTCGCATAACATTGACGATGCGTAGTAAGTGATTTGCATCTCATACATTTGCATTGGATTACAAATATGCAGTTGAATTATTTGAAACCAACATAATTTGTCACTGAAGGTAAATGGTAAGCAGAGACAGTACTTGGAATTAGGTTTAGAGATAGTCGCCGTTTCAAAATTATTGGTAAATTTCTGAAGATTATGTGTTTTCCTAAGCTATTACACTTAGAATTGAATACCGTTGGTATTGATATTAATTAAAAATGTCGCTTTAGATAAATAAGTATGTTCGTATTTCACGAATTCATTAATAATTAAAAACTGTATACTTGTTCTGTTTGAAATGTCTCTGTTTTCCGAAGTAAATAATTGTTTTTTCTAACCAAATATTAAATTCACTCGAGGAAACACTGCATGTAGTGTAAATGTTTACTTGGACATAAAAGGGCTCTTCAGACATGGTGTAAGTATGAAACAGATTGTTACATTAATCTCTTATATTCAGAAGATGAACATCAGTTGTTGAAGATACCTGAGTGAAAATTCCTCTTCCACCACGAACAGTCTCGATGAGGTAAGCATCATTAATTATGTTATAACATCATATGAACGATTGGAATATTTTATTTAATAATGTTGAAATTAATACATAGCCCAAGGGGAGAATTTAATTTCTGGCTGGGAATCACCGTCCATCAAGAACAAAGTATCCATGAGGTAAGCATAATTAATACTGTTATAATACAATATGAACGTTTAGAAGATTTTTATTTACTAATTTTGAAATTAATAGATGGCATAAGACGAGAATTTACTTCCAGGCTGGGAATCTCCCCTCCTCCAAGAACAGTTTCCATGATGCAAGCATGATTAATAATGTTATAATACAACATGAGTATTTGGATGAATTTTATTTAATAATTTTGAAATTAGTCGTTTAACCAAAGCAGGAATTCAATCTTTGTTTGCTCTCCAAGTGAGTATGATCTCAACAGCCAGAGATAGATGGATAGACGAAGCGGATTCTAATCTGCCAGGTAAGTTTTATTATTTGCATGGTGTTTATATTTATCCATCATAAAGTCATACAACCACAAAAATTATATTTTTTTTCATAATTTTAATTAATAAGTTCCTCTTTAAAAATTCGATTTCGTTTGTCATTAAAATATTACCAAAATGCAGTTCAATGAAAGTTTTTCAAAGATGGCGGAATTAAAACCTCATTTTTTGAATAAGTAATTTGAAACCCATTCGGAAAAAAATGCTTAATATACAATTGCACATTTTAATTTATTTAATGCATATCATTACAATTAAAAATACAGTTTCGTATATTCTCTTACAGTTTCGTATATTCTCTTACAGTTTCTATTCTACTTCCATAAGATGAATTAATGTTTGAACAGAGTAGTAAGCAAATAATTTATTTTATTCCGAATGAATTCTCTGAATTAGGCAATCGAAAGTGGATTTAGATTTATGATTAGCGGATTAGCTTTTAAATTTATGTTGAAATTTAATTTACTTTTAAAGATTTTTATATTATTCTTATGAAATTAACATTCCATATTAACATTATGGAATTAATTTATGATAAAATTTATTGATTCATGATTCAAATTATGAAATTAAATCATTCCTATATGTAAAAAATATCTTGATTAATAAAATATTAGAAGTTTTTATTAGTATTATATGAAACCTTTTTTTTACTGTTCCGTTACAAAATGGTAATGTATAAATGCTTTGTAATATAATTAAGGTTAAAAATACATGTTTATTTCTAAGCTATTTATTTAAACGTACTTTTTTATTGTATATTATTACGCAGTTATTAATGTCTTTCAACGGCAAACATCTTAAGAACATTACGGAAAATATTATGACCAATTTTGTTTCAGAAAGCTTTATAAAGCTATCTCACTTTATAAACCATACCTTTGGTTCTAGAAATTCTTTTTTTTCATTGAAATATGTGAATTAGATTAAACTAGAAATCTGGCATATGCTTATCAATCACGTTTCTCTTTTTCTTATTTTAATTTGTTCAAGTTTCTATAGATTCTTTAGAAATACAGCACATATTTTTAGCCGAATTAAGAAATAATCTTTCACTTTGCGAATCAAGAATAATCAAATACTTTCTCATTATCACATCATCACTGTTTTTATTTAACACATATGTAAAGATACGAATGGTGTTGACGATGCCTTATTAATTTTGTGCATGTCTTAAAAATATTTAGCCTTGAGCTAGAAAATCATTCTTTATTACAAAAGTTTTAGAATTTTGAAAGTATTAAAAGTGAATAAAACAATGTAAAAAAATTTATATTGCATTTGTACAATGCTTTGTTTATTGGAATAGTTTCGTTAATTTCATGTACAAATTTTTTTGTAGGGGTCGAGCCTACCTGTTGCTCATCAAAAACCTCCTTTTTAATCTTAAACCGGTGGAGGGCATTGAATGGAATTCAAACGGTAAGGTTTAGTCTGGCACTTAAGTACCGTGTACATTGTATAGTAAAAGTAAAATTTTTTATTATTTCTTTAAAATGTAATAAAATGCTAGATTTTTGTTAGGAACACATCTGAAACTTTTATGTATGTATTTTAGTTAATAAAATTATGTGGAATTTGTCTCTCTTGTTTTTTAGTAAGTATTTATTGATCACTGAGAAAACTCGAATTATTCAGCTCAATGAAATAGTTCAGGTATCAGAAGTAAGTTCAGTTCATTAACTATTAAATTAGTTATAATCGTTTCCCCATTCAGACATAATTAGATGAGATTTGTTCCACTTTTCACTTACTGAAAACTAAAACTTGGTCTAATTTAAAACAAAGTTGGTTGAACCGTTCATTAGAAGCATCAATTAAAATTTTTCATGAATTTGAGCTGAAAGTTTCATATTTAACCAAAAAGAAAACTTTTTTTCTTCAAACTAGTAAAACTATATATTTAAGTGTCGAGTTAAGATTAATGATTTTTGAAACTTAAGTAACGGATACTTAAGAATAGCTTTAGTAACGATTAGTTACTATTTTTAACAAATGAAAGCTTAATTGTGTGTCATTGTTTATTATAAAGACATGATATTTAACAATACAGAAATCATTGAACTGTTTTAAATAAATCTTGTATGGAGCCCATTTGTTTATTAATAAGTTTTTAATCCATAGATAAATGTACTATCAACAGGAAAAATAAATTAAGTAGATTTTTATCTTGTCAAAAAATTGAGTTACATATATTTTTGGAAACATATTTCGATTTTAAAAAGCACAGTAATTCTAGAAATTTGATTTTATTTACAAATGAGCTATTTATTTACTTAAAAAGGGAGTATTACTTATTTTTTGACACACAGGGAAAACTTAGAAAGCAGAAGTAAAAGGTAAAATGTTAAACAAGAGTTTGAATATATTGTTTTATGTGCAGCAAAGTTTATTTATTATGAAACCGAAAATAGTAAACCGAAATTAATTCGGTTGTTTTAACACCCACTTCATTTAGATTAACATGTTTATAGTTCTTATTCATGACGTAGAATATATTTTCCTCATTGAAATTCATTCGATTCCTTTTCTAAGAACGTTGCATACAATTCGAATTAAATCCCCAAAGAGCAATTAAATGAAAGCACATTCTTTCTCTGACATTCTGCGACAAAACTGCAAACTAATTTTCCGATCTGAATTAAATATTCTTTAGAAACTATTAACTTAAGTCTTTCTCCTCATGTTTATTTATTTAACTTTCTCTTACTTTGAGTTATTTCGTAGCACTTATTACATCATTAATCATTAAAATACGGAAAACTCATTTCGAATAACTTGAGTTGTATTTGAAATAAGTCGTCATACGTGTTTTTCATAATCACCGGGATTATAAATATATTATTTCCCAGAGCAGTTTATTTCTAAATTTAAGGAAAATTTACTTAAAATTTTATTATCTTGTAGACATTATATATATAAAGAGACAATTATAGATTGTTTTCTAGTTCAATTTAAGCAAGAATGAGAATGTTTAGAATTTATAAAATAGTGTAAAATTGAAATGGATTATAGAACAAAATGAAATATAGTACAAAAAATTTAACTCGAAACTGAGCTGATTGAAATATTGCTTTTTGTTAAATGCGATATATGAAAAAAACGCTAGAATATTCTTATGTAATTTTATTAATTCGTTTTCCTGCTAAAATGTTCATTAGTCGTTACACACGTACGCACATACACACATCTCATATTCGTTTACTATTTACATTTCAATAAATTATAAATATTTATAAAAAACAAGTAAAAAATGGTTTTTGTAAACATCTGATATTTTTCACACTATCTTTTTAACATCAAATTATTGATGAATTTTAGCTATCTCCCATGGTTTTATTCATTATTCCATTCAAATGTGTCTCTAAATAACTGAGCAAAACTATCATGATGTTCCCCATTTCTAAAGTAGTTGGGACAAAAACTGCAATATATTATTGTTGGAATCTACATCGATTTAATACACAAAACACGAAATCCACCGATTATAATACAAAACTCACCGATTTGAACAGAACATTAACTGATTTCGACACACCCATCATTGAATTTGAAAACTTACTGACAAGTAGACTGAAATCTTTTGACAATAGTAGCGCTTCTATCTAACCAAAGACAAGCGGTAACCCAGCAAAAGTAACAACCATTGTTTTATTTTTTTGATTTAGTAAAAATATTCTGGCCGGAGAAGCGAAATATTTTAAAGTTAAGTGATTTTTGTTTGAAGTTAAAGGAAAAGAAAATATATAAATTTGCATAGTATTTTCTCGAGACTGTAGTATTATTTCGTGTTAAATGATTTTCATATTGTTTTCGTACTAAATGTAAAGCATAATTTGTAGGTACTGCTGTATTATTTCGTGTTAAATGACTTTTTTATATTAAACGTTTTCGTGTTAAACATATTTTATTATATAATTTATTTTTATACAACTACTTTTCAAGTTTTCTGAAGTAATATTTAAATTTTTTTATCAGATGATGTCTACGATAACATTTTCAAACAATTATTTATTTATTTGCTGACTTTGAGATTTTTTATAATTTATATTATTTGACAACTTTGAGTTTGTAGAACCTCATTTTTAACCAAAATTAATTAAAATTATAATTATTTTCAACTTATTTCTAATGTTTTTCATTTAAAAAAAAGGTTATAAAAACCTTTTTTATCAGTACAATTAGAATTCTTTTAGTTCCTACGCAAAATCAAATAAATGGATTGTAAGAGTTCTATAGTGAACATAGCACATTTTGTTGGAAATTTATTTGCTATTACAATGATTCCATTTAATTTGAAAAACTTTATGCCAAGATTGTTCGATAAAGGCCTTTCTTTACAAAAAGATAAAAATGAATAAAGACTGGAAGAAGTTTCAATTTTTTGAATAGTAATTTGTATTAGTCCATTCAGTGAATCAAGCTATAAAATCACTTTTACTGATATCTTAGATTCAATAAGCATTAGTTCGAGATTCACAAAAATTATTAACTAAAATCCTATGAAAAGAATGCACTTTCTAAATATTGTGAACTCAAATCTTTTGTTCAACAAATTATTATTCTAAACGCGAAGTACACGAAGTACACGAACGAAGTACGCGAAGTACACGAACACAGATTTCATTTGTAGCTTATTTACTTAAAACTTATAACAGCCATAATGACAAAAATTATACATGTTTACATCTAACAAAATTAACACTGCATTTTGTAAGTGAAAATGTACTTAAGAACTAATAAATTTATAAGCTGGCGCTAGAAATAAGTTAAATTTTTTCCATAAATTGTAACAAAAAAGGAAAATAATGCTACTTTTTTATTTTGCAGTAGAAAATACTATATATATATATATATATATATATGTTGTGTTATTTTAACCTACATTCGTTTGACGGAATTCAGAGGCAACGAAACAATTTCCCTTTTGTGTTTTCCTTCATTTTTTTGTGTCAGAAAATGTGTCTATGTTCCCACATTTTTCTTAAAAAGGCTTCGGATCCATTTAAGGTATGTGGTCCGTCGTGGTAAACCTTTCTATTACACTGGACACCTGCGACTTTCCTATGCTGAGATCTCACATATAGCCAAAGAACGAGAAATAAGACGCATTGACAATAAAAGATAACGGAACGTTAAAAGAATTTTAAGAATATAAGAAGATTTTTCATGTATGTCGCCTTTTGAAATATATTTGAAACATAACGCTGTAACTTTTACTTTAGTCTAGCTTACAGAAATGGAAATATGTTTAAATTATCTAATATCAATATCGTATATATGTAAAAACCACTTCGATTTGTAAACTATATTTATGTGTTTGCAATAATTATAGTCACATTACACATCGTCTACAATGTACTATATTAGAAGAGTACAACTGAAGCATTTAAATGATTAATATGAAATGAGATCGTTAGATGAATTTCAGAAGTGTCTCATATGTTTTTATATTTCAATCTTTCAATCATGACCTTATATTTTTGATAACAATCAAATCAGTGTTATAAATTATCGAGGAATAAGATTATATATATATATATATATATATACATATGATTTTTAGGCAGTAAAAATTGAATTTTCCAAAAACAACAGAGAATCAAAAGAGTTGAAACACATACACACGCACTCACAGACACTCCCTCCATATATATATATATATATATATATATATATATAACAAAAATTAATGAAGAATGTAAATCAGTCTTTAATTTCTAAGAAAGAAATCAAATACAAAAATCTTTTAATTATGTAATTCTAATCTACTTGTATAAACGAATAATGAATATATAATAATTTACAATTATATATATCAGCATATAGTTAAGGTTTTTTTCCATTTCAAAAATAAGTTTAATAACCGCATTTTATTCCTTTCTTTCTCCCTGTGTCTCATTAAAAATTATTATTGTTCCTTATTTTCCAAATTATTAACTATTTTAGTTTTAATAATATTTCTTATTATTTATCAGCATGGATACTGTATTTTAATCAATTTTATCGGAGTATTATGTGTTTTTTTAGTTTTTGTTTTTATTTTAAGAGCTGGGTTAAGTTATTATAAATTATGATCAGCATTTGAAAAGCTTGCAATATAAGAAATAAGTGTTATTTAATTATGAAACAAAATGGTTGAGCTCGATGTTCTATTGAAACTAAGCGATTCTGGATAAATATCAACAATCTCGCTTTCTAATGAAACAAAATTCAATTATCTCGAAAAATGATTACGAGTATTGTTTACTAAAAACTAATGTTTTTTATATTACTTTTCTTCCCTATTGCTACTTGTTTAGTCAGGGGTTAACAAAGGGTTTATTTTAAGCACCAGAAAATTAGATGCTTTCAATACATAATTTTTTTTGATTTTTTAAAATTGTATTTATTGCAAAGAATTAATGAAAGCGTCTGGGAGAGGGAAGTAATTAAATGTAATCATTATTTTCTTAGAATAATGATGATTTTTTTAAAGTTTGCAATCTATCACAATCCGAAATCTTTTTTCAATAAATGGTTTTCCTTATAAAAGTTATTATGACGCTCTGTTTCCGCACTGGCGCCGGTGGTGTACAAAAGGTTAATGAACAACATGACTTCTCGCTTAAGTAAGAAGAAACTCTGATGATTCAATTACCTGCATTAATTTGACTCAACGAGTCTAAGAATACATAAGGAGATAAAATGGCTTACTCAGAACTTTTGTTTTCATCATTCGTTCCAGAATTTTTCTTTTTGTTCTGTTATTTTTCACCAAAAGTGTATGTTTTTGAAATTAGGAATAAGAATTATGTTTTCATTTTCTCGCGTTTTTATCCGTTTAATTGATATATTACTAGAGAAAAAATATTCTAGAGTGTTTACTAAATTTAAATCTCAGTAATATAAGTAAAGGTATATCTTATAACTTATCTGCGATTCACATTTATTAAGATAATCTCACCTTTAATATGAAATACTCTTACAAAATAAATTAATTTATGTAAAACACATTTTGTATGATAGGTGGCACAATGTTTTTAATGTTAAAGATGTTTAATATGAAATTATTTTCAGACCGAATTGATGGTAACAAATGCAACTGTCAAAAAAATTATTTTTCAAAATATGTACATAACTTAATGTGAGATAAAATATATTTTTAAAATATATTTTATCTTATTATAACTTAATTACTTTAATGATTAAATGTATTAAAGTAAGCAATAAATATGAGTGGAATAAATATATACTTATAGGTTTCTAATAATCCCATCTGACATAACATATTCATGATTTAAAATATTCATGAAAATTTTATTTGTTTCCATGAAATGTTACTTAAAAGCATTGAATCTCATCTCATTCTTACACTATTTGTCTCCTGATGAAGTACAAACAAATATTTCTCTAAATTTTATTGAAAATATAATGAAATACATATAATTATTCATACATTATTCAGATAACGCTTTACTACAAATCTATAATTATAGTTCAGAAAGCGAGTTTTAATTCTTTCAGCGCAGCTTCAAATATTTTGACAACTTCAGCGGACTTAATTCTTGAGAAATCAATTAAAATTTTTCAGATTTCACTTAAGAATCCCCATTATTTATCATGTCATATTTGACATGATTTTCGCAGCACGTATCAAGAATATTATTAGGTTGAAATTTAAACCCTTTCAAAAGTTGAATCACTACCAAAGAGATTCAGGAATAACACACCATTAAATTTCATTCTTTGTCTATAAAATTTATGCCTTGATATTATCGCTAATACAAATAATGGTATAATCATGTCAAAGGTTGAATAATCCTCGAACGATGGTTACTAAGAGTCGAATCATGTCAGATCAAAGCTACTTAGTTATGAAGCCATAAAACTTTTCTGTCAAAGAAAGCAATTGAAACACTGTCGTCTCCTTAAAAAGTAGCATAATCGTTAACCAATGCAAATTACCTCCAAAAGTTCTTCTGCAACGAAAAGAAATCATTTCTTTGTTCCATGTCTATTATTTTTGGTGATTTGTTATGCAAAGCGTCATTTTTAATTTTATTCATCTCTATGATATCTAATGAGAAGTTAAAATCTAGTTCATGAGAAAGCTTATCAGATTCAAATACTATACTGATTCTCTATCAGTCTCGAAGGGGATTCATTCCAACCCCAGAAAAGTTTCCAAATCATTCCCACGTGTTTGTTATGTATCATTTGACTACTTTTATATTTCTATAACCTCTGCTAGTAGAATGACCTTTCTAATTAGTAATGTTCAGCTCTTTTAGAATTAGTTGTACACTCTTTTTTACTTTTGTAAAATTGTGCGTTAATTTAAAAGCTAAATTATTCTTTGAAGAGTGATGAGTATGTAATTTTAACAAACAAAATAACATTAACAGAACATTTTTTATATTCACAGAAACTATACATATATTTTCAATTTGCTGTACTGTATTATTTATATGTAAATCTAATAAATATATATTTAGCAACCAGCAACTAGTTCGTTGCCGGTTTTTTGTTGAATGGAATTGGTAATTGTAGTCTCCTAAACATAGCTATAAAATGGGTTACTACTTTACTTTAATTAAAGTGTGATTTTATGGTACTTAAAAGTCTGGTAATAAAATTAGACCTATTTCGTAATATAAGAAAGAGTAGAAAATCGGATAATGAGATTAGATCGAAGAAAATTTTAAGACTAGACTACAGTGATAAAAATGTTCAGCTTAATGAAATTTCAGGTAGATATAAAAAAGATGTCTGCTTTTGGAAAATAACATCAAATTGAAATAAAACGCAAATTTGTGGTGCAATGAGTTTTAAACTAAGCTTACTTTGATTTTTTTGCCTTTTTTTAAATATTTAAATTTTAAAGGTACTGTTATTATACATGTGAAAAACTTGTAAATCAAATTCCAAAATTTATTGTAATTTAAAAATTCATTTTCATAGACCCAAGAAAATAATTCTTTTTAAAAGCAGGTAGTTCAATTGAGAAGTTGTTTCATTATTAGAAACTATGTTTTTAAGACCAACTTTTAATTTCATCTATAGGTTAGTCATTGGATTCAATCCCATATATTTCATTATTGTTTTAAACTTATGTTATGTTATGCTTTTACAAGTCTTAAAAACTCAGATTATTTTAGGAAATATTTTTTTTCACTTTGTTAACAACTACATGATCATTTATGCTAATCATAATATTTTGTAAGAATCAGTAATTGATTTTATAAATTTAGAGTCTTAATTTATTTAGAAGTATATAAAATTTTCTTGGAACTTAAATATTTGACACCTCTTTTTTGCTGTGTTAAAATATTAATAAATTCTTCGTTATTAATTTGTTGGGTTTTTAATAATGTTTTAGTGAATATGAAAAAATCTGAAAAATAAAGTAAAGTACACTTCTGAGATAAGATAATTATCAAAAATGTGTCTGTTATGCATAATATTAAAATTATAATCTGCAATTTAGTACAAACTGTTTCTATTGAATTCTTATAATTACAAGAGCTGGTCAGTGTTTTAATGTATTATTTTATCAAGCCAAATTTGTTTTGTATTGATTCAATAAAAATCATGCATTAAAATACATTAAAAAATTAAAGAAGCTTTGCATGCATGAAAATGATACTGATAAATTACGTCGAAAATTGATGTTTCTGTTTTAGTTTTCTCTGTCATTAATGAATGTTATGTATTTTAGTTTCATAAAATAAATGCAAGAAATCTTCAACTATTACTTTAGTTATATTGTTTACCCTTTAAAATGGTGAAAAATGAAATATTTTAGAAATCTGAGAAACAGCTACAGCTTCAGTCATATTAAAAAGGATAGTTATTTTTAAAGAACACAGGAAACACAAATTTTACCAAAGAGAAAAAAAAAATCACGGAGCGGCTAAGCAGAAAATGTGTTTGTAAAATAAACAAAATAAAAACATTCGATTCCTGATTCTAAAACTATTTTATTCTTTTTCTTAATTTGCTGACAATGTTATGAAAAACAATGTATCGAGTTGCTTTTATTTCATTAGTTTGAAACGAATTTCCGGGAATCTTTTGAGTGATTCGAGCTTTCCATAAATGATGTAAACTATTTCTCATTCTGAATAAAAATAATCTTTCTGCCTGCATCTTCTTTTAAAATGTAAAATAATTTTTTAAAGTAATATATATATATATATATATATATATATATAACTAGTAAACAGATTTTTTAAAAGAAGTTATGCGTCACACAAATGAATATTATTGAATTTTTACATTTAGCTTCAAAATCATTTGGATTAAATTTAGTTTCTAACTTAATAGATAAGAAAATAATGCTAATGCAACAAAAATGAGCTTTTATTTAAATCTTCTTTTCTAAGGAAGAATACGCTTCAATAACAATACTTGAAAATAAATATCCTTGCTTACATTATATAAAGTGTATTTGTTTGAAACAATACACAAGAACTTATTTTCATTCGATGATTTTATATCTAGTAATAATAAATATATATAGAGTTTATTAGTAAAATAAACTGCAATGTTTTTGTTACCTTTGGGTAAATTAACAGGTTTTATTTAAAATGTTATGTTAAAAAACTCTACATAAATTTTAATCAATTCTGAAAGTTGCAGGAGGGCCACCTATTCGCTAAAAAAACTGAGAAAAACATGCAATATTCAGTTGATTTACTAATAAAATTAAATACGCAACATTTATTAGAATGAATCTCTTTTTTTCTGATTGAAACATTTATTATCATTATGAAAAAAAAAAAAAAAAAAAAACCCACAAATATTTCTCGAAACTTTAAAATTCTTAAATTTTAATAGCCATATTTTTGGGGGGGCCTCAGTAACCTATGTCATTGTTTCAGACTCGATGCCGGCGAGGTTTTATTCGTGAAGTGGGTTCGAGCACTGATAGTATTAAAGACCAGGAGAGAGGTTAAAGTGCATTAAATCTATCAAAGGCTCCAAGTCCTCCCGTTGGTATGGTATGGAAGTTTAGAGAGGGAGGTGGCAGATTAGATGTAATCCTCATCCCTTGACCTTGGTTAAAATTTACGAGGCCTAGCACCAATAGCCCTTGTGCAGCTTCTAAGTTCGACGCTTATGAACAATCACAATCACATAATGTTTGCTTAACGACTTTAATTTTCTGATTTCGCATTAAAACAATTTCATTAAAAATATTTCGATATCCTTAATGCTTTTTGAAATTCAGAAGCTATTAAGATGATTTTCCATTTTCTAATTTAGGAAAAACAGTCCCTTTTCTGTGGTGCAAAACCTTTACAACGTGTATTTACCTGAACGAACCCCATTAGTATGATTAAACACACGGTTGTCTTGAACTGAAATTTATCCTGCTCCTTTTATAATTTCAACTCCTTCTTCCTCATAATTATGCTTATTTTTTCAAATAAATTAGTCCGAATAGTTCGCTTGGGAAACCATTTTAAAATTCTGTGAAAGCTTTTCTCTGAAACTAAGCGTTAAGCTACTGACATTAGATTTTAAGTTCCAAGGTATAGGAGTCTAAATATATTTACCAAATGTCCTGAGTTTAACCGAATATTCATATTCATTAATTATTAAAATTTTTGGAAGAAATAAAAAAAAATATTAATTATAGTAACAGAGTGTCAATGTAGTTTTAAATATTAGAGACATAAATCTTTCCGAAAAAAGTTTGCAATTAGTTATTCCGGGTTAATAGGTACTTTTTGAAATACTGATAAATAATGAGTTCTTTGTAAAAGATAATATGTAGTATATTTTGAGAAATTGTTCATACGAGTCCGTGCTAATGGATTTTTTCGATAACAAGTGACATTATTCTTAGGAATGGGATGCTCAGCTGCCTGCATTTTTAATTAATAAAAATAGTATTCGATGCTATCTGATTTACGAAGAAATGGGGATGAAAATGAAAACAATTGATATATTTGTTTTAATTAATAGTTAACTATTTGCATAAAGCTCTGATTAACAAACGAATTATTATTTTCTATTAACTTTACAAAAAGTAAAAAAAAGTAAAAACTTATGAAGAGCAAAGTCCCATATATATCCATTCAATTAAATTTTAAGTCATAAATGTTACAATTGCCAGAAAAATTATTCATGGTGTCTTAAAAATTGTGTTGAAAATTCAAGAACTCCATTATAAATTTTGATGTATTTAAAAATCGAATAATTTTTATAAGAAAATTTTGACAATAGCATTTAATTATTTCTCTTTTTTTAAGTATTGAATGTATGCTTCAGAACAAAATGTAATAGCTCAAATGACTATATTAACATCGCTTCATCATAAAGTTATGAGTATGTTTCATATAAAAATCTCATTTTAAGTTTTGTCTGATCGAAAATGTTATGTCTGAATAACGAAATTTAATATTACTTCGAAGGGGATAAATGCTGATTGTGTAACATTTTTTGTGTTGTTCTGAAAGCATAAAACAACAAATTGTGAATTACCTTTAGCTCCAAAATTTATAATAGCGACAAATCTTACTTATTATTATTACGATCACAAAATACGAAAGATAATTCGTTTTTTTTTAAAATTATAAGAAATACTTCCTTTAGTCCTTTGTATTTGAAACATATCTACTTCCTGTTATCGTTCGCTACGTTTTCAATTAGATAGATCGTTTTAATTTTGAAAAAAGTAGTTTTACAAAGGAAATATGTGAAAATGAAATCTTACGTTAATTTAACCTAACCACCAAGAAATACCCAAACAGTAGACATTTTGCTAACTAAGATTAAGTTAACGTTGTTCGATAGCTGCTTGCGAAAGCTAGTGGTGACAGACCTTGTAATTCTGCAGTATGTACTGAAAATGAAACGTGTGAGAGCTGGTACTTCACTCATCTAGCTTCCTCAGCACACTGTGTAAACTTGTTCCCTTATGATCTTTCACATGATTCTAAATTTCTGACCCTATGTGACACTTTGACTAAAAGTGTATGAGTTTTGCTTTGATATTTGAAATGCATTTAAAGTTTGTATCTTTAATGCATATACGTTTAATCCCCATACGTTTGACATATTAAACTGATTAAGTAGCTATATTTTTCTAATAAGCAAGATTAGAACCGATATCGATTGTGCGGTATTTTCTGTATTACCTTATATGAAATGAATATTAAACTAATCTTCAGATAACGATCCGTAAAAAACAACGAGACTTTTTATATGCTATTCAGAATGGAATATGGAAATAAACTAATCATTTACTGAAACTTTTACAAGCTAATTTAAATAGAACACTTTGATACCCAAGCTGCACGAATAATGTTTGGCAGGTCTATAGCATGATGCTTATATAATGTAACATAAGAAATACATATGATAGATATTTTGTTAATATGTAGTGAAAAAGACAAAACTTAAGCTTTACTTTCCGTCTTCTATGTAATAAGGAAACACATTTATTCTAACGTCAAGTATATTCCTTCAAATAACAGAATCTTGAATACGTAATTAAAAAAAAAAATCAGATACCCTTCCTTTTTTCAGTTTATTTTTAGTTTTTTTTTTATTAGCATTGGTAAATGAGCAACGCGCCGCTCGCTTTTTATATAATAATGCAGAAAGTCTAGAGTTCATGACAATTTTTTTCCTCTCTTTGAGTTAATGAGGCGGAAGGTTAGATTAAATTTGTTAAACTTTTTATGTTTTACGGGTCTTTTTCACCAATCATTAATGTAACATAAAAAATGGTAATATTTAGGATGCTTGAGCTGTGGAAGTCTTTTTGTTAATATCTTAAGATAACAATCTGATGAAAAACTTGGATGTATACGATTCCTATAGATGAATTACTACAGTTATCAAATAACAATAATTATTTCTTAGAATTTTTGAAACTACTACAATCTTATCGTGTAAATGATATATATGTTTTATGAATACAAATTTGAAGATAAGCTTTTAAGAGTAAGTGGTTAATTTTAAAGCCGATGTACATTTAATCAAATTCCATTACTCCACGATTTTTTTATTAATGGATATATAATAATCACATGAGATCTATTAATAATTATAGATTTATGTATAATAAATTCAAATATCCCTTGCAATCCTTTTTCAAAAATTTCAACCTTAATTAGCATTATTTAATGGAATTCATATGTCTCAGTTCCTAATTTTGTCACATGTATGCAAATTCCTTCTGTTACTTAGAAATTACATATGAATATGATCCCTTAATGTATTTACTATCTCTCTCATCCTTCCTTTCATCCCCCCACACATATGTATATATATATGTGTGTGTGTGTAATTACATAATAATTAATGTTAATTACATAAATTTTTAACATGTATACAAATTACATACCATATAAGATAAAAAAAAACAAAATTAATACTTATAAATACTATGAAATTGCAAGTAATATAAAATTACGAAAATAATATAAAATAAAATCAAAATTAAAAAGCATTAAAGTTAAATTTAGATTGTCTTTAATTATCTATAGTTTTTTTTTATAAACATACAAAGATATAGTGTAAAAACCTTTAAGATGCAGTAATTATAATATTACGTAATATTCAAAAACACTGATTCAAAATAAAAGTATAATAGCAATAATTTAAAAATTACAACAAAGTATCATATATATTAAAGCCTAAGCAAGATCTACAAAACGTATCTCAAGTGAATAGAATTAAGATATTAAATTTAAAACTGATATTAAGAAATTTTAAGCTATGTTAAACATGGGGACTGAAGAAAAATATTGTTCATACTAGTATTACGGATCTAACTCATTATATAACAGAGAATTGTAATATAACAAAATGAGGTATTATAAACGAAAATAGGTAGAAATCCCAAGACCAAGAAGAAAGTTCAATCAAAGAAAAAAAAAAAGAAAAGAAACAAAGGAATAAAGAGAGAGAGAGAATGATTTAAATTGTAGTAAATTGACGTATTCGTTAAAAATAAACTGTACCAATTTATACGCATTATTAAATAATTTTAAATAAAAAAAAATAGTTAAATCTTTTACTACATAAGCATCCAAATGACGTACTTAAGCCATTCTTTAATATGTCACAGTGTACTTATTACCAGAAAAGGCTTTTACCACAAAACAATTTGATTGATTAATTGATTTTATAAGACGAAAATTATTTACTTAAATTTAATTATCCTACTAGTTTTAAAAACCTTTGTACTTAGAAGAAAATTAGAAATAATTTTTTAAAATATCTAATTTTAAAAATATATAAATTTTTTAAAACAAGTCAAATTCAAAAATT
>BMAW01057773.1:0-119443 GCA_019974015.1 Nephila pilipes | reverse complement strand
TTACCTTATCAGAATGCCGAGGGAAGGCATTATATATATTTCAATTTCAAAAGGTTATGTAAAGAACCATTAAGAAGCTCCTTTAAAATCAAAAGAACTTTCATTTTTCTATCGCATCTATTTACTTTAAATAATTAAATTTTTCTTACATCAAGTAATTAAAGAAACAACCCTGGAAAGAGTTCTTCGACACAAAAGAATATTTTAAGGCAAATTTTAATTTCATTTCTTAATAAGCTTACATTTTAATTAACTTTTGTTCAATAATTTTAGCAGGGTTGAAATTTAAAAGATGTTTACTTATTTATTTCTTAAAAAAATTATATTAAATAAAATTCTAAGACTAAATTCAATTTGATTATGCTATTTGATTTAATTGACTTCAGTGTTATTTAAAGTTTTTTTTGTTTCAGTTCTTTTTAATAAGCTAAGAATTTGCAATATCCCGTGAGTATCTTAAAAAATACATTACTTCAAGTAAATTATTAAGAACGGTGTTTATACCCTAAGGGTGCAAAATATAAAGCAATTTCAGTTTTTTAAATTTTTATATCATAGTTTAACATACTTCAGCGACCAAGCAAAATTTATGAAATGTGCTAAACAATAGAATAAAAGCTGTAAAAATCTGCTGTTTCTATCCACTGGCTGATATTTAGCTTCTGTTCAAGAATATAACAGGTGCGAAAACTGAAAAATATGCAAAAGCTATAATTAAATTAGATTTGAATTTAATTACAGCAAATTCCGTTTAACACGAAAATACTCAAGAAGAAAAATTGGTTAAAACGAAATAACACTTCGGTCTCGACAAAATGTTAGGCAAATCATGCATTTTTTTTTCTCTTTTAACACGAAACTAAAATTACTTAACAGCCAACTATTCCGCAATATAACTCAGATCCAATTTTCTTGCTTAATTTTCTTTCTATGGACGATTTCGAACGAGTTGATACTAAAAATTACGCTTCAAAGAAAAAAATTAATGTTTTTTCTTGTTATATATGAATAATTATTTGAAGAGTAAATAGCGTATCTGTTTTTGTGATGCCCTCACGTACATTCACACACACACACACACGCACGCACACGCATATATATATATATATATATATATATATATATATATATATATATATATATATATATATATATATATATATATATATATATATATATGTACTTCAATGTATGCACCTACAAGTGTTAATGCTTGCCGAAAATTGAAATAATAAAATTTGAATACATTGAATATAGGGGTGAGATTTATTTTCTAAGCATCACTAAAAAGAAAACTCTTAACATTAAAAATATTTCAATCCCTTTAGTTTTATTTTAAATGTTTCTCACTGTATATAAAGCTACAAAATTAGTGGATATAATTGAAAGTTAATGCTTAAAGCAAACTTTTGTACGAGCATTAACATTTTTTGTTGTTGAAAGCAAATGTTCTAAGCATACATAGGTGGAAATTAAAAAAAAAGCATGAATACATTTTCTAGTAAACTATGCATGTATTTAAATACACCAACTGTATGAAAAAAATGAAGAAAGTTAGAAAATAGTGCTAAAAACTCAGCTTCTTGCCCCCCCCCCTTTTAGCAAGCAACTACTTGTATTACAAATAATATATTAAATATCTAGATTAATTTGTACTTTTCTTTCGTAATATATTATATATATCTAGTACGCCATCTATAAAATGTCAACGTTTTCAACGACACAACGATTTTGACTTGATATAATTTATCTTCTAACAAAGATGCAGGACTATAAAACTTTATTATATAACATAGGCTGCTCGACGTCGATAATAAGAAGCAAAGTGTGAAAATTGGGTTATCGGAACAAGCTCGAACAGAGGTTTTTGCGCATAACCCATTCGTGAAACTATTCTCGACGTAGCAGAAGAAGTAAGAAGTCTTCAATATGCTTCATCTTATCACGTCTGCCTTTTATTGGCAACCTTCGAACGTGATTCATGTATGAATTGCACGTGACATCACGTGCCATTATATCTAACTGATGAAACTCGTAATGAAACATGTCTGAGTAACAGAAATAACGAGTTAAGACAGGAGTTTTGAAAATGGAACATGAATTCAAGACAGTTTTTCTTTAACAGAAAAAAACTTAATTTTTATCAAGTTTTCAACAAGAAAAGTGTTTCGTGCTTCGAATAATAAATTCTCCGAGGCAGAAATCACATCACATTTTCTATAGAATTACGAAGTTTCATGAAAATTCAATTGTTAAATCTATTTTGAAGAGATTCCTTTCTATGGCGAATATTGATATGCCTTATATTTTAATCAGTCTAACCTTAGATCAATTTTGAAAAGTGAGTAGAAGTGAAAAACATTTGTTTGAAGCTTTAGGTATTTTGATGCACGCAATCTCAAGGAATCATATCAAAGTAAAAAAAAAGTTTTCTTTATTAAAACAACTTGAAATTTCAACCACTTGGCAGTTATTTGCTTAGCTTAAATATGTAAGTAAACGTTGAAAAAAAGCCTTCTCATTAAGTTTTCAATTATAAAAAGGAAACACGAATTTTTAGGTTACGAGTTGTGAAAGAGAAATCTGTTTTCAACAATAAAAAGAAAATACAAGCTTTCAGATTACTATGGTTAATGAGAAGCCAACAATTAGTAATTATCTTATAAAAGTTTGCGAACTTAACAAACAAACCAAATATAACCTTTTAGAATTAACCATTAACTAATGCATTTATAAATTTATTTCTAATTATAATTATCTATACTTAATTATTATTAATTATGTACAAGCAATAAAATACATATTTTTAAAGGATCGAAATGCTTTCTGCTAGTAAATGTATGAATTATTTTTTTAATTTATTAAAATCTTAATAAATACGAATTCTTTTTAAGATTTTTATAATTATTAGCTTAAAATAACTGCATAGATTCCAATCAACATTTAAATATTCTTATATGATTTCAATCAGTACTTAAATAAATTATTAAAATTAGTGAAACTACGGTATTGATTCCCCTCAGGGGCTTAATCTTTTTAGTTAAGTACGGGAATCATGATATAGTGATAAAGTGGTTCCCTAGTAAACTTTTTCTTTCCTATAGGGTTGCATGTCTTTGATAAACACGGGTGACATGCCCTGGGACACCCTAGCGATTGTTCTATATTTTCAACCGTTCTTCTTATCAACCAATTTTTTTCTTCCTTTTTCCTGTCTAGACTACAAAGTAAACAAATGTTTGGTGCAGCTTAGCCAGATTTGGCTCTTGCGCCAAAAGTTTAAACTGTCACTGACGCTCACTACATCAGTGCTTATTATTACATATACTCTAAACACCCTGACTAGTAAAAAATTCCCTGAAGTAAAATACTGTAATTTTTGTCTTTTACGACTATAATGCACATTATTTAATAAAGTAAATTTTTAACTAATAAATATCTGTATATATATAATTAATTTCGGGGGTGTACATTATATAATTTTTATGAAATAAGAATATAGCTTGTCTAGGATGTACTAAGCAGACCAATAATTAATTTATATTAGAGTAACAGTATGCTTTAAAGTATACTTATAATGCAGCGCACTTGCTTAAGGAAACACTGAATTTTAAAACCTCGTAATATTATCTCATTCTTGTTATAACTTTTTTTTCTTACCTCTATAAAATTCCATCAGTATTTTAATAATTAAAGACGTGAGTGAAGTTTTTCTAGTTATTTTACAAGATATTTTTTCCAAATGCACTGACATTTTAAAGATCATATTTTAAATTATTTTTACTAAAAACTTTCATTTAAAAATTAGTCTTTAAGCTAAAACTTTTATTTTCGAGATTACTTCTGCCAGGTACTGAAAAGGAAATTAAACACATTAGAGAATGAAAAATCAAAAGCTTATCTATTCATCAATATATGCTTTAGGCTTAAAAATTGTGAAGAAAAGAAATTAACTGTAGTAAATTACAATTTTAAATTTTCGTTCTCATTTACAGAATAAAATAACATTCCCTTGTTAGCAAAACCTCCGGAGAGAATATATTTTAAATGTCTATTATGCATAATTGTTGCATGTATTTGTATATATATATATTAGATATTTTATGGCAAAATAATCGATTTCATCTTAAGAAAACTTGTAATAAAAGATAATCTCTCCTTTCCTCTGCCAAATACTGTTAAAAATCTTAAATTATATTTTCTTGGTTTATAATTAAAATGTTAATAACACAAAAATATGAAATAAAATTAAAATTATAACATCTTGAAATCTGTTATATGAAGCCTATTGAAAATATTTGTGTTTTACCATGCTTAAAAATTTTTCAATTAAAATAGAAAGGAATTTACATGAACATTTCCCTTGAATTAATTAATTTTTTTTTCATTTCAATATTAATTATATTTCGCAGTAAGAGTAATCAAAAAATTATACTTTCTCTCTCTTAAATGAATATGAATTAAATCATTTAAAAATTTTTTCTTCTTATAAGTAATTCATCTAATGGGTTTTATCATTAAATTCGTTCTAATAAAGCGCTATATTTCTATTAGTTCACATGGAACATGAAATGAATGTATCAATTAAACGCTAACAATTATGAAGTATAGTTTTTATTTAAAAATATATTTCTATAATTATGTACATTCCAGAATTTCAAACACGACACAACGAAACAGGAGAACTTATTTTTTTAGTCTCGTTTAGAAACTAAATATGAAGTATTTACATGATGATGTAGTTACATTGTTTTAATGGAGGAATGAGGCAAAATGAGGTTTGCATGAAATAATTTAATGACTCTGTTTTACTAATTAAATATATAGTAAAAATTCCTGTAAGGCATAAGCAATTATCTTAAATCACTTATTATACTTTGAAAAATAGTAGTATATTTGATTATAATTCTTAAAAGTTAATAGTTGTCTTAAAACTTTCATATTTCGCACTCTTTTGAGTATAAAAAGTTTTTAATTTCTTTACATAAAAAACAAATTAAACATAATTAAATTTTACCCCATTTTTTATCTCCCACATCAAGAGAGTAAAATGCTGAAAATTACCCGCGATGTATGCAATTTACTTGTTTGTCAATAAAGTTAAAAATAATCGCTGTAAAAAAATCCTTAAATAAGCTGCAAGAGGAGAAGGGGAAAAATATAAAAAAATTCTCTGAAACCAGGTTTTATCGTTAGCACTTACTTTACAAAGAAAATAGATTTTCACGGCTTCTTTCACAATCAACCATTGTGCGAAATGAGAATATTCTGGGGCCATTGTTTTCAAGCCCTAAAGATTAAAAAATATAACTTTATTCTTATTCGTGAATTCAAAAGGCGTTGTTCAGAATAGATAAGAATAGTGAACGATTACTGACCGTCTCTCCCACTACTTTTAAGTTCCTCCTTCTTGGTATTGAGGAGTTAAAAGGAAGGAAGAGAAAAAAGGAAGGAGAAAGTTTTTTTTTTCTCATTTTAACTTTTGAAAAATTGAGCTTCCAAACGGTTTAAAATGATTCTTTGCAATTTGAGTTCAGGTCACGTTTGGCCTAAGTCTGAGTTCTTTGCTTTTATACTAAAGTTTTACTGTTAAAAAGCTGCATAAGTTTTCATATTCTCATTTTGTCTCCCTTATGGGATATATACTTTAAAATTCATCGCCATTTTTTTTATTTATCCGAAATAATAGATTTTGTTCCAGTTGTAAAAAATATATATTATTTGTCTTATGTTTAGTGCAGAAAGCGAGTTATAGTTAATTTATTTATGTAATGAACTTGATACTAACTTAATTACATAATTATATTCCTGTAAATTAGAAACAGCTTATAAAAAAGTTTCAAAACATTATATTTTGATGTATTATAAATTCTTTTTACTTTATTTAAATTTAAGAGTGATTTACAAAAATTCATTAAATTAATTTTCTTTTATATTTGCGCTTCATTACATATATAATTTTTAGTCTTCTTTCTGAAAAGGAAAAATTATTCCAGGAAAAAGTATTCATGTTTTAATCATAACCCTTAATTTTTGTATAGTCTTACAACTTGTCTAACAGTGTTAGGTCTAGTCTTCATTAAGGTTAAGATATTGCATTAAAACTCTGCATATTTTAATGATAGTATCTCATAGTAGGTATTATATTCTTTATATTTTCACGAAAACCCTAGAATTTTCTATTAAATTTAACAAATATTTCTTGTTCTCACTTCATATTTGACATTAACTTTTTATAAATAATAAATTAATGATAACATGAACACTCACTTTGATTAACTCCATTCTAAATTAAACCATGCAAATTTTGGAGAATCCTTAATAGTCAAGACACAATGTAATAGTGCTTCCAACATGGTTCATTATTATCAATTCCTAAGAGATAACTTGCATTCCTCTGTTTCTGCCTTAGAGAAAATTGTTACGACTTAATGTTGCCAAATAAATTGGCTTTCATTCTAGTCATGTTACGGAAATGCAAATACAATTTTCTTCAGATGTAACTCCTACTAATTATTACGTTAAGCTTTTCATTATTCCTACAAATATAGTTAATATTTGTAATGACAATGTACTCCATTTGGTCGGAATCGTAACATAATTTCAGTAAATGAAGGATTAATTCTAAATTTTATTTTGTATAAACGTATTAACAATTATTTACTTAAATACTCTTTTATAGGAAAATTGTAGGATCAGAATATATACATATTTCAATACCGTGCTAAAGTAGATTTTGCACAAAAAATGCACAAATGCTTGCACAATGTATGGCGAAGCTAGGGTTAGTACTCATAAATGCCTTTTCAATATTTTTTACGTAATCTCATAAGTCATTAACTACCATGCAAAAAAAAGCGTGACGAAATAAGAATAGTGTCAATGCAACAACTGAGTGTTGCGTATTATCATTAGTATTCATCTAAGGCAATAGATCTCAATCTTTTTGAAGTCTGAGATACTAAACTGACATTTCTTTTGCATTGAATACTTACAAATAACATACATTTAAATAGAGGGTGGTCAAACTCTCAAAATGAAGAGCGTATTGAAGTAAGGATATTGTTCTCAAAAATAATTCTATTGCTGAAAAGAAGAGGGGGAAAACTTAAAAACTTAATCGTGTCGCGAACGTATTACGTATGCGAGTCTCACCCTCCCCAATTCTAAAGTATTATTTTTATTAAATAGAAACAAACTGGAGTTTATTGATTTAAACACATTAGCTTAAGAATCCCTCAGAATTACCAAACTTTAAAAAAAAATCTCAAAATTTGATGTGATGTTTAGGCTTGATGATATTTTCAGATTTCTGCAATGTTGGGATGAATAAATGATACAGCCTCTTTCATCTCCAATTTTAATCTTCCCCGCTTCTCACGTTTCTTTGTTTTAGTATTAGTCATCGTTTAAAATTATGCCTTGCAAAGATATGACGCAGAAAGTATACTGCTGTTTGTAGAAAATGCAACACCATGAAAGAATCATCAGAATCAAATGAAATTTAATGCAGAAACGACTTGTACTGATACAAATAAATGATGAAATTTTCAAAACAAAAGAAACAAATTAAGCGTCCGAAATCAGTATTTGGTGCAGCCACCATGCGCTGCAATAAGTGCTGCTATACGACGTGGCATGGAGTCAAACAGATGTTGAATATCTGCTTGAGGAAGAGAATTCCATATCGCTTGTATGCGCAACCAAAGTTCGTCTTTGGAAACTGCAGGACGCGGATCACGAGCGAGACGCCGACCAACCATATCCCACACGTGCTCAATAGGCGACATATCCGGTGAATAAGCAGGCCAAGGAAGAAGTTGCATGCGTTGTGCTGAACAGAAGTCTCGAACAGTCCGCGCAACATGTGGGCGTGCATTATCCTGCTGAAAGATAGCTCCAGGGATGCCTTGAAGGAAAGGAACGACTTCGGGCTGTAGCACTTCACGGACGTACCTGTTGCTATTGAGATTACCCTCAATTCGTATCAAATTGGATCGTCCATGATACGAAATCGCACCCCAGACCATAACTCCGGGTGTTCGACCACTATGTCGTTCAATAATACACTCAGGAAGGCAGCGTTGACCGGCATAACGTCTAACACGAACACGGCCATCATGGGTCCACAAATTGAAGCGTGATTCATCTGAAAAGACAACTTGGTGCCAATCAGCTCGCCTGTCTCATTGCTCAAGAGCCCACTGCCGACGCAGCCGTCGATGATTCGCCGTGAGGGGAATCCTGTATAAAGGCACCCTTGCACGCAATCCACGGCGCAGCAGACGACGACGAATTGACGAAGCCGACAATTGTACACCTGTAGCAGTAGACCAACGTGCTGCCAGCTGCCTGGAGGAAGCTGTGCGATCATTCACCGCCATGCGGAGCAGGTGTCGATCATCGCGCTCTGACGTCACCTTCTGTCGTCCAGTGCCTGTTTTTCGAGTTGTTCGGTGCTCGTCGGTCCACTGCTTCCAAACTCGCATCACTGTGGAACTGTTCCGCTGCATACGAGCTGCTATTGCGCGATAGGAAAATCCTCCTTCTCGAAGGCCGATTATCCTCCCTCGTTCAAACTCCGTAAGTTGCTTGAATTTCTTATTCTTCCGTCGTGGAGGCATACTCAGGTCTCACTAAACGTTTGCCACTAACAAATAATCATAGACTTTTTTCAACGTCCCGCTACAGCACTTTATTTATACGCTTTCAGCATCAATTCAGAGGGCGCTGCGCGCGCCGCGCACGCGCGATGGCTCTGAAACTTTATTAATTTGCATAATATCCTATAATTGACATTTGCTGCGAATTTCATTTGATTCTGATGATTCCTTCATGGTGTTGCATTTTCTACAAACAGCAGTTTAATAATAATGTATTTGGTGCAATTTTTTTTTGAGAGACCTAGATATTCATCTTTAACATAGACCTAAAATAATTCTGATTGAACCCTTTCCTTGACAGTCAATGAGACTTAACTTCCTAAGATTTGTTAGATCATTCAGTTTGGTATTCTGTCTCATTTCCGAAGCCACGGTAGTGTAGTAGTCATGGTCACAAACTCGTGGTCGGTGTTGTTTCCGTCGAATCAATGGTTCAAGTCTTAATGCCACTACATACCCTCCGTGTAGTGGGGCTGATATATGTTAAATGTCTGGAGGCTTCTAGTCTTCCCGTCGGCGTGGAATGAAAGCTTAGAGAGGGAATTCCAACTCCTGTATCATCCTCGTTATTTGACAGAGGTTCAAAATTACGAGGTCCTTCACCAATATTCTTCGTGTTGCCTCTAAGTGAGTTGTTAATGAACAATTAATCAAACTGGAGTCATTTTTGTTAGCAATTAGAAGTGTATTAAGCGTGTACGATTCCCCGTATACAACTAAATAGTTTGTCAAACACATTTGCTGCTTTCAATTCTAAACAAAAATGTCTTAACATTGCACTTTTTAATAGTTTATTTGATATTTTAGCCGAATATTTAAAATGGCTTTATGGAGTACTAATGTTCTTAGGACCACGGATCTAAGATAAATTATTATTATAGAGCACTTCATCTTACTTGATTCATACAGCAAAAACAGCGATGAAGTAATAAACATTGAGTAATTAGTTTTGAAAGTTTAATCAAAACAAATACACGGTAAAAAATTGCTTAATAGGAATGGCATTAAATTCTTGCATTAAATAAAATATAACAACACTTATTTAAATAGAAATAACTATTAGTAGTGAAAAATATGCATTTTATAACTTTCATCTAAGTACTATTATGCTAATAAATTTGTTTAGTCTTGTGTGATTTAAAAACTAAATTCTTTTTTGTTAATAAATAAGATTTTATTAATGTGTTTTATGTGATAAACCTTTATGAAAACGTGTGTTGAATATAATACCAGAGTATTAGTACTCATACTGTGTTGAATAGAATTTTTATACCAGTCCGTTTAAGAAATCTCGGTTATACTTCAGTTACTAATTAAGAATTACATCTGTTTTTACACTCATTTCAAAAGATTTACTTAAGACATTTCTTATTCTCTCGAAGCCCTCCTAACAACCTGCCAACTAATACAATTATCTCTGAAATTTAAATCTCCATCAAATGCACAAAGCCTTTTCTCTTGACTGCATTAATCTAATTTGAGATAGTCATGTTTCAAAATTCAGATAAAGAAAATTAAAGTTTCCTAATGACTAAGAGGAGAGTAGAAGCACCAGTATACTCATTAAACGCGAGATGCAAAATACTAAGCAAACCACATATGATAATTAGGCATTTAATAATCTCTCGTGTTTATTCAAGTTGAAAGAAGAACAGAAAATTTTCCACTTCTTCGTCAAAAATTTAAACAACCTCAGAACCTCGTCTGAAGCTTTATTTTATTCATATGCGTGAAGAATATGAGTTTGAAATTCATTGTTGTGGTATATATTCTGTTTCTCTGATTTATTTCTTGAAAACGATCTCCAAATTAAATTGTCTTAGTGTATTGATTATCGGTACTTAATTTAGAAATAAATTAATTCCTAGCTGATTAAACAACATTTATATTCCTACATTTTAAACTCCAGTATTCAATCAATGTATTTAATCGGAATATTTAAACATAGTTGGAAAAATTTAAAATGCATAGAAATAATAGCTTTTTATTTTGTTTATTACATATTTAACATGTACTCGCGCGTTTTGTGGACTCCTTAAAATGTGCATCGCATCTCAGTTTATAAAATGTATTTTTCTCTAATATGTGCATGAGTGAAAAAGAATGCAATGAATTTAGTAAATTTGCGATAAATTTTGTTTAAACAATGAGAGTATTTCGTATTGAAGAAAAATGCCTTCGTTCATTTACAATAACTTTTGAATTAAACCTTTTAACAAACTGTATACCTTGCTGATTACTTTATGTATGAATTTTTGTAAAATATGTTTGTGCATAATATACCTTTCGAAGTCTTAATTATTAAATAATGTAGAAAGTTTCAAAGAATGTCGTAATTCACAAACACACACAAGAACAATATCACCTTCATTAATATACTTCTAATTTTATTTTAAGATGATTAAAAATCAATCTTAATTTTATTCAGTATGTATGGTAACTTTTATTTTGCTTTTTGAATTACGTATAAAGTCTGGAAAGACTTTTTGATTCCAAATGTAATCAAAATTTATAGAAACCTCAAGTATGCAACCTTACACGATATCCAGTACTACTGAATTTTTTCTGATGTTTAACTAAGTTTTGTTCTAATCTGCTTAGTTGTGCTCAGGCGTCTAGACGATAATCAATTTTGGATCTTGTTTAAATTTTCAGTACATAGTTTAATAATTTTTTGTACTTAAATATCAGATTTGGTTTCGATAAACCACCCTGAAACTTTGTGATTTTTTTTTCTTAAGTGTTTATCAACTTCAGTTTTTAAATGTCATATAATTTAAATAATCCTTTAGATAAAAAATGACGTTAATTAAAAACAACAACGTATAACAATAAAATGTTTAATGATAATTTAATGATGGTGATTAATGATCACTTAATAAAGGAAAATGAAAGTCTCTTTATATTTATTTATTTCATTAATGCATTCTAAAAAATATTCTTAATAAATATTGTGTTGCCTTTATTTATATTTTTCTCTGCTGTTTTTGATTTTATGCACAAGAAAAGGATACTTTGCATGATATTCATGTAATTGTTATGTATGTGTGTTAGGAATAGTACCGACAAACCAGTTTACCTTTAAATTGTGAATTTTTACCTTGAATTGTTAATTATAATTCAGTAAAATAAGTTCGTAACTATAACATATTTTTCCTTCGACATCTGTAATTACCTTTTACGTGGAAAAGAAATTTATCTTAATAGTAAAAACAAAAATAGAAGTATAATGTAATAAACTGACTTTGGCATACATAGAAAAAAAATTAATAAAATCGTTAGGAACAATTGGGAAATTATGAATAGGAAAATAGGAAGAAATATATTTATACTATGAATGAAACTTTAATCATTATTAAACCAACAAACGGAGAATATGAAAAAGCTTGTTCTATGGTAGGATTAATCTGTATATGTTTCTTATGTACTTAATTTTTGAATCATGTTGACAAATAACTTTGGTTTTCAATTACTTATATTATAATTGTTTTCAGTGTGAAAAATTATTTATGTGGATAAATATTACTTATATATTTAAAAGAATTGTTAAATTTAATTTCTTTATTACTTATTTTCAGATTGCAATTTATTTATATCTATTTTTATTATTTTATACGAGACTCAAGTGAAATGTTTTATTATGAATTTTTATTTTATATTCGTGGCTTAAGAAATTCATGTTAAGTTATCAGTATACTAATTTTGCTTGAAAATTTTACCGAATTGCTAATAATAGGAAAAGTCGATGAATTTGTAATCAGTGACGTGTGTGCTATATCCGATTTCATACTGTTAAGATTAAGTGAAGTTTTCTTTACTTTCATTTAAATAAAATAAATAATTTATCTAAAATTATCAATTTTTTTTACCTAATATTATTATAATATAATGACTGTAACTTTCTGTGCAATGAAATTAATGTTGTGTTTATAAGTATAGCAATATACTTTTAATAATACACGTATTTTAACCTTATATGATAAGAATTCAATTCTCCATTCTAAGTTTAACCATTCAATTTTTATCGGCATGAATTTATGATTTAAATTGATATAAATATTGAATAAAAGCAACACATTGTCTTCTAAAATACAAAGAACCATTCCTAAATTGATTACTGGAACATTTATGAAAGGCATGTGGTCTTAATATTTTAAACGATGGATAATAAATGTCCCGAACTTTCTTCGTAATTTAATAATTATTTTCCTCTCACGATGTTTCTTCGAATGATAAAGAATATTTTCTTTCTAAAGTAATTTATTCATTTAAGTAAATAATGGTGACAAAGAACAGAAAAATCCTAAATATTCATTGCTTTAAGCCTCCAACATAAATAATCTATTTTAAAACCGTGACAAGGAAGAGAAATAAAAGCTACAACATTAGATAATTAGCCAACTTTGAAGAAGAAAGAATCAATCATTTTTAAAGTTAGCTTCTGTTTTCGAAAAACAAATCAAATATCCGTATTTAACTTGCGAGAAATATAAATTGTGCAGATAATAAAGAAAATGGTATTCCGAGCCAATTTGGTAAAAGCAAAATAGTTTCCGGAATCACAATTGTAGAAAATGTGGAAGTTTTAGAAAAATGCGAGTAAATGATGAAAAAGGAAGATCCCATATTGCGGATGTATGAATGCCTGGAAGCTTTCACTCCATTCAGAAAATTAAATGAAACATCTAAAGTGATCCCAAAAGCATAAGAAGGGAAGCATCGATCTTTGACGGAGCCTTTCTTAGAAATGCAAATTAAAATTTCAAAATCAAAGATATGTAGTTTTGCCGAGAAATCTGAATGCATTTACATATCAGACTGCAATATTTTATTCAGTGTGGTAAAAAAAAAATTTTTTTTGAGGGGGGAGGGGTTAGAGTTTTTAGTTAATATGATTAAAATATTTATGTTAAGTGGATAAAGTATATAAAAGGTAATGATTGCGTAGAATTCTAACGAAATTTTTATTGGCGCCGTTTTATTTTAAAATCAAACAATATAACCGAAAGAAAATAATCATTTTCATTTTCTATTGAAAGTAATCGAAACATTACAGAGAAATTTTTGTTGAACAACTAAATGTAATTCAATTTTTCTCTTAAAATATTAATAATAGTAAATTGATTTAAAAATTTATAAAAATTATAAAACGATAAATATATTTATAAAACGTTAAAATTTATTCATTAGAAATTTTTAGAGACGAAACATATTAGGATAATTATTTTTTGTTTGGTAAACTATTTTATCAAATTAGTTTCCCTATATTGCTGACTGAATATATCGCTTTCTATGTTATGGTATACGGTAGACAAAATTTACCGTCAGTGGGCAAATGCCCTTTATTTATTCAGCTACACAATGTACACACAAGTAGTGCAGAATACATCAATTATCCCCTTTTTGTCTGCTAAGGTGGGGAAACAGCCCTAGAGCTAAGAACTATCCTTCCTCCACTTTGAGAACATTATCTACAACTCTTACAAGAGCCATGGCTGAGCACTCCAATAATCTTCTCTTTGTCTACTTGAGTGGAGACAGTGGCCTAGAGCTTAGAATTATCCCTCCTCATATAATGAACATTATCGTCTAATCTATTTTGATTGCCTCAGTAAGGAGAACATAACATTCATTTCATATAAGGACATATAATAATTCATCTTATTTTGTCACCTCTTATTATCATCCGTAGCATTTTAAGTGTAATAATAATTTAATTAGTACTGCTTTCAGTTGCTCAGATTTTTAATTATGGAAAATATTGAAAAATATATTTTTAGCTCCCTCTTTCTCTTTTATTTATAAAAGAGACAAAGCTTTTATTAAAACACATGAAAGTCTTCATTTTTTATACATCTGCCTTTTTTATAACGTCATATAAAAAGAAGAAGACATACAAGTGAATAATTTTACTCTCTTATTATTATGGTATAGTTGAATACCATAGAAAAATGTTCAATTAGGCTTTATTAAAGCTTCGTTTCATATTATATTATAAAGGATGTTAAATTCAAAAGATTGACTCTTGTCTTGAGCTGTTACTGATTTTTTTTAAAATAAGGTTTAAGCTTTCTATAGGCTCTTTGAAAAAGCTTACAAATAATGCTTTTCACTTTAATGCATAGTGCTTATAAAAATATCTAATTGATTTAATTTACAAGAAGGATCGATTTTTCAATTAAAAATTTGTGTAACAAAAACGCTCGTTATTAAAATAATAAGAAAGATGATTATATCTACTAATTTTTCAAACAAAATTAATTACGTGATGTTTTTCAATCTATTCTGTAAAATATGTTTATTAAGTGAAATAATGAACTATGACATAAAAAAAGCTGAAAATTTATTCAAAGACATTTAATTAAGGACTAACATTGGTTTTATTATTGCTTTTCTCTTTACTTTTAGGCGACAGAAATTTTTAATAAAACAGAATTGTATATCAGATCCTGTAAGTTATCCTTTTACCAAAACAGTTTTTCTTTTCACGTTATTATGTAGGAGTTGGAAACCATATAAGTCAATGCTTTTATACACTCATTAACAATGTCGTATTGAAGAACCAATAAATAGGCATTTATTTTCAAGCGAGCAGTTTCCAGGCTGCCTTTATAAATTTAGAAGTGAAGGATGTTTTCAAAATCATGTCTCTTGCTTTGAATTTCTATTGATATGTTTTTAAGGAAGGCTTGTGTTTTCTTTTTACTCTTTGAATTAGATTGAATGTAAGGATTCCTCAAATAAATGGTTGAAGTTTGATAAAAGGTTTTATTAAATTCATTTTATGGGAAAGATTTGTGTTTTTACTAATAAATACATATAACATTCTCTATTGAAATAAGAAATATTGATATATTTATTCTGTTTCTTTTTGTATAGAATTTCTTGGTTAATTTTTTAAAACAGTTTTATTACATAAGTTTATTAAGTGATATGTTGATGTACAACATAAATGTTTGAATGGAAGAAAGTATTTTTGAAGCAAATCCTAATTGCATTAAATACATTACAGTTCGACAGTTTTAAAGTATATATCAGCCTCCATATAAAGTGGTTTTTTGTATCATAAGGACTCGAACTCCCGATTCAAAGAAACAACACCAGTCACGAGTTCACGATCATGACCACTAATATCTTAAGGCTACATATTAGGGAGAAAACGAGGCACAATCAGGTATAAAAAGGTCAGAAAAAATAGTAATACTTACAAATCCGTGAAAAAAAGTTTTGTATTTGTTATTTTAACAATGAGCTGTATTTTAAGGAAGCAAATACATGAAAGTAGTTGATCAAAGAATAAGGATCACATCAAGTTTTATCATTTTGTATACTTTATCAGTAACAGCTATTACTGTTTATCTGTACACTTATTACTTAAAAAAACTGCTAAACTCAAATAATTTTTTTGTTCCTCCTAGTAAGATAATTAAATATATGTGATATATATAACTCCTTTTTTCTCTTTGACCATAAAGTAATCGAACTGAAACAATTTTTAAAAAGATTTAGATAGATTTAGCAAAGAACAGAGCAAATCGTTAAAGACCTTCATCAATAAGAAGGAAAACAAATTAGGAAATTTTTTCCAATGGCATTCTTTTAGAAGTCATGCACTCTGTATGTTCCAAGCATTCCAGCAAGCCTCTAAAACATATAATCCGATTAGCAACTCTTGCCTAAAGAAGCTCCAGGCTGTTACCGCAATCTAATGTAATAATTACTAAATCCACAAAGATCGGATCGATTGCTTTGCAATTGTTTTTCGTCGCGAATCTTGTAAAGTGCACGTTAGGGAAAATACCCCGAGAATTAAAAAGAGCAAGGGTTTTTATTAATTTTCATTTGAGCAGCAAAATACCCAGAAGCAGAAAAATTATCTATTTTAAAAACACTCGAGAGGATTAGAAGTGGAGGCTTGTGTATATTAGAAAAAGGAAATAAATATTTCTACCGGGAAGTATGTATTAATTATGCACGGTTTCACTGCGCTTTAGAATATTGAAGAAATAAATAATATGAGAGAATAAGAACTTCTTTTATTCGAAGATGTTTGCTTCCGAAAAATAAATATGGATACGAAGTTTAAATTTCTTCTATTAAGAAATGGAACGTAACTTCAAAAAGTATTAATAAATAATATTATATAAGCAAATCTTTTCTTTCTCCAACTAAAAATGCTTATTATTTTATTATTTTTGGAAATCAAAAATCTAAAAAATCCATGTTCATACAATGTAAACATTTTTTAATGTTGCACTTCTTTATATTGGACCATCAAATCTTTTGGGCATATTTCAACAAGTGATCACATGTATAAAATAGCTAGAATTGTTTTTCAGAATGTACTCGTATGCTAATTTACACTTTTTGTTAACAGTTTAAAATTTGAAAAAGGCTGTTACAAATAATTTTCACGAAAAGAATGCTGTATGATTTAAAAATTTAAAAGAGCTTTTAAACATTTACAAAAGGTTTGTGTATGAAATACAAGAAGAAGACATAAATGAAAAATCATTTAATTTTTTTATTAATGATCTGCATTCTTAAAACAAATGATTTGAATAAATTTTTAAACATAATTACTAAAATTCCTTTCTTCTACTAGAACAATAAATTGAGTATTTGAAAGATAAAAATAAGTCGGCAATGCCATTAAAAATTTCTTAACTCATCAAAACCAAATTTAATTAAATTCGAAGTTTTATGGAAATAAATAAAAATATTCAAGTATTTATTTCATTGAAGTACATTTGAAAGTTATTTGAAAGTAAGAGAATTAAGTTGTTAATTGAAAAAAAATTCTTTAAGTAAATTAAAGTTATAAAATAGGCAAAATAATTATTTTTAATTTCTCACCTTATGTATTCTTGTTATTGTTATCGAATGGTTCTTCTTAACTTATGAAAGATAAATATGCAAATTGAAGTTTCTGTCATCATACCTGGCAACTGAATGATTTCTATTGATAGACAGAATATGTATTGTGAATTCACTAAAACATGCATTTTTCCATAAATTTTCAGATATTCGACATCAAATGTTTTGAAAGGTAAATGTGATTTCATTTTATGAAAAAAAAACTAAAACTGAAAAAAATTCAGCTTAAAAGTTATTTTTGAATAAAAAAAATACCATACTTTTCATAATAAATATATTATCAAATGTTCTCGATGCTTTCGATGGAAATGAAGCATTGTGATCGTTGAATATTTTACGGAGCATGACACCAAGTAAAACGTCTTGAAAAGTAGAGATGGAGCATTTATAAAGGTAATGATGAGTGATGAAAGTGATACTAAAGATACTTTTAAAGTGCTCTCATAAGAAGAAATGTTAAATATACTCCAATCTTTTTGAAAAAAAAGCTCCCAATTTTTTAAAACATAGTTTCACAATTGAAGTTACTTTATTATTTTTTTATAAATTTATTCTTCCGAAATACTTTTTACAAGGATTCTAAATGAAAAAATAGTGTGGAATTTCTATTTAGGAAACATAAAGAATAATGACAGGAAAAGATGAAAAAAGTTTAAAATGTCAGGCAAAGCGTGTCAAACAAGAGTGCATTTTTTATTACTCTAATCACAAAAAACAGTATATTCTACGTTAAGATGCATTAAATAGTATTGATAAGAAACTCTCGCTTGGTTATTAATTTCGACTTAAAATTCAAGGATTATTTTTCTATACTTATAATTTTATTCCTTTTTCTCTCCCTATAATCTCATTTACACTTAAAGGTACGATCTCTTAAAATTAAAATTATAAAACTTCATTAGTAAAATTTCAATTTGCATACATATATTTTTCTGTATGAATACAACATTTTTTTTTTATTAATAACAAGAATTACTTAAGTGGAGAAGAAAAAGGCTTTTAATAACTAGCTACAAAAACTACAACGGTTATGGTTTTAAAAGTTTAACAGGACAATTTTTAATTTTCAGTCCTACAAATAGAATAGTTTTTTCTTAGATTAAAGGAAATTTTTTAAAATTTTTACTTTACTAATGTATCTCAAAATGAGAGTTTCTTAATGTGTTTGTATTCAAAACCCTTTTTTGTGATTCAAATTTATTGTGTAACAAAAATTACTAACAGAATTAAGACTATTCTGATAATTTATATCTAAAACATAGAATTAAAATTGTTTCTTCGGTAATAAGAATTTTAATATAATAACACTATATACCAAATAAAATATTTTTTATGGCAAAGACGAGTAAAAAAATTACTATTGAATTGCTTTTGTACTTAAAAAACTAAAGATACATTTTGATACTCTTTTCATAAACGGCGAAATATTTTCATAACTCGAGAAATAGTAAATATTTTTCAAAGAAATTTTGTTACAGTACAAATGTATAATAAGAACCATTCATGGTAAACTTCACGGAAAATCGAATAAAAATAAGAGCTCCTTGTATTTTCAGTGCCGTATCCCCTTTAAAAGATATTGTCTTAAGTTTCGCTATCTTGTTAACAGTCTGAAGTCTTTAATAATCTTAGTAAATTACTTTTAGAAGCAAAAAAGAATGACAAAAAATTACTTTTGTAGTTACTCTCACATAAAATATATGGACATATGTTGAGGCTACCTTTTAATTAAGATCAAAAGCGTTATTAAAAACGGAAATGAACTGAGCCAAAGATTAAATTGGGGATTATAAATAACAGAAAAAAGATTAATTGACTCAATAAAATGTAAGTAATTACGGATAGCAAGAATAACAGAAATACAACAAATAATTTAATTAAAAGAAATAAAATAAGAATTCTATAAGATTATTAGAGCGTTTCCAAAAATTTTTCTGCGATATGTAGCTTCAACTAAAATGGATTCTACTTAAATATTTTATTAATAACAGACAAAAAAGCTTGTAAATATTGTATTGAAATAATTTATAAATGCAAGTGTTCTCAATTTTTTTTATACTTTTTCAAAGTTTCATTGAAAATAATCAGCGTCTTATGTATTATATATGTAATTATTATTCACACGTTGTTCTATTAATTGTAAACACGGTACCTAAAGCAAGTTTAGTAACAATGGATTTTGTTTATTTTTTCTCTGTTTCGAAACCTGCAACAGAAAGATAATCGAAAATCCTGTTCATATAATGCCCCATAAAATGTCGCATTTAAATCAGCATTTCCAAATGGCTTATGAATAAAGAGAAAGTTATTTCATGTTTATTCTAATTTTTATGGTTCTATTGTTGAAATTAATCAGTATCTTATGAATTATGTAAACATACAGTATATGTTTTGAATGAATGAATACTAAATTATTTTTAATTACCAAGTCACTATTTGACTGAAAGGAAGGAAATAATAATTCCGTGTATTAATGTGTATTTCCTCTCACTATTTTACTTATTATTATTTTAAGTCGTATACATATCCGAGTGTGGGAAGGAAAGGATATTATGTCCGTTTTTGAAATTTTATATTAAAGCAGCTTAAAAGTTTTTTGTGTGTTTATTTATTTAAAAAATGCATTCACATCTATTTGCTTCTTAATGAATATTTTTAATAAACACTCTAAGGTTTTATTCTTTAAGACTACTAACTTTTATAACATATTTTTAAGAGCTTCATTACTTTTTTATAACCTTACTGATCACTATTTTTATAAAACGGACATTGTACCTTTTTCTACATTACACAGATATTTCTATGGCATTCGTCTTTTTTATCAGAGCCTAATTTGTATTAATTATTGTGAACAAATAGATGAAGATGCAATGTGTATTGAATTATAATACAGTGTTTTCTAAAATGTCAAGTGTTGCATCTACGGATGTAGGTCAGAAGATGTTCGATACCATTTTATTTTTACATAACAATAAATTGAAATTTAGAAAATAACAGAGGATGAGATATTTTCATGACAACACCGAGTAATAAGATCATGATTACAGAAAAAAGCAATATCTAGATGTAATGATCTGAACGTAACTTCTTGTTCTCTCTCTACAGCAAAAATATTTCAATATTCCTTCCAAGCCAATATTCGATGCATATCGTGTAAGGTAAATAAAAAACAAGAAGTAAGAAAGGCACGTTCCAGACTTAGAATGGATTTAAAATATATTGAAGTTATCTTTTATACATAACAAAAGGAAATACCGAAGTTTAAGCTTCAAAATATCTGATCGAAAGAAAAAAACAAAGTTGTTTTACGATTCAAACTTTCCAGGCAAAATAGATGCTAATGGCTTTTTTAATATTTTGAAGATGTTACACATTTTGGTGGTAGGCCTTATTGTGTTATATTAATAATCGTTATTTTTGTGTCTTGTGTTAAGAACATATCTAAACCTTTTGATTATAAATTACGTTTTTATTCTCGTATTATTTATCATAGTATAGCTCTTGTTTTATTTGTTTTAGCACAATAGTATATTTTGTAAAAAAACTTCATTTGTATGTTTTGGGCACGTGCAGTGTATCAGTATCTTAAGTTAGAAAGCGGAAGAAGTATTATGAGATTTATGTTACTGATTTCTCTTTCGAATTCTTGTAAATGGTTTTCCTAAAACATGTCTAATATGAGATAACTATCAGATACATGTCATTCCTGAGCATTAAAACATAAGATTTTAGATCTCATAGCAAATTAGATTTAACCTTTTAATTTATCAGTGCGTGTTGTTCTAATTACTCAAACACATGTATACAGTGATTTGTGACAAAGCAGATAAATAATATGAATCAAAATGATAACTAATAAATAACGAAACAAAACTACATTGTTATTACATTTCTAATTTGATCAAAAATGTTATGCATTAATATTTTGCTATGTTCTTAGCCTAAACATTTCTCAATAAATATATTTATCATGCTCCTCGAATTAAAAGAAACTTTCCCTATTGATACAATTTTTACGCAATACTTTTAATAAAACAGTACTGAATTGTTTTAATTAATGGAATTCGGATTAGAAAGAGAACACATTTGCTTGATCGCAATACATTTATACCTCGGAATTGAAAAATGCTCAATACTTTGATTACATAGGGAAAATAAAGAGAAAGCACGGAACAAAATTAAAAAGGTCCCTTTTATCATTTTTTTACTCTAAATGATTAAAAAAAGGGTAAAGAAGCTGTCAACTCGATAATAAGAAATGTGATATTTCTTTCGAAAAGAATGTAGATTTTTTAAGCACATTTTTTATCTGTTTTCTTTTTTTGAATATATTATAAATGCTTTTGTAAAGTAACGCGTTACTTTTCATCTATTATTTTATCTATGACGCCTTTCGACAAAAACTCTTGATTATAGTTCGGTTTTTTGTTTGTAGTTTTTTGAATAGGAAATGATAACAGAAACCATGAATGTTTATTAAAAGGATTCTGCTGCTGAAATATAATCATAGAGAAAATATTAATTGTGAATAAAAATTTATAAGAAAACTGACATTTTTACATAAAAAATAATTATATACATTGGTATTTTTAATATTCATTTTTAAATTCATTGAAATATCCTTGTTTTTTTTTTTCATTTTCTCACACATTAAAATTAACTATTTTTGTGAAAAAAATTAAGCAAATTATTGAAAAATAGCAAATGTGCAAAATGTTGTTAAATTCATAAAGTTAATTAAAATACTTTTATTTTCTATAACATTAATACGTTTAATCTCTTTTTTTTTACTTCCCTTAAATATGTCGCTATTGCAAACATTGTGGGATGATAAATTCTTGACAAAGAAATCAAAAGTTTTGAAACTTTGCAATTGCTATAAAACTATTGAAAAATAAACGTTTTTTTTAGAAAGATAATTAAATTTTAAGCTAATCCTTTGATAACAGGAAGAGAGAGCTCAAATATTTAGTAAGTTAAATATTATCATTACTTTCTCCCCTCACATCAAACACTATTTAACTCGCAACCGGTTTGATAGGTGAGGGGTGTGATGATTTACAATCAAATCACGAGACAGTAGGACACGCAAAATAACAAAGCAGAATCAATGGATTTTAAACAAGACTGAATTCCTTGACTTTGATTCACTATTCATCCCGAACAGCTTTATTGCGTGTTAGATGGCCGTACAAAATGACATGTTTAGAATCAAATGCGCTGAAATCGATAAATATAACTTGGATCTAGTTGCTGCTTTGTTTAATCTTATGATGCGAAGCTATATTTTCAGAATACTTATTTACTAAAATTTAAAGAAAGTAGATTGCGACACTAAAGATAGTATTATATTATTTTTTTATCTTCAGTATTATAAAATCCAAGTTCTATTCTAGAAACCGAATAAAGATGACAACAATAAAATCTGAACCATCATGAATATTGTAACTGAGTGGTATTAGCCTCGAAGTTTGCCATAGAAGATGGTCATGTTAATTTTTGATTTCACTAAAAGCCGAAGATAAAAGACGTTGGTAGCTAATCAGATGCCATTAAGGGAAAAGTGATGAATTCCTTGAATTCAGCATCATAAATCTTTTTTACTTAGTTATTTCTTTTGAGTCCAAACAACGTATTTTAGAGAAATACTTTATGCAATACATACGAACCTCTAAAATAATTTGCAAAATTTCTCATAATGTTTAATTTCGTTCCAATACAAATCAGAAGGGAAAAAAATTATTCAGTTTCTTATAAATCATACTCAAAATAATTCTAAATGACAGTAGATACTTTTTTTGGACTGAAAAACCAGTGTTAGGTTCAAAAATCTTTTCCTACACATTTGTGTAAGCTTTTACCATCAATTGCGATAAAAAGAAAGTCCTATTTCGAATTTTACTATACACTACATAGGTGGACATTTTTGAGGGTGATGATGATGATGATGGCAAATAAATAGAAATATAAAGCTGAATACGAACATCTCGCTTTGTTATTTAGAGACGAAATTGACGTATCATATGTGTTCCCATTTTCGAAAAAAGATTCCGGTAAAAATGAGAAGAATAAAACAGCTGCCTTATTCAGAGCATACTTTTTCTACATGTATATTTTTATGGCGCGGTAATGACCGAGCGAAATGAGCTGCAGATTACTTAAGAAATATGCGAAAAGTAATCTAAACTATATGTAAGAATATGAGTAGAAAAAAAATTTAAAACGTGTTTTCATGATGTTTTTTTTTTCTTTCCTTCAAACGGATGATAAATTTTGCGTCTTATACTGTTTGTAATTTAAGTGAGCAGAAAAACTGCTTGTGCATAGAGTTATTTCTTAAGATATCTGTTGGTATTGTTAAGTAAATCACGTTTCAGAGTATATTTCTTAAAAATATGTAGAAAATACTCACCATACTGAAAATCTTTCTTCAAGTTTCTTTTTTATATTCTTGTAAGATGTAGAAAGGCACTAATTAGAAAAGTATACTGACACTAAAATACAAGCTTTCAACTTTTAATTTTAAATTTAAGTAATAATACCTTCAAAATTATTTATAAGTAATGCTTCTTATATATATAATGAGTGTTTGTTTTATTCCTTCTCATGTGTATTTATAATGAAATAAAATAATATCAATATTAATCAGATTATAATTAAATAATCATTTCTATAAAAAGGAAAAAAAAATAAAATTGTATTTTCTGATTATGTTTCAGAACACGAAAAGAAAAATTGTAAATTATTCAAAGTTTATTATAGAAATCATTGCGTAAACGTATAAGTTCAAAATCAGTCTGGATACTACAAATTAAAGTAAAAAGCTTATATATATAATTTTATTGAGAATAATATAAGACATACTATTGATAAATTTTAGTTTTATTAAATTCTCTTTATTTCTCTTTTTGATCCATTTTTTTTTCCGAAATTTTTGAAATTTTTTGTACTCTTTCTCATGGATATAGATCATTGTGATGCATTTCCTGTTCAAGCTTTTTGCTTTTGTTTATGAAATAAAATTGCTCCTTAAGTTTCTTTAAGCGGGAGTCTTATGCGAATATTGTTGCTATATATGGCTTCTCATGAAAGTCTTTGTAAGCTTTTCCTAATCTTTTGATTTATTGCTTCGCTGGATCTTTTTCTATTTTCGTTAGGTACACAGATTGCGTATATGTAATTGTCTACATAGTTATTTTATAGTTATTTTACTTAATTTATTTTGCATTTTGTGTTTTTGGCATTTATTTATTTTTGAATAACTGAAATTTCCAACTAGGTTTATAAGATTTTTCTGTAAGGATTACTTTGCATCTATAAAACAATGTTTAACCTGCAAATCTGTCAAAAACCAGATTGAGAATTTAAAAATATTATATTTCATTCTCTGTATGATTTTCCGTTTTATAGTTTACTTTGTCATGTTTTGGATTGTATTTTTGCATGAAATGATATTTTACTTTTTTCTATTATTTAATGGCTTAGGATTTCTTCAGTAATATTGATCTCTTTCTTAAATATTTTGTAGAGTAAAATTATCTTCCGATCTATGTTTTTGGAAAAATAAAATTTTTATATTAAGTTTTTTATATTTTTCTATTACCTAAAAATATTTGTAAACTTTATTTTTATTTTCAATATTTCTTTCATGCTTTGATACGTGCTCCTTTACTAATTTTGGTTAGTTATTTTGAATTATTTCTTTATATTGCTGGACAAATATTTTTTATTATATATATATATATATATACAAGAGGGTTATTGTAAAATTTTAATTATAACTAAAAATATTATAGACCGAAACGTAAATTATTATTTAGTATCAATAAGAAAACAACATAGTCACCTTCCAGAATTATACATTTTTCATAGCATTTCTTGACCTTTCGAAGTTCAACATTTTAAAACTCTGCAGATTATCCTTTATCTTTTTCATACTGTGGGTTACTTTATTCTACTGTTTCCTGAAATCACACAAATCAGTATTAATATCTGTAATTTACAACAATATGTACATGAGAATGAATTAAATTGTGGAATAAATTTTACCCTGATATGTTGGTTATTTCTAAGTTGTAATTAAATCTTTGCGATATCCCTACGTATATATAGCTGCTTAAGTTTCAAATCTTTTAATACTTTAAAATTCATTTTGATATTTGTATCAATTAATTTTATTCATAATTTCCTATTTCTTTATATTTAATTAAAATTCGTCCCCGACCATATTCGAAATAATAGAAAAACTAATGTGCGAGTTTTTTTCTCTTATTGAATTTATTATAACGTAACTAGAAGTTATAATAAAAAAAAATGTGTGTGTGTTTTTATCTGTCTCTTAAAAATTATTAATTTACATTAAGTAAAAGGCATTGAGCTAAGCATTATAATTATAAAAATGTAACATGAACTTATATTTCTTTTTAAAAACAATTCAAATTTATTCTGAAAATAATTTTGGTGTATTTAAACGTGAATAATATTTACATACGTTTTAGTGAATTCCTATTCTATACATTTGAAGTAGGTAAACATTTAAACTTGGATTCACTTAATGTATTTCGATTTTAGCCTTTTTATTCTTGAAATTTTTACATACTTAAGCATTTCTCGCTGAAAAAAGGTAAATGAAAAGCAACAAGGAAATAAAAATGTACTAAGAGTTTTTTCATTGCTCGTGGGAGAAAACAAGCAAAAAAACTCGCTATTTCCGGTTCAAAATCCTAGTAGTAGCCGTAGGCTAATGTTACTTGTAATTACGTTGAGAAATATACTTAAAAAATGAAGTATTATCTCTACTCAGATAATGAATGATTTTCTTAAAAAGACATAATTTTTTTGCATCTTAATCCAAAACAGAAAAATGAATTCACTTTCACTTTCTTATGTTTGTCAAAATGTGAAGGTAAGAAAAAAGGAAATTACAAAATCATAAGCTCAATTGCTGTGATGAATGTAAGTAATTTTAAAAAAAAGACTGATGATTTTTTTTCGTGAATTTGAATGGGAAAAATACGTAACATGTTTATCAAAGTTTCTTTAGGCAGGCTTATATTAATACATAAAATTATATGCATTTTTAAAAGACAAGTGATATTTTTATCGCTCTAGACAAAAATAACTTTAAATAAATAATTCTCATTTTTATTTCATTACAATACCTTTTTAATATTGATTTTACTAGCACAAATTTAAAATTATTAATGATACTACTTAATAATGGTATTTAAAATAGTTGATTTATAATTTTAAAGATTAATGTACGGATAAGTTATGCATATATATAACTTTGAAACTCTTTTAAAAATATGTATTCTGACATCATTACTGTTATATCATTTAAATAAAAAGGTCTGAGTTAAAATCAACATACTTTTTAGTCTAAATTTTGACAAAATAAGTTGTTCTAGTCACTTTGAACGTTTGCATCTTTTTCTTTGACAATTATTTTAGAATATTTTTTATCTTATTACAAGTGGCCACGGTAGCCTAGTGGTCAATGTCGTGGACTCGCTGTCGGCAGTTTTCGTCAAGCTGTGGGTTCGGGGATTCATTCCTTCTAAAGACCCGCAGTGTAGCCGGGGATGATGTACATTAAATTTGTTGGGGCCCAAAGTCCTCCCGTTGGCATAGTGTGGAAGTCAGCAGAGGGAGGTGCCAGTTCACGTGCCGTCCTCGTCACTTAATCCAGGTTCAAAATTACGAGGTCCATCACCAGTAGCCCTCGTGTTGCTTCTAATGTGACGTTAATAAAAACCAAAACCTTAATAAAATTATTAAAGAAAACTTTTTTTTTTCTGGCTGTATACAAATATATTTTTGCCTATCTCAATTTTATTTTACTTTAACATATGTACGTTTCCATGCTATAGACTATATATATCACACTTCAATTAAATAAAAAAAAGTTTGGCACCTCATAAGTCTTTGATTACGTTGGATTGTTTTCTTTGAAACTAATTTCTTTGAAGAAAAGTTCCAAATTTAAAAAAAAAAAAAAAAAAAATTCGAGATTATTTTCTTTAAAAAGCAGCTGTGACAGTGACAGTTTACTAAATTTAACAAGCTTTTACTGAGTGCAGCTTGCTTTAAAAAAAATAAAGAACTCATTTCTCTTCTCATTTTGATCCTTTGGAAAATATAATGTTAAAAGGAGAAAACATTCATTAGATTGGCTTATAAGACTAATTTGAGATCTTCAATGAAGGCTTCTTCAATCATGAGTTTATTCTTGACTGAAGTTTGCTTCCCATTCATTGATGAAAAGTCTTATTCGAAATTTACGGTACTTGGTCAATGTGAATGTCCAATCAGTCTGAGAATTAGAGAACGATATTAGAACTGAGGATTACGTAAATAAGTCGAATTCGATATAAACAACTCTCTAGAACTCTATTTACTTAAAATGAACTCATAAAAAGCGAAAGAAGGGAGGTAAAAGATCAAAGAAGTGGACATTAATTTTGAATGGAAACTAAATTTGAGTACCATAGAAAGGAAAATATCAGAACGGATAAAATTAATGAAGAACTTTCATTTGGTACATTAAAGTGGTTTTTTATTTATTTATTTTTGAGAAATTATTTTACTTTGAGAGATTCTTGCTCATTATATACCTTATTGTGAAGCAGTTTTTTTTTTTTTTTTTTTATCAAAAGGGTCGTTTATATTTAACTTGAATAAAATATTATTATATGGTGAATTTTTAAACAGAAATAGAAAAATATTAAGTATTATTCAAAGAGTAAAAGAAAAATTAGTAAAAATAATTTTAAATTATAACACGAAAAGAATGTACAAGTAAAAATAACTTAAATGAAGTGAAACTTATTTTTTATTTATGTTGAAAATATTCGTAGAAAGTATAAAGGTCATCATCTCGTTTTTTGCGTAGTATATTTGCTAGAATTTTTTGACATATTTATATGTACATGTTAGTAGCAAAAACAACATTAAAAATTTTAGTTAATTGTTTTAAACATCCGATAAGATCCAATGCAATGACTTTTATGCTGATTTAGCATATTTATTTTTGTAGTAATATATTTTTGTTATTTATTAGATAGACACTTTCCACTAATCATGCATTTAAAAATAATACAATGCTTATCACGCATAATTTCATTTAAAGACTATCTTAATATGACTTAATAAAAAGTGAATTGTAAGCATAAATGAATCAAGTACAAATTTGTTTCGTAACAGCAAAGATAAGAACAGTTTATGGATCCAGATTCATTGGATTGCTTTCTTAATTGAGTGTTTAGTACTTCAGAAGTTTCGCAGAAACACCTCAAAAGCTGTATTAAAGATTAAGTGCTGACAGGGAGCTAAGTTAAAGTTACTGCTAACGTAAAGTGAGAATTACTTCCAAATATTCCAAAATGTGCTTCTGAAGATACCTTACACTTTATTTATGAATTATTCAGCAATTTGCCTCTCAAAAATTTAAGACCGTAATTTTTCACGCAAATATGACTGAATAACTGATAAACTTTCATTCGCTTGAAACGAATTTGCCGTTAAAAATTCTTTAACACTTTCAGAGCGGTCTTATTTTACTCTTTAAGAGCCCCACGAACTAGAGTATTAGACAAACGGGAAGAGTAGATTACGATCGTTATTACTATTAAACAGACTTCGAAGCACTCCATCGCCCTTTATGAAGTCATTGTCCAGTTTGAAAGTTCTCGTGGGGAAATAATTTGCACTTTACTCTAAAAGCGAGAGGAATATATCTACAAATGGAATGAATAGGCTTTCATCTATTCATTGAAGTTTAGATTTAGCTTACCCTGGAGATCTGTCCCCATTTTTAAAGGCCTGATAAATTTTAGGCGATTGGGAGTTAATGAAAAAGCATTGTATGAAGATTTACACGATTGTACTGAACTTATGACTCAATGGTTTATGAGGTAGAGAGAGACAGAAAGTTCTTTCATTTTTTTAAATAAACTTCATGTTACTGAATTATATTACACAAATAATATTTACGAAAATAAACCCAAATGATACGCAAAATATATTTATTTATGAATGAAATGTATTGACCTGGAGAAAAAAGGTTTACGACGTTATTAACATCAAAATTTTAACGCAATGGGTCTAAAATATAAGGATTCTGATAAGAATATTTGTACATGGAGAAAATGATAATGATTTTTAAAGAAGGAGAGAGAAATTGAAAATTTAAGAAATTAGATCTGTGAAAAGCATTTTTTACATTTTCCAGAACTGCCTTTTATGGAAATAAGTAAAAAAGCATTGATGCTAAATTAACGAGAGCAGTTTTTATTATAAACGTGGTATAAGTGTTTAGTATAGCAAAAATATAATTCTTTTTTCCCGTCATAGTTTCTATTAATATTCATTGGCCGCATGGAAACCCTTTAACTCATTCACAAAATAATTCAAAAATGAAATATGTCTTAGACAGAAAATTAATAATAATTAGCGCTTTGAGCATTAGAAAAATACTCTTTTACCATTAAGAAAATTGAAAGAAAGACACTTTAAAAAGAAAACTTTGAAGCGCAAGGGAAACTTTGAACACATTTTCATCGCGAGTCACAAAAACTAGAAATATATGTCTGGAAGGGTAAAAGTTTTCGTACGTAATACTTATAACAGCTTGTCCAGTAAAATTATAGCAGGAGCCGTGAAAAAAAGGACACTTAGGAGGTTAATGCTCATCGAAAGGTTACTGTCATTACTGCAGCATCAAAATCTCCCCTTGACAAGTATAATTAATTAATATCACTAAGAATAGCCGTAAAATGCAGCTATGATTGATAATCCCGCTGGAGTGACGTTTTTTCTTCTACTTATCTCTCTTTCGCATTAAACAAATAAATGTACTATCAATGTACGCTACAAGAAAATCGATGCTATCAATATTTCAGAGGCTGCCATTTGCGTAGTGTTATTGGCAGTAGTAGTGCGAAAGCTTCGCTTTAAGTAGTTGGGTCAGGTCGACCACGCTACCGATGCTATTGATTCTGGTGTTAGCTGCACTTCCGTGAGAGATGCCGTCGGCGACGAAAAGTAAGATATTCATTATCCGTGTAACCGCTGTCGGCCCGAGTTCTCATCATGCAAAAGAGACCCACTCCAGGAAGAGAATGAACTCTTTATAGATTACCATTATGAATTATAAATGAGCACACAAATGTGCGTATTATGATGAATATTCCAGTGATGGTACAGTTATCGAAGGTCTGATCTCTGCTCGAAGAAAGACAAGTCAAAGAAATGCGGGGAAGCCTATTGAAGAAGGGAGTTTAGTTCATTAATGCTTTTGTCAACTAACTCTATTCATGGCTCTGTTATGAGGCATTCGTGTTTAATTAATCATACAAGAATGCATTAAAAATCCGAAATCATTGAATGTGCACAATCCGATTATTGCCCTTATTTAGGATAATAGGTAACCGTAAATGGAGTTACGAGTGGATAATCTGTAGTGTAAAGGAGTGGATTTCCAATAATTTGCGTGTAATGTTATTCAAAACTGCTTAATGGTCAGGAAGTAAATAGGTCATTTAATGTTCTTCAATAAATTATTTATAAGCTTGTTAATAAAAGAGATTGGTTGAGATAGTTATTGTTAGGAGAAGATAAATTCTTTGGGAACAAGGAATTAAAATTTAATATTTTTGCTAGAGAAAACAACGCGTTTTACTTTTTGACTCTTATTTAACTACACTGAGGAACTTAAAATTGATTCATGAATGAAAATAAATGTGTATCATATGTATGATTATTTCTTTAAATGCATCATATGTATGTGCTTTATATGCTACATATACTGTAGTTTAGTTTCATATATAAAACACACTGTCTGTTATCCAATCTTTCTTCTTCTTAAACATTTTCATAGGCACACCAAAAGCTCTATGAACCATTTAAGTGATACTACCACAAATATAAAAATATAAGTAAATGTATTGGAAGTATACAAATATTCGTCAGTTAACCTCAAAAAGTCTTTTGGAGTGTAATTTCTCCCTGAAGTCAGCCGTTCATAATTTTTTTTCTTTTTCATGCGACTGATCTATGCGTAGTAATAAGATAGTATTACCATCAAGAGTTAACAGAATAATACAGTTAGATTTCAACTTATTTTAAGTTTCTATAAGACAGCATAACGAGTATTGATTGACAAAGATTTTTAAGGCACTGGTATTCAATATATGCATATTCATTTCGTAAATGGTTAAAAAAAATTTCTATTTGAATACAAGTAATATTGATTTTAGTAAGGAAAATTAAACAAAGTAACTTTTAGTTAATAATTCCACAAAACTATGCTGATTTCAAAGAAAAAAAAAGCAGTCTCCTCTTTATTCTCTATATCATAACGTTTTGCTTATCCTATTGGATCTGGTTCCTCCTTAAAAATTTTACAAAGTGCTGCTCTGCAGTGCTGCTTTGTTTTATTTTCTTCAAAAACAGCTCCGTCAACTGAAATCAATTTTCTCCATTCTTGTCTTTAGAACGTGATTATTATTTTTCGTCTTCCGGATATATTCACAATATTTTTCTCTTCGTTGTTGGTATCTGTAATCTCTGATGCTTAATGCATAATTTATCAAACTAATTTGCAAATAGTTTTTCTTCTCTTTCAGATAAATGTTCATCTTTAGAAATTTACAAAAAAATTATGCCTATATGTTATTTATTTCCTCTATGAGCTCTGTGAGTTTTGCTCGTTTCGATAATTTTCAGGGTAAGACGTAACACAAATATAATCGAGATGGAGTAACGCTTTAGGAATAAAATATAAATTACGAGTACCTGCTCTTTTTAGTATTTGTCACTTTTTCTTACACATAAATTGTACTTAAAACGAAACTTTAGATACTTTATTAAAATTTAAATTCTCAGTTTTTTTTTGAACTTACAACGTAACAGTGTGCTCAGTAAACAGATATAGAATTTTAATTAGAAGTAAACTGTAGAATTTGGCATGAACGAGAGTCGTTCAATAAGTCCTCAGAAATTCCAAGAGATGGGTCTGGTAGTATCGAAAATGGTTTGTTTTTTATCAACTCAACTCAATAGACAGCAGTCAAAATCCCCATTACTTGTATTCTTAATTATGACGCTTTTCGCACATAAAAAATTATTCGTCAAAACTTTTCCGGTCGATGAGACCATCCTCGCCTTCTATGGAGCAGATTCACCGGAAACAATCCATTGTATTGATTTTTGCTGTTACAGGTGTAAAAGGATGAATCCATTTATCATTGACAATTATAAGTCCACGCGACAGTAACCAAATTTTGATTTGGCAGCAAACAATTACCAAATCAAAACTAACTTATAAATTAATGTCAAATTTGTTTAAAACCTATTTAACCGATGACAGTATCGAATGGTAACAACAATTTACTTAAATGATGTTATCTATCTTAAAATACATTTACTTTTTAATCCATTCTCGTATATGTGCGTGACGTCTTCTAATCCGATAACCTTACTACACAATAAGCCTTTCTTCCACCTGAATAACTGTTTTAGTTTTAACGGTGGATTATTATTTTTCTCAAAAACAAACGAAACGAAAAGAAAAATAAGCGTTGAGAAATTGTTTATATTTAATAGGAAAAGTCTTAAAAAATATAACATTACTTTTAAAATTTTCTAGTGAAAAGCTTACAACTAGTCATTTGAACTGTATGAATGTGTATTGACAACTCGACCTGAAATTCGGTGTGACAAAGTAACACTACGGCATTGTCTTGACTAAAAGCCCGTGATCCAAATAACACCGACAAACAAGCCCATAATGATTCTCCATAATTTATGACAGTGTGGCAATAATGCTCCATTTTCTCAGCTCCTTAATTGTTGCTCCTAATCTTGCAGACCGAGTAATTGGAAGTGATGATGCAAGCACTGATTAGAAGATCAGAGATTCTAACAACTCACCTCGAAAAGAGTTGATAGGAAAATTTAGATCAAATAAATACTAGTAAATTGTCAACAGTGAGAGAAGAGCGTGGTTCGATAAGTAAGAGCATCCAACGTGAAGCATACACGAGGACGCAATTAGTGAAACATGGGTACACAATCTGATCCAGAATAGCAAGTGAGACACAAATTTGACTAGTAGGAAGGACAGGTGGCTGCACTAACTTCTACTTAATATCTCGGGACATGAGTGACGTAGTTCAAGTGTTAAATGAATGCTTTTCACTGAATTTAACTTGATAAGCTAAAGAATTTCTCCCTTGAGTGTCAATCACTGTGATATTCCTTCTCGATAGTGCGCAAATTAGTGGATGTGTGTATTTTAAAATTATTTTATAATATCCCATTCTCATATTTATATACATCTTAAATATATTTAACTACATCTTAATGCGATATTAAATATTAACCAAAATAACTTAATTTCGAATGAACTTAGTGGCACTTCGCAAGAAATCTTTTCACATTTATATTGATACAATTATTTGTAACTTATTAATGAAAGTAATGTTAAGAATAAATTACGTATAAATGAGTTATATAAGTTTTAGAATAATTTCTTGGTATAAATTGCATGTTTCTAACACATTTAAGTGGAAATTCTGTATAGCTTAAAGCAACATGAAAATTTTCTTCTTTTTCTTAGCAATTGAAATTAAAATGTTTAATCGCATAATTTTAATTTCACAGAATGTTATTTAGCAGAATATTAAATTTATTTAATAAAGATCTGTCACAAATCTTATTACATAACATATATTTTCATACAGATACAAGAGTGGTTCAAAAAGTACGTGTATTTGAAGACAGATAACATCATTTAGGTAAATTGTTGTTATCGTTGGGTGCTACCATCTGTTAAACGGTGTCGATACAAATTTGACTTTGATTTATAAGTTAGTTTTGATTTGGTAGTCATTTGCTGTCAATTCAAAATTTGATCGTTTGATCGTTGGCGCGTTGAGTTGTCATCGTCCATGATACATGTATTCATCGTTATGCACTGGAAACAAAGCAAAAATTAAAACACGTGGTTGCTTTCGGCGAATCTGCTTCAAAGAAAACGAGGATGATTTCAATGGCCCGAAAAGTTAATAGGAAGAAGTTTTGAGTAACTGAGACTTGGATAATTGTCCAGTGAATCATGATACTACACAAAACCATTTTCGATTCTACGAGCGCCATCTCTTGGATTTTCTAAGGATTTATTGAATGACTCTTGTAATTACTTTTCAATTCTTTAAAACAAATATATAAAAGAATATTTCTTAACATATGATTACTTTGTAATGTGATACCTAAAGTTAGAGGGAAAATTATTTTAAAATGAATTTACACTCATTTTAGTCAGAATTATAAAACACCAATATTTAATTCCTCGGAAAATGGAGTTGCCCTCACTATTTGTTAGAAAGGAGCAAACTGAATTGTAGTATGTACGTATGCAGAAATAAAACGTGTTGTTATTTTACCCTTATTAACCTTTACCCAGTTTTCAAAGTAATATAAAAGTTTGGACGATGGAATATTTAATAATTATTGCATAAATATCTGAGACAATTAATTTATGGAGAAATCTGAGCTTTTCATGAAATTATTATACTAATAAAACACTTTCTAAGGATAATTGAAAATATCACATTGTAGAAATATATAATGCACTGCATAATACTGAAGAGAGTAATATGTATTAAATTAAGGTACAAATTTTAACAATGAAACCAATATGAGGTGGTTTGTTTTAACAGTGGAGAACAAGGATAAACTAGTGAGAAAGGTGTTTATTTTTATCTGAGGTTATTAATGTTATTAAATGAAATTCATGTAGAATTTAATAAATTTATTACTTACGTTTAAGTTGTATTTGTTCTGCTTTACATTTGGACATATATTAATCTAGTTAGATTGTTTGATATCACAAGCTCATTATTTGTTCAGACAGCGAACAATATGTACTCAGAGGAATTGATGACTGGTTAGAAATCACGAGAGAAAGGACCGAAATAACTTAATTTTTTTGTAACTTTATTTTATTATCTTTATTTGCATAAGACATTTTTTTAATAATTGATCAACTGAATAATAATGATCTCTAAAGCATTTCCATTGGTTTATTTACGTTTTATATCAGATTATTGTGATATCAGTCAGAAAATTGCTATATTCCTAATATTCATATTTCTTTAACATATAAAGATTGTTTTTATCAAATAAATACATTCTAGAGATCAAGTAGATTCCAAAAGGATTCTGATCCATCACCAGGCTAAGTTATTGTGTAAAGTAAAGATCCTGTGATAAAAAATGTTTATGAAAGATCTTCTTTGTAATTATTGGATTATACCCATATTAAGATGTCTCTTCTAACAGGAGTTGTTTTGGATCCATAGTAAACGGCATTTGAATTCATGTTTTAGTTCTGATAATATATTCCAACAACATATTATCTATGAGCAAAATGCATCATATTCCGTTGTTTTAGTCCATAGAATTAATTACGTGAAAGATCTTGAAAGGAAAAATCAATTTAATCGTCTGTTTTTCATTTCAAATATTCTCAAAACTTATAGTTTTCCATTAAGGTTCGCTAATTCTCATTACAACAAACTAAGAATTAGTTCGAAAGTTTTGTTCTCAATGTATTATTCAAAAAGGAAAGAATCGAAACATATTTGATTGTTATTTGAAAAAAATTTAATTACATTATTCAGTTTGAGAACTTAACATGTTGAGCTTTAATGAAAAGTCAACTCTTGTAATATTAATTTGATGATTCTCAAGTTCAAGGTACATAAAATGTCATTAACATTCTATACTAATGTTATAAAGTTGAAATATATTAAAAAGAGTGTTGAATTTATTCTCTGATCAAACAATATAGTCATACACTTTTTCATTTTGTAGTAAAGCTGAACAATAAAAGCGTTTATGTATCATACGAAATTTGATTCTGTAAATGTAATTCAATATTTTTCTTGAAATTTAGATATCTTTTTACGAAAAATTTATTTAACAGCTCATGTTATGAAACAAGTCTTCCTTAAAGTTGTTTCAGTGGTCCATCGAATTATTTGATATATCTTGTAGAATGTAAATTCGCGAGTCGCCTATTACCATATGCAATATTATTGAACAAACAATATTACAAAAGATATTTAGAAATCCTAGAATTCATTTTTATCACATTGGTTTTTTACATTTTTACTGGCTTGAAAATATATTTTAGTCGGTCAATAAAAGTATGTTACATTTTCAATACATTTTCCTGCACTTTAAAGAAGTTTTATTCAATATTTCTGCGGTATGTTGATAAAATTTGAAAAGTAAAATGTATATTAAACAGAAATAGAATAAAATCAATATTCCTATCATTTTCACTAAGTTACATTTGGGGAAATTTACGAATTTTTTAACTTACTTTTCGCATGGCATATGATTTACGGAACAGGAATCGAAAGGAAAATGCTAATTCTAGGAACCAAGAAATAACTTAAGAAATAAGCAAAATAAGGTAGAATTTCACCATTTTTTTTAGTGGGGCTTTCAGAAAATGCTATAAATATTCAAGGCGGAATCATAAGAATTTCTGCATGAAGATAACGAATTTATATGTTATGTCAGCAAAACGTTATGAATAGAATTTTATTTGCTTTTGTTGTGGCTTTACTTAGAATATTAACAACTCTTAAAATAAAACGTGTTTGTATAAAAAGTTTAAATAAAACTTAATTTGATTCTCATACATGATAGCTAATATATCACGTATGAGTCTAAAATTACGAGTATATTTTCGGAGAGTAAAGCTAAGGCAATTTTAAACAAATTTTCCAATTATAATCAAAATTCTCAAAACATATTTGAAAGGAAATTAAAACTTAATATAATATAGCAGGTTAAAAAACTGAAGCATTTTAATAACTTGACCAAAAAAGTAAGAAATGTATATTTTATCTGAAGCATTTTAATAATTTGACCAAAAAAGTAAGAAATGTATATTTTATCTGAATAATTATAGAAGCTATATATTATACTAAAGTCTAAATCATCTTTATTAAAATTAAATCTGCGTGAAGTTACAATGGTGGTTGGTAGCTATTTTCTTTTGGGAAATAGTACTATTCGAAACATCAATTACTCTCTTCAAGTGCTCCAAGAATATTATCATAATAAATTATTATAGAAAATATAGCTTTTTTTAGTTCTTTGCATATTTTCAAAAACAATTTTGAGAAATGAACGGAAACTCTGTAGAAGTACAATCAATTGTAGAGAATCAAATCATATTCACTAAAAGAAGTAACTAAAGAGAGAACCTAACATCTGTAGTTGGTAAAATATATCAGATTTGAAAGAAATCTAAAATTATAACTTATTTTTATATTAAAGAGTCAATAAAAACATATTTCATAACAGAGAATATTTAGGTAAATCTCATCTTTCAAATTCAACTTTCCATTTTCAGTTCCCTTTAATCTTCAGATATTCTATTTTAAAGCAGACTAAAACTTTCATATCGCCCTGATTGTGTTTCAATCTCAGTTGATTAATACTTTCTAGATGTTATAAAGATACTGTAACAGAGTTCCAAAAGGAATAATTTACAGCTCATTGAACCAGAAAATAAATATAACATAATCAAACATGAGAATGCAAGAATATGATGGCAAACATAAATTTAATCTCTTAAATTTTAATTAATTAGAACGATCCTCTTTGAATGGATAAATTAATCAAACGACTACAAATATTTTCGAGACGTTGTTTGATAACTATTTTATGATTTCTAGGGTATTTGAATGGAAATTTTCAAATTAAGTTTCTGATTTGAAAATTTCTGTTCAATGAAAAATGATATGAGAAATATTCAATAGAAAATAATTTATTTCATAACACGAAATTCTAAGAGCTTTCCCTGCCTAAATTTTAATTTGAAATCTTGTTCTTTACAACTGTTTTCAGTTCATACGGTTTGAAAAATTAAACAAAAAATATTTTTTCAGAATTTCTGCTTCAAATAAATATCAGTAATAATTTCAACACATAAATAAAACTTATAAGTATCTGTTAAAATGTATTGATAGATTTAGAAAAGTTTCCATAATTTGTGAAGTAAAAAGTTGAAGACTTTGAATTTACAATTTCAAAAATGTGTGTTTATTTAAAGGTATCAATTTAATAAAATTAAAAAAAAACATTTTTTATTACTTTTATGTTCTTATTTTTCTTGAAAATAAGACACCAAGAAATATGTTGCTGCATTACTTTAATATTTAAATTTCTTAAAACGGGGTTAAATTATAGAAACAATTAATGATCTCATGTAGCTAAGATTTTTAAATTAGCCAAAATAGAAAGGTATAATTCATACATTCAATCATCTTTAGATATTTTAGGCAACGGTAAATTAAATTTGTTTTTTGGTTGACAAAAAAAGATTTAAAAATAATTGAATAGATTAAAATTAATTCCCTTACAAAAGTTAGGAATTTATTGAAAACAGCTTCATCAATTTTAGGTAGTCTTATTAGATTTTAAACGGAAATTAATTGAAACTATTTTGAAAGAAATATTTCTGTGATTAATTGATTCATATACTATGTGACACACACAATGAGTTTTGACTTTCTTTACAAATTACGAAATATTAGCCTGCTAAAACATATTTTTGTAAGAGGTAAGAAAAGCTTATTCTTTATTACTTTTATTAAATTTCTGTGATTAAATTACTCATATACTATGTAACATTTTGATTTTACTTTCTTTATACAAATTACGTAGCATTAGCTCGCAAAACTTATATTTGTAAAAGATAAGAGAAGCTAAACCTTTATTACTTTTATCCTTATAAAACATAAGGATGTAATGTTGAAGTAATGTACGTACATGTTTTTTTAATTTCATTAAATTTTTAACGGAAACAGAAATGAAAATTTTAATCATAGTCGCTTGAAATAAATTCAGTATCTGAGACTTTTAACGAACAAAGGCAAATAATCTAAGGCACTTTTGATTGAAATTAATTTAAAAGTGCAGTATTTTTTAGTATATATAAGTACGTTCTATGATATAATTTTCCTTCTAAAATACGATTTTATATTACTGTTATTAAATGAACATAATCATTAAGACTATATTAGTAAGGTCAATGGTTGTAAAATTGGTATTTAACTTTCTGAAAAAGCAATAGGCATCTGATGAGAATTTAAATGAATAAGTATCAGCATTAAAAATTCAAAAGTTCTTTACCTAATGTGCTGAATTCCAAAATTTTATTTGAAATCGAAAAGGAACCCAATTTTATGCTCTTCTGAGGCTCAAGACATTACTCAGTAATCTTTATTCATTCTACCCAAATTCCCGAGAGATTTCAATTTAAAAATCGATGATGATCGAGTAGAGACAGAGAGGCATTCACATTAAATTGTATGTGATTACACGGTGAAATAATTTTCTGGAATTACCATTTTGATAACCGCGAGTAATCTCAACTGCATTCTCTGACAATGATAAATAGCAAACCGCACTCTTGGTAACTTTCTTCCATTTTCTCCAAAAAGAGAATATGATTATGCAAAATTCCAATACTTTAATTGGAGCATCAACGTTTTCGATGGATATTTTATTTTCTGAATTTATTGTCTTGGGTGTCGGATATTTTGAGATTTTCGGTTAACTTCATTCGATAGAAAATGAGGACTTTTAAAGACCATTTGTTTCAAAGTTTATTAATTTTTTGGTGATGATTTATTACTTTAATCGTTTTCGATAGTGTAATATTATGAAACTGCAAGACATTTGGTTTGGCGTAGATAATACTTGTGTTCCAATGTGATATGTTATTGAATTTTGATATTAAAAAACAAATTCTACAAAATGTACATTTCCAGAAGACCACATGACAAATGATATGTAGTACAAAATTGAGTCTTTAGTATTACATTGCTTAAAAAAGGGTTTCATATTGAATTTTTTAGATTATAAAACTAATATGTAAAATGACACTTGTTTTTTTAGAAGGTAGGGAACAAACAAAAAATTATTTATGAAAATATATGAAGTAACGACGCAATCATACAAATATAATAAGATTATAGAAAGTATTTTTAGAATTCATATTATTAATTAATTTTAAGCAAATACTAGATTTCCTGTTTTTATTTTCCAAATTATATTGCTTATTGCATCATTAAAAAGTTTTTGAGATTAACTGCTATGATTCAAGAATACACCAGCACACAATTATTTCAATACCAATTATTGGTATCGGATACCTTCTGAATTATCATAAATTTTTCTTTCTATTAATGCTTTGCTGATGAAAAAAAATCATTGAAAATAATAAAATATAACTCTATATATTTGCTCAATGAAAAAATAAAATATGTATGACTTACATAAAAATAATTAAGTATTCCATGAACTTACATCCGTAATGCGCTATAACTTGAATGTTTTTAATGACCAGAGAAATTTCGTTGTTAATTGGGAAACTCAAATTTTATATAAACTAATTTTTTTACTGTTCATATCATTTTTATTATTCTTAAAGAAACTAAATTCCTTGAGAATTTGGATATTTAGCTGGAATCGATTAAGTTAAACCCAAAACAGATGCGTAATTAAAAATGTACTAAATTTATTAATTAAAACAATCAAAATAAAATTCTAATAAATCCAGATGCAGCAAAATAAATATGGAACATATTACTCCTGAAGAAAATATAGAAATGCAGGTATAGTATCAACTAAGGATTTACTGTGAAAGGAATAAAGGGGATAATAACACTAGTAGACGGGGGAAAAGTACTTGACGTAGCAAGCACTCAAGAACAAAGATTAAGGGTGGTGAATGGCCTATAGGGTAAGGAAGGTTGATCTAGGATTATTCGACCTAAGTTCATCCCATACCTTGTAAATGTCAGTCTAAAAGATCCCTAGTGAGAAAGATGGCATAAATTTAAATTGTCACCAAAGGACATAGTAGAACTTAGATGTTTCATATAAAACAAAGGGATTATATTCTCAAAAGAAATGAGTACAATGGGAAGCATAAGAGATGTTATTAAGTGTACTTTAATTTGACTTAGAGCTAAATCTTGTTACTATTCCTTATTTACATTTTCTTGTAATCGTTTGTTGATATATTTATTTAAATAGAACATCAAATATTTTTCTAGTAACTTTATAATTGTACAAGGATGGCTCTCTCTTCTAATAATGCGCTCCCCTTTGAGAATATACCTTTATAACGCAATTTTAATTTTGTACTATCGATACTAGAAAAAGAAGCCCTCTTTCGTATTTCATTACACATTTAACTTGTATTGCATTACTATTTGTTTAATACGAGGAGGGTTCAAAAAGTACCTGTACTTCTGTTACATGGAGTTGTTCAAGCAATTTGGTGTTATTTAATGCTACCATTTATTGGACGGGGCCAAAATGCATTTGACATTGATTTATGGTTTAGTTTTGAATTGGAAGCCATTTCATACCAAATAAAATTTGATTACCTTCTCGTTGTGTTGTTGTCGCCATCCTACGTTGAGTTGTAACCATCGTCGAGAATTTGGATTCATTATTACGCAAGGGAAACAAAGCAAGTATCAAAACAATGGATTTCTTCTTAGGAATATGTTTCAAAGAAAGAGAAGACAGATAAATTATGGCGACAATTCTTTAGTACGTTAAAGGTATCGTTTCCATGGACTTCTGACCCGCGTGGTGACAGAATTTTGGCATGGTATAATATTTGTGAAAAAATATATGAAAATTTAAATCATAAAATGAAAAATTGTATTAAAAATTTTTTGGAAAATTATAATTAAGTTCAGTATATACAATGTTAGGATTATAAGTAGTCTACAAATTTTTAATGTAATAAATGCCTTAGTATTTATGCAATATACACCTAAAGTAAAATTCATGATTTACAAATATAAATGGTGCTATTAATTATTAATTACTCATACATAGTTATTTATTTCTGTAAATGGGAGGGGCCGTGGTAGCCTAGTGGTCAAGGTCGTGGACTAGCGGCCGGCGGTTTTCGTTCAGTCGCGGGTTCAATCCTCGGCACCCAAAGACCCGCCGTGTAGCCGGGGCTGAAGCACGTTAAATCTGTTCGGGGCCCAAAGTCCTCCCGTTGGTTGCGACGTTAATAAAAAACTAAACTAAACTAAATTCTGTAAATGGGAATTTCTTTGCATATCCAGATATATACATATATCTCAATGTTAAAATACGATTTCCATTGCTTTTAATTTCAAAAAGTATGGATAATTTATACTTGGCATAAAATAAGCTCATTTTTCTTTGTCGAAGACGTTTGTATTATATTTAAGATACGAGAGAAAATAAAATACTTATAGAGCTAATTCGAAATACTTTGAAAGTAATAAAAATAAGAATATTTATTAAGAAGCTCTACTTCTAGAAATATAAGACTCGCCTAATTCCTCCTGTCTCATGTAACTTCCATAACGGATTATCTCGAGTGAATCGACCCAGCATCATCTATGTTCCCTCAGAGAATACTTTAAGTTGTCTGTCCACGACTCTCTTTTCCATCTACTCAACAAACAAAAATATTTGACAGCGTGGCTACATCTGTTATTAGAACCATACTATTCTACTTGCATGAAGGATACGTATATCCATTTAATGGTTGAGGAGGAAGAACCCATTATCTGTTGTCAGCAGGAATTCCTAATGGTACAAGTAAAGAACTACCACAAAACAATAATTGGCTCCATGCCATCATGCTAGGTCTTTCCCCTTGTCTTGATATACAGACAAAATTTATTCAAAACAGTTTCACGGAACTTAATTCCCTTTGCTTCAATTCCCTTTCCCTCAGACTCTCGCTTCGTATTCATATTTTTCAAAATTGAATTTCCTCTTACACACTGGAGCTTTCCTTAACACCGGAAAACATACTCTCGGCTAGGAATAAATTAACTAGGACCCCCTCTTTTAGCTCTTCCAGAAGAATTAGGGTTCTCTAGAATCATATTAATGCAATTTTAAGGAGTAAAAATGTCTCCCCACACACGTAACATCAGAACGACTCCAGAAAACTTCCTCCTTCTTTGAACATGCTTCACAAAACCCAAACGAAATGTTTTCTGGTTTCTTGAGCGCTTTGACTCGGGACTTAAAATGACAATCAACGTCCTGCTTCTGTCTGAGGGGGAAAGATGAAAATACAGGCTCAGGTGTAAAACTTCACATCCTTGATACTTATTTTCTCAACAAAGTGAACAGACAGTGTTAACTATTCGAGTTGTCTATGTTATTTGTTTTAGCTGGGGTAGAGGTGAATATTTTAAGTTTATATCTGAATAAAGAATAGCTGAAACGAGAAATTTGAATGAAATGTGTAAAAATATTCATATTTTTCTTTGAGTGGTAATTGTATGAGTATTCCCATATTGAATTAAAAATCTTTAATGGTGTCTATTTATAAAGCAGAAGTAGTAAAACTATTTTTTGTAAATGGTACATTCAGATGAAAATATAAAGTATTAACTTGTAGCACACTCCAGGTACTATCTTCACTTGCCATAGCTAATTATAATTATAAGAGTCAATGATAAGAGCATAATGAATAGAAATTTGCACACAGATGAAAAAAAGTTATTTATTTTTATTCAAGTTATGAATATTTAAAGTTAATATTTAGCTACTACTTCCATGGTTACTTAACCTACGCCCACTTGGATTATCGTTTGGAAAAAAAATCGTATTAAATTACTGCTTATAGATTTACCCATTTTGAACTCCAGCTACAATATGCATGAGCTATATAGGGAATATCCTTTCACACCCGGTCACCCCACGGTTTAATAAAAGATGATGACTGATGAATTAAAAATAAAATTTCTATTCAATAGTTCAAACGAAATAAGAAAATCCATAAAAAGTATTGCTGAATTATAAGTTAATGTAAGACTATATTACTTTCAATATTTTCAAATAAAATCTTAGAAATGTTTAACTGAATTTTTAATAAATGACTAATGTATCATTTTGAATAATTCTTATCAAATCTATTTTTAATAAAAAGAGCTACTATGAATTTATGTTTGATATATATTATAATAAGATTTTTAAAATGGAGAAAGATAATAAAAGCCAACTCAACAAAAAAAGTAGTAGGCCACAAACAAATATATTTGTTGTTTGGAACTGAAAAACTTTCTTTAAAAACACTTCATGTATTTATTTTTTGCGAATTTATAACATATTTATAAAATTATATAATCGCATTTGACTGTAAAAAAGGAGTAAAGAATTGATGGATAAATATAATATCATTTCATCTTCTCATCCAATGTATCCATTCTTTACCACTAATATTTTTAAGCGCATGTATTAGGGTGATGTACTTATTTGTTAAAAGTGGAATTTGTAAAATCCTAAAACATTTCTTGCTGAAATACTTTTTATTACACATACTTTGAAAACTGAAATGTAACTTAATCAACCGAAATCGATTTTTCAGTTGAAAAACTACTTACACTTTCCTCTCTGTGTCGAAAGAACCTATTTTCCGAATAAAACTGCACAAATTGAATTCTTTGACTATTGTATCTAGTTAACCGGCACAATGTCATTCATACTTCTGCCAGAATTCTGAAAATGCTTCGTCGATATTCTTTATGTGTGTCCAAGTTTCAAAATATTTTTTTCGTTTAGTTTTTCTTACTGTATTTCTCATTGGAATTTCGCCAAATGTGATTATTCTTCAAGAGCACTTTCTTTGTGACTGTCTGGTATTTTATTTGCAGAGGATAACGCTTTTGCTATTGCTAAACGGGGTTTGAATTCTTTCATAGAGTGAGGAGATACGATAACGCATTTTGACATCTTTAAAAACATGAGGAGGTTTAACTTTATTTTAAAGAGTCCTTTTTTATCAAAAATGCATTGTCAGATCAAAGCACGTATAGAAGCGAATTTTAAATTACTGAGCTGTACTCGTGATTGGGTTTTTTGATCAGCGAGATTCTCTGTTTTTTCTCAACAAAAAGAAAATATTTATCTCTGTTTTTGCTAAAAAATACTTCTAATTCTTAAACATCTGCCATTCGAATGCTTCGAAATAGTATCATGTTCGTATCTTTATTTCCAGTTGATTTGCTCTTTTGTTATCCAGTTGATTTGCTCTTTATTGATTTACTCATAAATTATTCTGGTTTAGCAGCGAAAACAATGATAGATTGAATAATAGGAAAGAAAAATGTATTCTAAAATAAGGAGTAATTAAATAAATAACTGTTTCTGAAAAAGTTGCCATTATTTATCTTAAAATGATGAAAATTAAGCATGAATCCATTTTTGTGATAACTATTTTTCATTTTCGTAAAAATTGCTGAAAATTATATATAATTCAGACTTTCAAATACATAAATAATTTTAAGAATTCATTTCTTAAATAATTCGAAAGCTATGTTCAAGAAATCAGAATTTTGTGGCTAAAAATGCCGTTTCTTAAAATTGAATAAGAAACAAGCAACAGTGCATCATGAAAATTAAGAAATATTTTCTGGTTTTTCAATTAAAAAGTCCACTACCAAATAAATTGTAATTTGAAATCTTTAACTAGATAATAATACGATTTTGACAGTTTCTTTTACGTAAAGAATAACTTTTAGTTAGATCATTTTTTGAAAAAAAAAAAGAAACAGGATTACTTTAAGCTTCACAATTCATTTTCATGTACTTTGAAAACATATTTATGAATTTTAGCTTCTGGAAATAGTTATAATTGTTTGTGCAATTCAAAAAACCTATAAAAATGTATTTCGAAATAACATTTGTTGAATGCTACAAAATAAATTCGAGAGTTTGAACTTATGTTTAAATTTTTGAAGAGCAAAATTCTCAAACGACTGGTAATCTTTACTGCACTAACTATTATTGCAACTATTATTCTACTATCTATGCTTATTATTATATTTTAAATGATTCAAATTGGCTATGAAAGGATATTTTTAGAAATAATAACTATTAATTATTATGAGGTAAAATAGTGAGTTCGAAATGATTTTCAACATCAGTTCAGCAAAATTCTTCGCCAATATGAAATTATTGTTCCTCTCATTTTTCAAATTTAACATACTTATCCAATTTTCTGAATAAAAATTGCGTATTTAATTTACTTCTAAAAATCATTATAATATATTTAATATGTCTAAGACTAAACTTCCAATCGCAGAATAGTAATAATTTTGAAAAATCTTGAACATTGAAACTACGTATTATTTCAAATTGTATGTAATGTCTGAATGAAAAATATATACGCAACTAAGCAGTAAGCGTTTTTTCCCTAAGAACGTCATGATTCATTTCACATGTAGCACTCTTTATTACTTTTTTATACTAAACATCTTACATAAGTTGCGTCATCACAATGTATAGTTTAACTAATTTTGTTATTCTTATACGCTATTATTTGTTATTAGAATACTGTATGAAATTCTAAAGGATAGTTTGAAGATGAAAGGTATGGTAATAAAAATAAATTTAGATGATAAAAATTATGATTCTCTATTGAAACTTACTTTATTACAGAAAAAAATCCATTGAGAAAATATAGAAGAAAAATACAATATACTGTTCCCGTATTTATGTATAAATTTTATTTGCTTAAAATTTTTTAAGAAAATAACCGTTTGAATAGGAAAAGGTTTTTCATAGTTGTGTGATTATTTACAAAATAATTTAAATTATTTCTGATCTGCTTTAAATCTTTGATAGGAAAGCATTAAATTAAATTAGATAAATAGAAATTTTCTTTTTTAATTCTACCATTGCTTTCATTTCATTAATTTATTTTTTTAAATATTTTCTTAAGATTCTAGTTTGAAGAAATTCAAAGTAAGGAAATTTATTTTGCAATTTTTTTGTAAAACGTAATTTTTAAAAATATCTTTATACGTATCTAATTTTCTTAGGATATTGAAAAAGTCATTCAAAGCGATAAAAAATGAAAATGATTCTACATTTGATGTACGGATACTTTATGTTTGAACAGACTGTAGCTCTGTTCTACGTATTTATTTCTTTAAAAAAATATATCCAACAGAAGTAATGGTGTGTCAAAAAGCAGTAAGAAATGCCGATAAAACCCTACATGAAACAGAATCTATGAAACGAAACATCAGACGAGAAAGGTTTCTCTAGTGGAAATTCTTTTTTTATTCAAAGAGCGCCAGAAATATTTCCTTTCTTTTAAACACTTCCATTTTGAAAGAAAAGTTTTTCGAAGATAAACGATGTTGTTTGTTTGAAGTAAATCCTTTTTGTTTTTGAGGTGACGATAATTAAAAGATTCTAGTTCCAATTTTAGGTGGTTATTTTATTAGTTTTTATAAGTGTCGATACCACTTTCACTTTGTTTGATTTTGATGAAACATCAAATACATCAACGTAACGATCATTTCTACAGTTTTCGAAAACAGTTTTTGAGAAAACTGCAATAACCGCCCTGAATTACTTGCGTGATTAATAGTAGTAAAGCATTTAAATTAATTTTTTTCATAGCTAATTAATTTTAGAAAGAAATATTTTTTTAAATTTGATTTATATTTTAATGAAATTCTGAAAAGTTTAAAATTTGAATATGTAATGTGATGCAATCAGAGTTTATATTAGAATGGTTATTTGTATAAAGAGTGATTATTTGAGTTAATTGAATATAATATATCAAGTGGGTATTATGGCATGTGAGCAGCTTATAATTAAACACTAATTTATAGTAACATTAAATATTCAAATTTAATGATGATTATTTAATAGATGATAAAAATAGCATTTAACAATACAAAAATCTTAAAAGTTATAAATGTTTGGGATTTTATTTATAGGATTATATTTACCAATTTTAACCGTAGTTATATGATATTACAACATATTACGATGTCATAAAGATTAATAACTTGAAAAGCAAATTTAAATAAGCCTGAAGTAAGCTACATATCATAATTTTATGTGAAAAATTAATGATGTTTTTCAATAGTTTTAATGTTTTAGTATCTAAACAATAGTGATTAAATTATCTCTCAAAAGGGAGTTTCTAAGGCTTTGTATTAATTATTAATTAATCATTAATTAATTACTAACAATTACTATCATAAGGATTATGTAGCAGTTACTTTAGTAGGAAATTTAAAATGCGAGGAAAAAACCTAATTAAAAAGTATATAGCAATTAAATAAAACTATGTAATAATAAAAAAAACTAAAAAAGATGCAGAGAGTATTTAAATCCGGTTTAATACAAAATATTTTCTGTGGATTTTTCATTTTAGGTAAATAAATACGTTTCATATTTTTATTTATTTGAAAAATATCAAGGTGATATTCGTGTTTTTATTCTACTTGATAATTCATGTAGAAAATACTGATTTCTATAAATTTAGTGATTTCTAGTATTTTGTTTTCTCCTTATTCTTTAGCTTTACAGCTGCTCTAAGACATATCAATACTGTTTTCCAATCAGTACTTGCATTATTTTTTTTTATAAATGTCTAAAATCATTGAAGCAGCATTAAAACGGTCTGCTATGGACTCTTTTTTTTTTTTCTTACCGAACCTTAAGGTTCAAATTTTGAAGTACCTTGGTATGATTTACAAGGTAAAATAAAACAATTTAAACTTGAATAAAAATATTGTTAACATCGAATCTATTATACATAAAGAATCGACTGTTGAAAGAAAATTTTACTATTACAAAGCATTGAAGATTTCTGCTCAAAATTTCTATTCTTGTAGATTTTTTTTCTTTCTTGTAAAAAATGCATAAAAATTTATTAAATATAAATTAATATTGTATTTAAAGACTTTATAAAGCATTTTGTACTTGCATTATTTTTTTTTTATAAATGTCTAATATAACCCTTTAAGTAAAAATCAAAAAAAAAAAATCTTCCCTCTCTGTTAAATTTGTATTAAAGATTAAAAATAACTTCTCCAAATAATGTGAAATTAATATAAACTTCATTATAAATTCTTGACATTAAATCCTTTTTCCAAACCTCATAAGAGTAAAATCTACATGTTTACATTTAGTGTTATTTTAATTCAATTTATATTTGTGAAAGCAAAAATTTGATAAATTATAAGATGTACCTAAAATTATGAAGTCAAGTATCATTTACCCTAAATCATTATTCTTTACATGAAACATTTCTTAACTTATTAAAAAGCCCTTGAAAACATCGTTTCTATTATACTTATTTTGTATATAATACCGAATAACGGTCTTATCCTGTCATTAACTTAGCATTAAAATATATTTCCGAACGAGTAAAATCGCTAACAAGCAAACATGAATCGATAAAACAGCATAATATACGTGCTTTAGTTTTTAAATCCTTTCTAAAGTACTGAATGGATAGAATATGTCTTTTCAAAACGAATAGTGCTATTTATAACCGAATCTTTTCAAAAGAAAGCTTGGGTCATTTATAGGAAGATACTCGAAATGCGTGAGGAGTACAGTAATGAATAGTTTCGACATCATTAAGTACAGTGTTGCTTTTCGAAACGATGTATTGTTGCACTAAATATAAAAGAGCATTTTATTAGTAAAAGCCATAAATAATGCTATTTTTTTTTATTAAAAAAAGTATTTTTCGTATTTCTTAAGTGAACTAATAATTATGATCTACGTCAGAGGGTATTTAAAAAAATAATGTGATGCTTACTTCTTTCAGAAGTTGCATAAGTGATAATTTTTCAGTACTTAGGTGAACACCAGATACATAAAATGTTTCAGTAGTACAGAATTGTATGTATGACTGCATAGTTATTCCAAATCTATCTATCTGTTCATAAGAACCTTTTAGAGAATTCTGAGAGTATATATGCTTACACAAAGTATTGAGATTTCTTTCCTTTATTGATATATTTATATCATGCCTCATAATCTTTTAAAAGATTTATTGGAATTTGTGCTTAAGTTTCAAGTTTGAATCCTTCGTATAGTAAATATTTCAAAATAGTTATATAAGTAATAAACTGCAACACAGTCATATAAGCTTATTTATCCATGCTGTCGTAAATTTCAAAATGGTTTCCAAGATTCCCCTCTTTACTGCGGGGTACCTTTGGAATGTTTCTTGTATGTATGAGTAACTATTTTGTATAGATAAATAGCTGAAAAGAACACCGTATGCAACGGATGATCTATAGATGGAAATGGTTTCTTCAAAAGATGTCCTTTTAAAAGCTCTCTCCTGCTTTTGAATAATACTCCCGTTACGAGAATAGAATATGCCAGGCATTATGAAATGTACTTTGTTCTACACAGAGCATAATATAGTACTTTGAAAGATTTTGAGACAGGTGTAGCATCCTGGGAAAAAGTATTGCAAATCTGTTTTTGCATGTTTTGCTTCCTTTTCTGAAAATATAAGACTTCCATTTTCAAGGTGTCCATTACGTTTAAAACTAAGATTCACTGAGACAAGAGTTATTTTCAGTAATACTTTTGAAAATCATATTTTTTGAAATTTTGAAATTCTTGCCACTTTCTTTAGTGAAAAATGTTTTTTTTATTCGGTTCTTTTAAATTATATTAAATTTTAGCATGTTATTTAATTTTGGAAGGATTCACTTTCGTAATATTTATTTACAAAAGATCTACCCAGTACAAAATATAATTTTTTTCTAAATGTACACATAACACTTTATAAAAATTATTCCATTAATTTCATACCAATTCTCTGTACATAACCAAATTTTCAATAGGTATAAATAATAATAGTAAAAAAAATGTAGAAACCTTACAGAAAAATAAAATATGAAAACAATTTATGTTTTCATATTTAAATCAGATTTAATAAAAATTTGAATTCTTTAGAACTGTTTACAACAGTTTTGGATTATAACACATATCTGAAAAAAATTAAGTATTGTTTGATTTTTTTTAAAAATTTGAATAGTTTTTCAATAAAACCAATCAAAGAGTTGTTAAAACACAATAAAACAAGGTTTGCTATAGTAATAAAACAATTTATGTCTACTATAATACATGCAGAATATAAAATGATTTACATTATTATGTAATTGATAAAAATATACCATAAGGTATTTTATGTGTTTTCTTTTATCGAAACAATATGTAACTTCACTAATTAACAGCTATATTATTGTGCTTTAGGCTACATTGCTTTTATATTGTGAAAAACGTAATCTATATTAATTAATTAGCGGACACCTATTTATACAAAATATAAGCATGTGTTTTGAAATGGGAAGAAATATATTGTTTTTTATAATGCTAAACAAGCATGATGAAATGTTACTGCATTTGAAAGTGTTTCCTTTACATAAAATAAGGCTTGCTTGGCTTCTTTTTAATATATCACAGCCAGCTGTTACGTGAGCAATTTTTATGGGGAACAGAGTTTTGAAATTTCTTTCAGTATTCGTTTTGTAACATATTGGTGCTAAGGTACCATAAACACAAGTTAAAGGTTTTAATCTAAGCTATTAAGACTTTGGAGGAAAATATCAAGTATGCGTTTGGGTTAAATGAGACGATTAAATTGTTATCAGTTACATTTTCATGTAAGAACGTTTTTAATTTAATCTAATTTTTCAATTAAATGTATTGCATTATTTGGAGTAATTTCCATATATCAGATAATTTGTATGCCTTTCATGCATTATAAAATATTTAATCTAATAAAAAAGCAACTGAATTAGAATGGTTTGAAATCTATATAATTTTTAAAAAACACTATTTTATTGAAACAAATTTATATTTTTCATGAATGGAAAATCCGACTGAAGTTAAACTGTTTTTTCAACTCAATGAACCATATTTAAGGTATAATTTAACTTTATTGGAAAAAAAGTTTTTGATAAAATTTGTAATTTTATATAATGTGTAAGTTAATAAGTCTTAAAAATTGATATTTTAAAATATTAATATTTTAACATCAAATTTCTCATTAGAAATGATTAAAATTGATAACAAAAACATTAATATTAAATTTGGTTATGTATTTCTATTCTTTTTTATACTGTTTCATAGATATTACAATAACTCCAAGCTCACATATTTTAATTAAATAACAAACGTAATTCAGCCACATGAATTCATAAACATATAATTCCCGTAATTACCTTCGACACAAAATTTTTAACCGAGTAGTAAAAAAGAGGATTTACAACTTGAACAATTTTCTGCCTATTTCTTGTTCCAGAAACTTATCGCACATCTAATTGCAACATATTTATCCCTTGAGCACTATATTTGAGCTTACATGATTATTTTTCATGATAAGCTCAAATGATATAAGAAAAAAATAATACATACGATTCGAATTATGATTTTCATGACAATTGTAGTAAGTATTTTAATGTTATGGACGACTGAGAAAAAGTGAAATTTTATTTTCAATAAAGAGATCGTATACGTTCAATAAAACCGTCATTACCACTGTTCATTTCCCTACCAGTACCAACATTTGACGTTCTTTACGTGCCTTACATTCCCACGTATTTTGATATTACCTGCTTCGTAAGAAGCACGTAAAAACTTAAGGCACGTATAGGATATCTTACATAGGTAAGGAGAGGGTAATGAAAGCGTAAAGTAATGATAGTATTACCGAACGTGCAAGTTTATCTGTACCGAAGGATCTTAGAGATATGTTTTTTAAATATTTATTTCTACAGGATACCAAAAAATATCATAAAAGATTATTTTGAATTATATTTTCGGTTTTACATTTCAGATCAGGATCACTTGTGTTTTCCGACTTTCAGTTAACTTCTTAATAAAAACTTAAGACAATCCAGGAAACTTTTTCTTATACGTAATCCACCATATTCAAATAATTCTTTCATTAGCTGCAGGTTTCACTGCTGTGTATAATTCATGGAATAATAATTTCAAGGTATTCCAAGATTTCTAATGAATTTATAGTAAGTCTAAGGTACGGTAAATAAACCATAATCGCTTTGACAGTGTTAAGACTTTGTAATCTGTGTTATGAATTCAGTACTATCTGAAAGCGTTATATAAGAGACTATACATCCATATTAATTAAAGCATGGTCTGATAGTTATCAAATTAGCTCGGCTCGGAAATTTTGGGAGTAAAATCATGGAAATCAATCCCTTCAGACTAATAAGAAATTTCAAGTTGCAAGGATATTTGTACCGAGCAAAAATATGCAGTAAGAATCTAAACAAAAAGAAAATTCAGTATTTCGTAATTTATCTTGCATTAAATAGTAATTCAATAGCTTTTACTTGAAATACAATTTGTTTTCATAGATTAAATTAATTATTATGAAAGAAATTCATCAAAATAAAGTTTAATATCTCAAAAAAATGTTGTATGCTATATACATAAGATGAAATTTTACATTTTCAAAATATTATGCTGTAACACATTTTAAGGTATCAATAGGTGAAAAACAAATATTTGTTACTGATTCAGATTTGTACATTCATTTAAATTTGGGAATATAAGAATTTGCAAAATAATTCAATAAATTAAAATATTTTTACTGAATCCTCATAACTAATTTTTCTTAAATACTACAATAGTTTATTAAAGAAAATTAATTCAGCATTGAAAAAATAATTCAAAAGTTTACTCTACGAAGTGTTTTAAAAAGCCTTTTCAAGCAACTATACAATTGATTCATCCATTCTGAAGTAGATAAGGGAAAACATAAAACATTTTCATTACAGATTTTCTTTTAATATTTTTGTTGACTAAATAACATATTTACAAGCAAGTTTTTAAATTCACATATTCATCGTAAAAATAACGAATTTGATGTATTGTTCCTTCCTCTAAGAATATGTTTCTCGTTCAAGGATTCATTCAGCAATTGGATTTTGAAGCGAAGTCATTACCTCCTTCGACATTATCCAATCCCTTCTCAACTCTTGGGAAATGGCTTATGAATACAATAAGAGGTTAAAGTTTCTACAGTACTCATACATTTAACATTCCTTCAAAATTCCACCAAGTCTGGCATTTTATTGTCAAGGGAATTTGCAGCACATAACCATAAAAGTTTGAGTGTATTCTGAATTTATTCTGCAATCAAACGAATTGAAGATATGATTAAATGCTTCAACACCAGAAATATAATGTTATTTTTTTCATTGTGAAATATTAGCACACACGCATAGCTCTTCCATGAATATTGAAACAAAGATGCGCATACCACAATGCAATCTGGTGCTTGAATCCTCTGAAAGGAATTCTATTCAAAATAGCCAATTGTACGCTGGTACATCTTTTCCAAATATTCCCAATCCCTATTCAGGAATTAAATGAATAAATTTCCGTTAACAATCTGCTTAGTATTTTAAAAGCGATTAATTAAATTATGATCCATGTTGAAATCCCCTTGCACTGTAATGCAGATTATTCGTTTAACTAAATAAAATGTTTGTTTGCGAAAATCTGGAATTTAAACAATTGTTTATATGATACAGAGAAAGCATTGGAAATGCATGAGACTTCAAGGAGATTGTTGTTAATTTAACCATAAAAGGGATTTTTCAATTATAAGGAACAACGGAATATATATATATATATATATATATATATATATATATGTGTGTGTGTGTGTGTGTGTGTGTGTATTATAATGATAAAAATGAAATTGAAAACATTTATTTCCTGAAATATATTATAAAAATAATTTAATGCTTATTAACACATTTTTATTTGTTAATGAAATATGTCCTTACATTTTTAATTAGATTAATTTAAGCTTAATTGTTGTCGCAAGAAAGCAATCTATGTTTTAAGAACAAATAATTATATTTGGACGATAGGATCTGCAGGAAAAAAAGTTTTTTTCTTCATATCTGATTTTAAAAACATAAGACGATTAAAATTTAACTACTTTGTACTAAGAATTGAAAACAAGCGTATAAATTTGCTTCAATTTGAATGTAAAATAAAAAAAAATTAATTAAACATTCTTTCTTTAAAAATATTCTCAAATGTAAAATTTTAATTTTATTTATCGTTTAAAATTTAGTGAAAAGCGACATTTTTGCAGAAAATTTCCAATAGAAGAAATAGTAATTATAAAAGGGAAATTAATTACAAATTTTTCACTTTTTTCTAACGTTAATAATTTCCATATAATTAGTATTTCAAGTCTTCGGAAAAGTGTGAAAAAATAATTTTATGAAATTATGAAACAATTTCGTTTTTTAGCTTAAATTTCCTCATACATAGGATGAAATTGATGTTTCTTAGGGAAAAAAAGAAATTTTGTCTGAAATTATTTAATTATTTTACATTTGTAAGAAACATCAAATGAAAAAAAAACATTTCTCAACGGAGGAATAATTTAATTACTAAATACTAAAAAGTTTGCAGAAGGAAATAATGAATGCTATGAGATAAAAAATTTAAAAGTAAATTGCAATATTTCTATCATTTATAATAACCTTTCACTTAAAATATTTTAATAAAGAATAAGTTAAACTACAAATTAACTTTTCGCTTATTTCACGCATGATAATTCAACTGTCACATTAAATAACGGAAAAAGCTGTTATTTTATTTATTGGATTAAATTTCAATAGAAATTATACTCGATTAAACTATACTCGACTGTGACAGACAAGTTGAATCTGGTAATACAGTCCTTTTATTTATACGATTCCAGTTATCAAGCTATTTATTTTTGACCAAAAATTTAGTTTCGTCTCATTAAAATCTCTGTCACTATTAATGTAATAAATAAAAAAATATTTATTATTGTATCGCTGCGGAAACAACAACAACTCTCATTTTTTTTACTTTAATACTTTACATTTGCCTCTTATTCTCCATTTGTAGCCACGATTGCTGAGTAGTCATGGTTGCGAGTTCACGGCCGGCGTAGTTTCCGTCTATTCGTGTGTTCGTGTCCTGATGCTGCTAAAGACCCGCTTTGTTGCTCTCTAAATTTGTCGAGGCTCCCAATCCTCTTGCTGGCGTGGTGTGAAAGTTTGGAGAGGTTGGTACCAACTCAGATGACGTCTTCGTCTCTCGATCGAGGCCTAGATTTACGATATCTGTCTCTAATAGTCTTCGTATGGCTTCAAAATACGACGTAAATAAACAATTAATCGATTATCTTCCATTTTCTCAGCGAAAATATTTACAAAAATGATGTATACAATTACAAAGGCACGTAATTACATCCTTTTCTGTGAAATATAACTGGATTATATTTTGATTTATAAGTAACTGCAATAATATTTTCATCAAAAACTAATGAAGCATTTAGAATGAAAGCTTACTGGATAACAGTTCGTTTAGCTTTCGAAAATTCGAAGACCAACTATTCTAATTTATTTGAGAATGAAGAGATTTCTTTTAAAAGTATTTGATTTCAGTGATGCTATTTATTCATCAAATTACCTTTAGTTGTAGCTGGATTTAAAAATGTATTCCTCAAAGGCAAGAGCGTAATTGAAATTCCTCCCACTAGAGTGTGTCAGTGAACAGAAAGCCATAGCAGTTAATTTTCGATTAATGATTGCGGACCTCTTGCTGATCTATTTCTCTCGTTATTAGGGATTCCGAGAACGTGAGCTTTCAAGTCAGCGTTAATTGGTTTCTGCATCGTGAAGATCCCTAAAACAAATAATTGAAACTCACAGTAATTTAATCTGTTGAAGTTTCCTGAGAATATAGAAATATTTCTAAATACAAAACACTAACAGCTAAGATTACTGAATGTTCTATTCGATATTCAAAAGTGAAAGATTCAACTTAATTTATAATGCATTTAGCAAATACGTCAAAGTTAATTAAAGAAATGATTCGCATTTTATCATTGTTTTATTCAAAGCAAGTGGCTCAGTCAATAAACAACATTTATTAATTGAATCGTGGCTGTGTGTAGAACATTTTACGGGAATGTAATAAAGGATTCATCAAATAAAGAAATCGTTACTTATTTTTTTTTCTGTTTCTGTCCCAGAATTCTTTAAAAGGTTTTTGCTATTACAAATGGTTAAATTTTTTAAAGCTCTAAATTAAGATTTTTCATTTAATCTTAATCAATTAGTAAACCCATTAAAAAAATTAATTTCTGAAAGCTTTTAGTTAGAAAAGTAGAATTAGGATTCGTTCCAATTAATTTGGTACATAAAATTTAGCCAGATAATAAGAGATGTATAATTTTTTCAAAGATTTCAGTGTATTTTTTTCGTTAAAATCAGATCAATTTTGTTTTGTTTTGTTTTAGTGGTTTATTCAAGAGTACTAAAGTATTATTTTAATTGAATTTGAAGAAATTTCAAAATATAACTTTTAATAACTTGTAAATTTATGAATTTATCAAGTACCTAATTACATATGGGTTTTTTACTAATTTCATTTTATCTTATTAATATTAACTATTAACTAAAATATATGAGTGGTACCGCTACAATAAATTTGTAATGTTTAAGTTAATACAAGTTAATACAACTAAACAAAATTATTTCTTTAACAATGCAAACAAATATATTTTTTTACTAAAAATACTTCATTTGAAGGCTTTGTTAAATGAAATAAACTATTTTTATCAATGTGTTTAGACAAATATTTAACTCACTTCTAAAGTACAGTTATTTTGAATTAATAAATATAAATAAAAAAATTATGCATATTTTTTCAAATTTTCAAAATTTTTTCCTTAATACTTCTTTTAACTGGTATAAAACTTTTATATCTTGTGAAAAGGATGTACAAAAGACAGTTTAACTCTCCTGAGTGTCGGATTGAAGAATCTAAAAGATATATAAAAGTCTCAAAAGGGAATAGACAGTTTTCCAACCAAACTGAGCACACATACTAACTCTTTATTTTCCTATGTAAACATAAAAAGTAGGATACCAACCATATCTGATTAATCGAAAAATGAACACATGTTCTGTAGAAATATTTAAAATAAACATACGTATTAGGTTGATCTCTGATTTCAAGCAGAATGTTAGACTGTGTACATATTTTCTCTTTATAAAAATATATAAAACGAAAAATTAGACGAAAATTGATAAATTTTAGCTTGAGTGTTTAATATTTTTATACTTGAGATTTTGCTTTGACAGTAGTTTAAGAACTCTGTATTAAGTAAATTTCCACAAGTTTATTAAGTTAAATTTCTCCAGGATGGATAAAAAATGCAAAATAGTTTGTTAAATTTACATTGCAATAGTGTTTTTGTGCTAACATTTCTCAGAATTTGTATAAATTTACTCTTCATCCAAATCATATTAACATTCTTTACGTTCAAAAAGAAGTTAATGTTCAAACAAAAACTGAGAACTGTTTATTTAGTAAGAATTTAAATTTCTGAAGAAAACACATATTTAAATGTCATGTTTTTCTTCGTGAAGTAATTTTTTATATATCATAAATAAATGAAGAGTTTAATACAAGTTACTGAAGAAAAATCGAAAGGAAAATTAAGTAATTTTTAAAAATTTCTGATTTAAGTACAAAAGTTTTAATCTAAAATATCTTAACACATTACATTCAGAAATCTAGAGAAATTTGAAATTTATTTTATTATTCTTACCTAAAAAGTGTTCCATATTTTTTACAAAATATTATTTATATTAATTTTTACTAATTACAAATTTACGCATTAATGCATTACATTTACTTTGAGCCCAGAAACTCTTTTTGGCAACAAGCTGTATTCCATTCAAATTCGTTTTAATTTATCTTCTATTTTAATGAACAAACAAATTTTTGATCATAAAACCTATTTACTTAATCGACGAAGAGACAAAAAAATTACAAAAGAAAAGGCTATTTTTCTATCTACTTTCTATAATAACACTTTAAATTCTCAGTACCTTATCTATCAAATTGAAAACCCTACAGCTAATGTCATTTGCCTTTTTCATGGATGTTGAAATACCGAGATAGCGAACTCTTCCTTTAATTCTCGTTGTATTTGAGCCTTCTACGATTCTAACCAGTTACTTAGGGGAGAAATTTTTTTCTTCAACTCGGGGGTACTTTTTCCTCCTTCAGGTTATCAGCGCACAGTATCAATCTTAACTTTTCAACCCGTAAGATGAACCCTGTGATTTTTCTTTAGGTCTTAAGATAAATCGGCTCACATTTTGTTCATTGTTCCTTTTTTTCCCCTCTCTTACCTGAATGCTGCGGGAATTGAAATTGATTTGAAATGTTTTTCTTTCGTTTAGTGGTTTTCTTCTTTTTCGTGCATTTAAATCTACAGGAATCTTACAGCGCTGTAAATTATACGGATTTAAACGTCGGAAATAAAGTTTTAAAAATAAAAACTCTGTATAAAGTCTTAACAAAGTTTGACTTTTGAAAGTTTTTAGCATGAAGCAGATTGTTCATCTTGCTATCATTTTCTTTTAAAAATTTTTGAAGCAATGTTTATTTTAAGAATCAGATGCATTTTTATGAAACAAATGTATACTTATTGGAAGTAATGTTGCTTCAAAATATAGTATCCCTTACTAGCATTGGTTGTATTCTATCCAACTTACTATAAACAAAGAGTGAAATAAATCGGGACAGTTAAATTAAGTTGTTTAAAATTCATAAGAATAGTCTATTTGTAAACTTAACCTACTAGTTAAAATAATTAACTTCTTAAGGAATAACGTTTATCAAACTTCAAATCCAGTTTAGCATTTTACCTGAATTCGGATTCTAAGGCAAGAAAAAAACATTACAAGCGTCATGGTATCAAAAACGGTTCGTTAAGTACGCAGTCAAAACTAACAAAATTTTTTGGCATTACTTACCAATCGAATATTCAGTTTTAGTGCATTTTTCCACCTATGATTAAGAACTAACCATATAAACCTCATGACGGAAGGTAACCCTTACCGCAGTGTGTATTTATTACAATTTTATTTCAAACACATAGCCCAAAGCAATCTTATCTTTGCAGGAAAATATATCCATGTTTTATAAGTTTTGCTAAGGGTTTAGATAATGTTTAATGAATATAAAAAAAGGATCCTCGATATTTGTAATTAATCACATTTTCCCCCAAAATATTCTAACAGACAGTCATGTTTTATTCTTTAACATTGCGTGTTGTGTGTCTTAATCTCTATTATTTTAAATACATTTTATCAAACAGTTTTTCTTTTGAAAAATTATTTACCATCAAAATTAATTTAGTTATATATATGTTTTGGTTTTGTAACCAGTTTTAATATAATATAATTCACTGATTGGGGATAGTTTAGTCATTAATTCTGGAATTACTGAACCTATCAATTTGAAGTCTGTTACAACATTAATTACATTATACTCCATTCTTTTCTTATTATTAAACATTTGGCTTTTTCAGTTATTCAATTTATCGATCTTCAGTTGATAATTTTGGTAGTTGCCATTTTGATTTTTTTTGAAAATTTCTTTAACATATAATGTTTATCCCTTATATTCAAACTTGCATAAATATTTTTATTCATTTTTCTAGTTTGTAATGTTTTATTTGTATATTTGTGTTTTTATGTATGTGTTTTTTTACTCAATCTTACAGTAAAGATTTCTTCGACAGAGAATTATTTTTTAATTATTCAGACTACTTACCGACTTGTTTATGATTGCAATGTATAGGTGTTTATTTATATTTAAATATCGAATCATATATAAATATATGTGTGTGTGTATGTATATATATGTGTGTCAGTGTCTGTATATATGTATGTATATATATTTGTGTGTGTGTGTGTCTGTATATATAACACATCGATCAATAACTCCCGAGACTAACCCAGAGATGGCGCTCGTAGTAAACCAGTAACCAGGTCTTTCTAGAGTACTAACCTTTGCTTGAAACGTGTCAAAATTTTAAGTCGATCGGACCAGGAAAAAGGTTTTTTGAAGTGAAGTGAAAAAGGGTTTTTCCAAGTGGGTGCCGCGATTGCTTTCGATGGAACAAAAACAGCAACGAGTCGATGATTCAGAAAGCTGTTTATCGCTATTTACTCGCAACAAAAAAGATTTCTATGAAAAAGATTTGGAAAAGCATTGAATGATTGTATCACTCAAAGGTGATTAACAAAAGGTTTATGTTGATGAATAAAAATTTTGCAAAAATGTTGTTTTCAATGTTAGACCTGGGAGTTATTGATCGATTTGTTATGCATATATATATATATGCATTTACATGCTCTTTGTACTGTTATTTCTCATATATCACAAGCAAAATCAGATATTTGGATCATTATTACATCAAAAACAAATGTCAAAACAATCTATTTATTTTATCGTTTCCATCAGTTAAGGCTGTAGAAAATAAAGATATTTAATCATTTTGATATAGTGAGATAAATATAAAAATAAATAATCAACCCTTACTTAAGAATAAATTAAGTGAATCAAAGTACTCGGGAGGAATGGATCTCTTTTTTAGATATAATCATGCGATAATATCGTTATTTATACAACCAGACAAACTTACAATTCTTTTACCGTGGTTGTTATCTGATTTAATGGGAAGAAAAGATTAAATTGTTATATGATATTCAATTCCCTTAGAAATATGTTAACGAAGTTTCTTTAAATTCATCAAATATCTCTAGTAATTTTATCATTAACATTCAGTGTTCCTAGTTAATTTAATTAGTTAAAATTCTGATATTTGGATATTTATCTTAGCTGTTCCTTTCTCAAAAGTTTCTGAAAAATGTAGATAAAATTACGTAAGTGGATACAGAGAGAAAATAATGTTAAAATATTTAATAGTATTATTTTCAGACGCAAACTGGGAGTCCAAGATAAATGAAAGGTCAATAACAAAATCAAATGACGATTTTATTCAAGTTTTAGTACTAAAATCAGATTTGTTTACTAGTATCTTTTAATAATACTTATTTTATAGTCTAGAGTAATATGTTTACAGCATTTATACAAACAAAATACAAGCAAATTGTGATTTAATTGATTAAATCAGTCAATAGCTCTAACTTCTTTAATTTGAAGAGAAAACGTCCTTTATTGTCTCCAGTAAATTTCTGACAAGTGTAGGCGTAATCGGATAACCGTATTGAGGATCTTACCTTTTAGATAGCTTACTTTAAACGCAATTTAATGGAGCAGAAACAAAAGTGAAACTAACGGTCTGACCCATTAGTTTCGGAATTATTGTATCTTCTGTTTATCTTCCTGCGGCACTTTATTACGATGTCTTAATGGAGAAATAATCTTAAGTGTATAAATGGATCAACGTGTGCTTTGTCTGATAACAGTTATTAGGGATAAATTACATACAGTGAGAAGTATAATAGAGTTGTTGAAAATTTCAATGTCATGGGGCAGCAGATAAGAATAGAGTGAAAAATTGGAAGGAACTTTGGATGTAGTTCTAATTCCAGTAACGTTTCGGTTTGTTATTAATTGATCATTGTTTAGATTTTGATACTTTGTATTGATTTAGAACAAAAAAATTGCAAAAGTACTTGGATTATTCTATGAGTAATTAATATAAAATATCCCATCATTTCTTTGTCATTATAATAGACGTTTTTTTTTTTATTTAACCATTTAAATTGTAAGAATGTATATAAGGTAATGTAACTGAAATATTATAGATTTTCTTATAGTCCGAACACACAAACCATTTATAATGTACTCTCACCCCCATTCATTATTTAGGTTCATTTATTCCTTTACTAATAAATGGCTTTAATAGTTAAAGGTCAGTCAAACATCAAATAGATAAATAAAGCTTTAAATGAATACTAAATAAGAAAATCAGCATTAACTATATCTATTCTAATTGCTGGAGCAAACCTCGCACATACTTAAGAAAGAATATTAAATGCTTTTACTTAAGTTATGTACCTACCTTCGGAGCATTTTTTCAAAAAATAAGTAAATAAAAAAAAAAGAAAGAAAGAAATTTTTGAGAAGCACTCATGTTTTTAGTTATAATGGTCAATAAAATAATAAATTCAAAATTCCTTTTAATAAAGCTTTTTATTTATATTTAAGACTTTGGCCACATTTGTTTTAAATTTAGTAAAAATTTACATATTTACGATAAAAATTAATTTAACGAATTCAAATTAATATATTCCACTCTTTGTTTCAACAATTTGTGATGTGAAGCAAAAAAACGCAGTTATCGTTTAAAAATACTGGGTTATACTAAAGCTTACAAACATGACATGGTTTTACAATATACATACATTTATAACTTTTTTAAATAAGAATATCTTCAAAATAGATAGTGTAATACTTAAAAGCTATGTTTGAGGTTCAAAGCATACCTAGAGATAAACAGAACATTGTGGTGAAATTTCAATCGAATATATGAAATACTTTTTAAGAAATTAGATTTTTCATAATAAAAAAAATTATTTTCCAGAAAATGAAGATTTAAAAGTTTTCCAAAAATGCAAATAAAGATTTAAATGTTTTTTAAAAAAATATATACTTACATTAATGCATTAACTAACTACCCCAGAACCAAATGGAAACCATCTTTGAAATCGTAAATATATGGGCTTTAATAAAAAGTAATGAAGAAACTTTCGAAAGTTTCCACGAAAACGGTTTTTTTTGGGTAGGCATATACTTTAACTGATTACAATTACAGGTGGATCCGAGACAGGATCAAATCAATCTCATTAAGTGAATAAAGCCCTGTATATTACTTCTCTTCCATCTGCCTTCTATTAATCTTCTATGTCTCTTCTCTCTAATCTTTCGTACTATATTACAATTTATATGAGATCTATGCTTTGTATAATTAGAAATCAAGTTGTTTGAACTAATTATCAACCAGGAAAGGCCTATAAGGACAGCTAAAGTAGAGCAAGCCTAATACCATTACAACTTTATAGTAATTTGATGCATTAAAACCATTCAATAGTTTTTAATCACAAAGAGTAAATAGTTTTAAAATATATAATAAGCGTAACTATTACTAAGAAAACAGTTACTCACTGATGTTGGGTTCATAAAAGTACTCCAGGATTTCTTTTTCTACATTCTTATTTTTTATATTTATTATTTGTTTGAAAAAGGTTAAACAAAAACTCATTGAGGAAATAGTACAATTTTTGAAAAGATATATTTATCAAGAAAAGGTGGCTTCTTATTAAACAATCTTCCTTTTTAAGTAATAATAGAGCCAGGTTTCTTTCACAAATATTTTCTGTGCCTTAATTTTAAAATTTCTTGAAACATAGTAATTACATTCCCATGCTGTTTTAATACAATTTTGCATTTTAATTATCTACACTTCCAAGCCTTTTCTATGATATATATATATATATATATATATATATATATATATATATATCATAGAAATATAATTATTAACGTTCAATAGATAATACGCATGAACAGATTTATAAATTCATGATAAGTTACATATTACAGAGCTAAAAACATTACAGTTAAAAATTTATTATTTAAAATTTAAACAATTCACATATAAACACAAAATATTATAATGTTAAAGAGTCTTTAAATTACTGAAAATATAAAATTAAAAAAATATTCTGGATTACATGTAAAACATATCAATAATTAATAAAAACGGTAATTTAGAAACATATAATGGAGTTCAAAATATCAAAAACCTTTACAAGACATAAACAGTATAACTGAAGAATTAAGAAAGTAAAGTCAAAAGTGGAGATAAAATAATTCTCTAAATCTGTTTCTGGCTTGGGATTGAGTATAGGCATGTTCATACTATCAATTATGTATCCAACCTTCATACTTCAGCAAATTAATTTACAACAAAATTTTAATAAGCCAAGTACAAGTAAGTCCTCATACAAAAAGAAATAAAATAAAACAAATAAAAGGAAGAAGAAACAACAAAATCAAATGCCCTTTAGCCAAATTAAAACAATCCATTAAAAACACACATACTTAATAGTAAATAACTTTTAAGAATCATTACATTTAAAATCTTGTAGCGAAACTCCCAACATGCAATACGTAGTGATCTGCACGAACTAAATATCCAATTTGGTATGTTTACTATAAGCCCAACAAACAAATTGAATAAATAATTGATTTATTTCATGAAAAGAATAATAAACTGTGACACTTTAAAACTTTCAATCAAAATGAAAAAAAAAAAAAAAACCTATTACAAAAAGAAAATGTAATGTAAAGATAAGTATATTCTAAAAAAAGTTATATCTTCTAAACCAAAGTTCTTATAATTAAACTTACATCTAACAATAAAAATTCATAAAGAGAGGATATGGCATTAAGATCAGTGGCCATCTAACGTCAAAGAATTGAATGAAAATCTTTAATAAGACTAAGAAAAAAAAATTTAGGAAACATATTCATAACAGAAAATAATAACTTTTTAAAAAAATAATTATATATATACACACATAGACATACGCATTCACACTCACACACATATACATACATAAGTGTGTCCAAGTATGTATGTGTGAGTATATATATGTATCGAGTGTTCCTTTTGAATAAAATATATACGTTTAATTTGAACCACATAAGTTACCTCACTATAATTCATTTTCGATGTAAGCATATAAAAGAATTAAAGAAAAATTAAAGAAATAATTTTATTCTTCTTATGTAACGGAAACTATACAAGTGTACAGGAATTCACATTAATTTTTAAGTAATATTTAAAAGTAGATCGTCTGTTATTTGCAAAAGTACATTATGAATAAGCCAGAAAAATCAGTTAATCACTTTCTTAATTAAAATAGCTTCGAACTAATACCGAGGAATGTGATAAAGTGGCTTTTCCAATAGCGAAATCCAGTTCAATAATGTATTATAATTTTAATTTGTGTGCAGTTTCCCTGGTGATGTAATGGTTAACATAGAATTCCCGGTGGACGCAATTATCAATTTATGGTCTCTGATCCCTGAAATCATATTAGCGAGTTTGTGACCATGATTGTTTGATTAGCATTCAATTATATTTGATCAGTTTATACGGATATTCGATCTGCTGTATAAATGCCCAAAAGGGGAGTAGGTTTTAACTAAAAATTTGCTTAAAAAAACGCTGAATTTCTACTAAATTTTTTTGATATTATCTCATATTTATATGCGAACTGAGGACAATTGTTTAATGTTTTCTCCTTTCACATATGACAATAATATATTTTATGAATTGTGAATGATTTAAACCAAATATTTTCATAACATTCAAATCTGTAGCTTGTTTAATGAAAAAGATGGAGAAAGTCAATTTTTAAGGGGGCTCACATCTTAAATGCAGTCTTAAATGTTAGCGTTAAATTCATAGAACTCTTATATGAATATCGATATATATATATATATATATATATATATATATATATATATATATATTTGGTATCGATTATATATATTTGCTATCGATTATATATATTTGCTATATATCGATTGAAGATAATTTAGAAATCAGAAAAGAGGAAATAAGTGTAATCTTAAAAAAAAAAATATTTCTAAAAAATATATAAAGTTAAATTATTCTTAAGTCATTACTTTATTTCTCTTATCTACTATAAATTGTGAATTGTTTTAATATTGTATTACACGTACAAATAACAAGATGCTACTAAAATGTTAAAATGAATGTATAATGTGAGAAATTCTAAATTTAGAATGAAAAAAAGATATTTAAAGGTAAAAAGATATAAAGATAAAGTTTTTTTAATTTTTAAAATAATTCCTTTGAAACTGCTTCTTTTAATTTATGTTATAATTCAGAATTTTTATTTGTATATTTTTTTACAAAAAATCAGTCAGGAATTCCAAGTTAAAGTTCCATAAAATATTTTCAAAGTTCTTTTTTTTTTCTTTCCATGTTTTTTATGATGAATTTTTCTTTTTAGTAACTTGAAAATATTTTAGCTTTTAGATTTTTCATTCTAGAATAAGACTTTCTTCGTGTTAGTTTTACATTCAAATTTGAACATCAAATAATTTTTTTAATAATTGTTTTTTTTTTCTCTTTTTCAGGTAAGTCCGCTGCGACCACCTTCAATTATTTAAGTCTAAAGACATTACGAAGTTCATTTAAATATTCAATAAGGTCACAAATCCAACTACGGGGACTTCAGAGAAATGACACTTATTAAGTATATTCACTTAACAAGTAAGATCTCTCTCTCTCTCTCGAAACTCACTTAATTAGCCTTAATCCTTTTTTATAATTAAAGTATATAGTCTTAGCTTACCGCCTCACTCAACTCGAGTATAACACTTCTTCAATACCGCAGATTAGACTCCTGTTACTCTAACCAGGTGCCTTCTGACATCGAACCAATTTTACTGCAAAAAAGATTAAATGAAATTATTCACAATAACTGATCTACAAACATATATAAGCTTCTCATTAGTATATGTCTCCCTTCTAATTCCTTTCTATTCTATTTCGTTTATGTATCACTATCCCTAATTTAATTCGTTACACTTATCTTCTTCCTATTTGCCTAATCATTTTTCATTTGGTTGGCAAGGTGTTTAAATTTTATGCCATTGAAATGACAAACAAGTCTGTAATGTTATTGAAAAGAAAACCTCAAAGAACCCAACGTCACTACTCCTTCCCGTAAATTAAACGTAATTTATCGTTAGGTTCGATAACCTCACGGAAAACAGCGTTTAAAATATAGATGAAGACCAAAATCACTGGATGAACTAATCTGTCTAACTAGATTAGCTACTGCAGATCTAAGAAATGACGACCTGAAAAGTTTTATACTACTTGATAAACATTAACTCTGTATTAACTCGTTTAGTTCTAACCGATTAATTTTTATTTTTTGTGATTTATCTTGAAATGTACCTTGATAACTTAAAGAGTAAATTAGAGAAAAAGCTTACAATTATGTAGAATATACCCTATTAGAGCAAGAACAAGAACGTGGGGTAATCGAATGAGGAAAAGCCCCAATTTATGAATTCCAAACAATACAGTTACAATGAGACAAATTCGACAAATAAAAATCTTCTGTAAAAAGATAATTTACTATTAGATTCCATTCTCCTACTTATGGCCGCGGTAGCCTAGTGGTCATGATTTCGGATTCGTGACCGCCGGTTTTCATTCAGTTGCGGGTTCGATCCTTGACTGCCAAAGACCCGCCGTGTAACCGAGGCTGATGCACGTTAAATCTGTTGGGGCCCAAAGTCCTCCCTTTATTGTGGTGTCGAAGTTAGGAGAGGGGGTGCCACAGCTCCGGTGTCGTCATTGTCACTTGACCGAGGTTCCAAATTACGAGGTCCGTCTCCAATAGCCCTCGTGTTGCTTCTAGTGCGACGTCAATGAAAAATAAACTAAACTAAACCATCATCCTATTTTTCCGTAATTCTCAGTTGCCTCCAATAAATCTTACAAATGCTTACACGACACACACATGCACACGCACGCACCCCCCCCCACATATATATGTATAAGAAAATAGTGCGAATTTAACTGAGTTCTAAAAGTTAGAATTAGTTGCGTTGCCTTTCTACGCTGGGAAAGGACCACATGATTCTTATACAAAAACAGTCATGAAATGGCTACATTAAGACAACGCGCAATTTTTTATACAATAAATCACACACAAGAAAGCTACTTTTACAAAACAAGTCAATGAGTAAACAATTGTTATACACGTTAACAAATGTTTACATTTTGAAATTCTATATTTTTAAACCAAAATATATTATTTGGAAAGATCACCAACTTGGTGATTTACAAACTTATTTTGACAAAATGTTTGTTCGAGAGGGAAAAATAGTGACTTGCAGTGATAAAATAATTTTACGTTTTGTGAAATGTTGATAAACAAAGATGTTGTTGATGGGTTTTATAAGATATTGTGAGCAACACACATTCAAAGTCTATTATCACTTATTTAATACAAATAAACACGGAATTTTTCTAATACAAGTAAATGAATTACATCAGAGCTCATAATATTATAGTACGACCTCAAATGAAGCAGGATTATGCAGAAATATCAAACATGTGACTACCCTGTTAATTTTATTTCTTGAAAAAATTATTTGAAGATCAGCAGGGAAATCATGATTTTATGAAATTTGAGAAAATGTGGGTTTAGAGGTGAAAATGAATGATTTAACGTGCAATCAGGATTTTATTTTCTTTGTTTATTAAATCGTTTATCAGATCATTAATTTTTTTTCTGCTGCGTTCCTTCTTCTATATTTAAAGGTATTTACTTTAGAAATCCTGGAATTTTTCTTAGGATATCTGAGAATGTTGTAAGGAGATTAATTGCGTCATAAAGATTATTTATTTTTATTTTTGTGGGGTAATATTATTGTTTGAGAAATTATTCCTTGGTCTTTCCTTTCTTGAAAATTTGTGTTTACGTCATGAATTTTCATCTATGAGGATGGATCTTCATTACTCACTGTGTTGGCGTAGGAGTAGTTTTCTCAAATTTTATTGTAATTGAATATGTTCAGTTTTTTTTTACTTTTATTTTTAATTGATTATGGGAGTTTGAAGTAACACTTAGGCACCCTTGTTGAGAGGCCACTTGCCCATGTTCTTGACAGTTGATACAAAAGGGATTTTGTATTCCTTCTTTTATTCTACAATCAGCAATTTGATAATTTTATCCGCATTTTAAGCAACGGGCTTGCAAACAGTAATTAGATACATTATGATTAAATTTATTACATTTGTAACATTGGGTTTCTCCAATGCTATCATAAAATTCTATTTTGATAGTTCAATATCATATCGTAGTGACTTGAAATTTTTTTTATTTTTATCCGAACGAGGAGTTGGTATTGTTAGGTAGTGTTTTTTGTTGGTTAATAGAATATTCTGAGAAAAAATCTTACACTCTTTTCAATGGTCCCAAATGTCTTCAGTGAGAATGCTGTGTTGAGTTGTCTCTTGATAACTACTTTAATTGGGTGATCGCTGGTCTGTTTGAGGGTGTAAAAGTTTTATTTTTTCTCACTTAGTTCATCTATGATCTTTCTGTATTGCAGATCATCTTCAGAAAAAAGTTTGATAAACTCTCCAGAAAGGCGAGTTGATAAATTCGAGTTGTGAAGATTAAATCTTTATGCTGAAAGATGTAATGCTTTGATGTTTTCATTATTATCATAAGCTTATGTTTCGGCTGAAGTACATCTTTATCGTAATTAACAACATATGGGGATGTTGTAGTATTGTTATGAAATGCCTGACATTTGTTTTGAGTAATTAATGAGGACCAGGTGATTTCTAAGGTTTTGCATTTTTCTGTATTCCTTTTGCTTGGCTTAATGAATGCAATATTATTTTCTGATTCTTTTTTCTTCGTTCTTTTAGTTCAAACTAAAAGTGGAACGTCATGGCAAGAACAACCAGGTATTTTATAAGAGGGAAAATAGTCAAAACTCCTTACCACTTTTTGTAAATTTTCTTCGATTGTAGAGAGAAGTTACCTTTCTTATCCGTGTTCTTTCCATCATAAGTTTTCATTTGTCAACCCGCGTCTTTAGTACGGTACTTGATGAACTATTGAAGAATCTTCATTTTTTGGCAGTTTTCGAGTATTACCTAGTCAGCTGTAGACGAGTGATGCAGGGATTATTTTCTATCTCTATGTTCAGTCCTAGATCTGAGATTTATTCCTTGTTCGTCTTTCGGAATGCCCAGAAAAAAAGGTTATTAACCTCGCCAAGAGCACTAAAAAGTGTTGCTTGGGTAAAAGCATCCAATAAACATTATTAATGATGTAAAATCCCTGCAAAATACAATGTTTTCCTGAATTAATCTTTTTTCAATTGACCCTGTAAAAACTTTACTTACTTTTAAGACTTTTTTTTTTACCACGAAGAACACTACAACCTGATATTTTCTCTTTATCATCCTTTTGTTGTCCATGACACTGTAAAAGGACGAGAAATCTCCTGCATAGCTTTCCGACAGCTAAGTATATTGTACGTTCTATTTCTCTTCGAGGTAGGTTTTCTTTTCCAGCATGAGAATTGCTGATGGTCTCTGTTGATGTTTGGACCTTCTGTTTTGAAAGTTGTAAATACTTCATGTTTCTCTTTGAGAACATCTGGTGATGACGTCTTTGAAATGGTCCTATATTCTGGATTTCGTTGTTGGCGTACCAGGTGCAGTTGTACCTTGACTCGTCCTCCTCGATGTCTGTTTGCATATGTATACTTGGCATGGTGTGGGAGTTAGAAGAGGGGGTGCCAGCTCAAGTGTCGTCCTCGCCACTTGATCGAGGTTCAAAATACGAGGTCCGTTATCAGTAGCCCTTGTGTTGCTTCTAGTGCGACGTTAATAAAAAACCAAACCAAACCCAAACAATGCATATGGAGACCTCTTGGTGGAAACTGGAGGCTGCAATGACGAGGTCGGCACTTTTTTACTTTTCGGCAGTGGTCAATGAGGGATGGTTCTCTTTGGTGGTGGTATCTTTCCACTGAAGAATATCCTCTTTGTAGCCTTTGTCCTGTCGGTGATCCATTTGTGCGTTTCGTCTATCGACTTCTCCTAGAGATTTTGTTTTCGAGGTCTTTCATTTGTAATGAGAAAAGATCTTATTCTTTTGGCTTGTAGTAATCGGATATTTATTCTCGGGGTTTGTAGGGTATGCTCCGATTTTCGTCTGAGAATCCTTGCCTGATCACCATTTCGCATACTATCTCTTGCACACCCTGATTATTTCTAGACCACTTAGTCCACTCGAATCTTTTATTGTATCATCTCTTCTTTGATGGTAGAGTTTAATTTGGTCAACATTGGCCATCATTTCCCTAGCCTTTTTTCCAAATTACCAAATTACCATTGGCTGAAACGGTGCAGCCACCCAGATACATGCAGAGCTAATCAGATGTGTTTCAACTAACTCCAGATCATTTAACTTTAACTGAAAATCGCATCTTCTCTTCCAGTAGTATCGTGCTTGTTTATTTTGCTGAAAACTTGTGCATTGTTGTACCTTAGCTAAGAGTTGTTCAATAATTTTGCACATAATATCACTATGTTGGAGTACTTAGACCAGTTTTTAGAAGGAAGTTATTAATTTGTGTTTCAAAAATAATTCAGTGGCTGTTTTACCTGCTGTTTCATGTATGCACCCCTAAATGCACATGAAAACTGGTTAATAAATCGGACCCAAGTGGTATGATTTAATTTCACGTATCTGCATCCATCTGCTCAAGATTACATTTGACTCTCTCCTAAGAATTCGCCTGCTGTCTATAAATAGCCGTTCTTATGTGTTCAAGGTGCGACACAGTTCCTCAAAAACATCTGAAATGAGTTGGAGGTAAATTTTGCAAAGTACATTAATTGGAGCTTTATATTTAGGTATATAATCTTTGAAAAGGTCATTGGGTATGAATTTACTGACGCTTTATGTAATAGAATTAATTAAATATTCTTAGAAAAATTATCTATGATTGCTAAAAGGAAATGGAAACTTTTAGATTTCGATACTGGATATGGCCCTAATAAATCTAATGAAATTTGTTCCTTTGGGTACATAATTTATTTCAAAATCAAACATCCAGCTGGAAACACATTTTTATAATTATAAAGTAGACATGTGTCACACGTTGAAATATTTTCTCTAATGAATTTCCACATATTAGGAAAAAAACAGGCGCTTCTTTAATTCGAGCATAATTATTTTTCATACCAAAATGACCCTATATCGTTTTATGATAGAATTCTTTCAAAATAGATTTTTGCTACCATTTCTGAACATAAATCTGCTGTTCATTTTTAGAAGTTAAATATTCGGAATGAAAAATAATTCAATCAAGAAATTTGAAATCTTCAGATGGCATTTTGCCGTAAATATTGAACTATTCTCCGGGATCTCTAGATATCAATAAATATGTCTTAGTTCTGGGTCTTACCTTTGTTCATTTTCCATTTGATCTCTCGACGATAAAACCAGCGAGTTCATAATAGCGCAAGGGATGTGAGATTCTGCAGCTTTACTACAGGTATTTAGAGAAAGCACATCTGCCACCACGTTATGATTGCCCGATCTATGTTCTCATTCAATATTATATTCTGATAATTTTAACACTCACTTGATCATTCAGTTTGAAATATTTTTCCTATTTTTTAATTGGGTGAGCGCTAAAGGATCTGTAATTACTTTGGTTTGGAAATGACCAAAATATGATCAAAATTTTTGTAGTGGCCACATTTCCGTTAAACATTCCCTTTCGTTTATGGTAGGTGTACTTAAAGTACATGATGCTTATGTGATAAGTATTTCTCTTTAGATTAGCACCGCACCTATTCCGACTGCACTGGCTTCAATGTTCAATTTGAAGGGTGAATTTAAATCTGATGATTGCAATACATGAGTCGTTGTTAAAGTATACTTGAATGTTCTGAAAGTTTTTTCCTGAGACCAAATGAGTTTCACTCTTTTTCGTTTAAGCGCGTATAATAGTTCATACAACTCAGCTTAATTTTGGATAAGTTTTTGATACAAACCAATTATCCCTAAGAACTCTTCGGGGATAGTGTCTCTAAACCACTGTTTAATCTTGGTAGTTTTGGTATGGACAAACTTCTTATTAATGATCATACCTAGGTATTTTAATTCCTTTTGGCCAAAATGGCGCTTCTCAGCATTTTACAATAGTTAGAAAACCGTGCTTAAATGTTAGATTTGATCTGAAAATGATCCCAATGTAATGATGATATCATCCATATATATAAAAACAAATATCTAGATAACTAGCTTCAGCATGTTATTCATTGCCCTCTGAAAAGTGGGTGCACTACCTGACAATCTGAAAGGCATTCGGGTAAAAGCAAACGCACCTTCTGATTTACAAATACAGTTTTAGGGATGTCTGCAGGACTAAACGCTGTTTGAAAATAAACTGATTGAAGATCCAAAGTAGACATGATGCAACTTTGAGGAATGTTCATAAACAGGTCATCAATCACCGATAAATGATATTGGGTGATACCGAGAGATGGCATTCAGTTTACCATAGTCATTAGCGGACCTGTAAGCTTCAGGTGAATTGTAGGGTTTGACGCTATTTTTCCTACATATTACTAATGATAAGGAATATGGCAATTAAATGAGTATAATAGTCCTTTACCTAGCATTTTATCCACATGGAACCGATATTTTCTTGCTTTACATTATTATATCGATAAAGTCAAAATGAAACTAAGGGATTGACTTCGGTATCAATTTCATGATAAAGTATATAAGTGAGACCTGATTTGGTCCGAGAATAATTATTTTTGGAAAAGTTTCTGTAACTCCTGCTGTTGAGCATCGGACAATTTTGTGTATGTTAGTTCAATTTTGACTGATTTCGCCATTTTACTTTTTATCTGTTGTATCATAACGTCAGAGATCATCAAATTATTTGTGTCAAAATCTAGGGCAATCCTGAAAGCAAGCATAAAATCCCTAATGAAGATGCACGGGTATTGTCAATCTTCAGCAGTATAAAATTGCAATTCCTTTTTGATGTACCTTATACAAACGGTTAGAGTCACGCAATCTAGGGTTATGCATGTTTCCCTTTGTATCATGATAATTGAACTATTAGATTCCCGTTGTTTGATGAAGTGAAAATATCGATTATAAATTGTGATTCAAGCGAGTTCTCGACCCCTGTAGCTTACAACGGTGTGGCAAATGGATCGTGAAGAATTACCGGTGTATGGGGAATATCGATGGTTCGTACTTTAATGGCATTAATAAGTATAGGAGGGTTTTGAGTAACATATATGGTAGAGGACCCCTTGTTATACGATTGTGGCTTAATGCTGACTGTGGTTTTGATGACGTGAATCCCCCCGAAGGTGAATAATGACGTCCTTGCTGATTGAATGTATTGTTGTATGTTGGTAGCTTATCTGGTGCTCTTCGATCTGATAATCGTATTCGATAAGAATTTTGTCTGTTTTCAACCTGTTGTGAATACTTCGGAAGGGGATATTGCTACTGTGTAGATGCCTGATTATGAAGAGAGCTTCATAATTCACTGATATTTCAGACTAGAGGTAGGATTGCGCAACTGGAAAAAATCCAGCATATTTGGAGCTAATCGATTTACTATGTGATCGACTATTGCAGCATCCGTGAGGACAAGATTGAGTAGTAGGGAAACTGCAACTGTGCGAAGAATAAATTAGGTGACTGTTTGGGTTACTAGCTCAAAGCTTAGTACTCTGTCTCGTGTTTAGTGAGATCCCGCTTTACCAGGAAGGCATGATTTTATGGTTCGTTTTCCTGCATCTGTACCTCTCACTATGGGTTTCTCTATCACCGGGTATCACTAACAAGTGCGTCCTGTCAGGTGATTTCCTAAATACATCGTCCAAAGGGCTGCCAGTATGTTGTACTATAAATCATTATCCTCTAAACTGGCTAGAAATTCTATCACATTTCCAGATCCATTAAAAAAGTAAGGAGAAAATAGACATGCTGCTGTTCGCGGCTCCTACTTTATATGTTGAGTGCCATTATCATTATTTATCTCTAAAACATTATTAAATTAAATTAAATAGTCAAAAAGTTCACAAATACGATTGAAGAGTAGTCAGAAAAAAAGACAACATAGTTTATTAACTATCTTCCCAGAACATGTCAAGTTGTTCTCTCTCGAATATCACTTAAGTCGCCTTAATCCCATCTTATAATTAAACAATAAAATTGTAGCTTACCAACTCACTCGCACCAAGTGTAACACTTCTTGAATATAAAAGACTCTACACCTATTATTCTAACCAGAAGTTATTTCTTACAAATTTTTCTACAGACGATTAATTATAATAGTTCACTCCAATTACCATACAAACATCTATTAGCTTCTCCTTGTCATCCGCTTCTCTTCTTATTTCTTTCAATTCTATTTTCCTTATATATCATTATCCCTTAATTATGTTCAATTTAAACATTTTAAATCATATTTAATCATTTTTTAATTGACTTGGTTAGAGAAAACCTCCAATCAAATATTTTGCCTGACATTGGTTTCCCTCTCTACATGTAGTTTCATTAAAAACTACTCCCTTTATAATATACATTATTTATTGTTGTAATTGTAATCTATTTTATTTCATTTAACCTTTTGAGGACGGCAGACCGATCTATAGGCCAAAAGGAACATACCCTTAAAAGCCGGCGCTGACCGATGTAGCGGCCAAGCAGTGCTTTCCCCTGTAAACAGCTTTCGAATCAGCATGAGGTCTATTATAACCCCGGAACATCATCTGCTTGACCGGTTTCTTTTGTATTCAGAAGGGAGGGGGGGTAGAGTTTCCTCTTTCACCCTTACCTAAAAATCCCTCTTTTTTCCTTCATACTCAAATTCTCACTAGCGGTGAGTGCATAGTTATTTTTGTAAGTGATTTTGTCATCTCGATTACTTAATCATTTCATTTAAAATTAATTTGATTTTTTTTAAAAAAAAATGCCTAAACGTAAAAGAAAACTTACCACGGAAGAGATTCAGAACATTTTAGCTGATTTTAGAAGACCAAATTTTTGATGATTCTGATTCTGATTGTGAGTTAGAAAATGAGGAAGATGATTTAGATCAATCTTTAAATTTGAGTCCAGAGGTTGAAGATGAGGTTGTCTCCGAAGAACAAAATAAAATAATCTGGAACGACCCACAAATAACCCATAAAGCGACAATTTTACCTTTTACAGGAAATAATGTGATAAAAGGAGCCGCTGTAATGAAATTATTGGATTAATATGTTGAACTTAAATAATATTTAAATATTTGGAAATAAATTTTTAATTTCTAGTTCCACTTTACTTTATTATTAAAGAGTTCCACTTTACTTTTTTATTCAAATAATAATATATATAAATATTACTAAGAAATATATGTTACATAAAGATTTTATTTCCAAAGTTTATTCAAAAAAGTGTTATAACTTTAAGTGGTGATTTTTTTTATGATTTTTATTTTATTTTTTTCATACTAAAGAATATAATTACATATTTTCATAATGAATGTTTTTTTACTAATACACGTATTGCTATGCATTTTGCAGATTTAAAAATACCTCAGTTCTACATTTTTATTAACTTTTATACCTGTAAAACTACTTAAAATATATTTGTGGAGAATTTAAAGCAATTTTTGCATTCTGTTTTTGATGAAAATTTGTGCATAATTACACAATGTATTGCTGTACAGAAGCGTATTTTTATTGTTATCAAAAGTTATGCTTATTGAAAAACAGTTTTTAAGAATTTTATATCGAAACATCAAAAAAAAAAAAAACCTTTTTTTTTTAATCGTGTATAAATAACAGAAAAAGAAAAAAAAATATTTGTAACAAAAAAAAATTACAGAAATATTTGTTATAGATTTTTAAAACTGTACATTGTAGTATTTCGAATTTATAAAAGCAAGAAACTAATTCCGTCATTTTTTTATTCTGACAATTGATGTATAAGAGTTGAGTCTTCGAAACAAAAACTATTAATTCCGATATTTTTCCTTTCAAATTTGTAGGAGACGAATATTACAAATTCTTTAGCATAAGAAAAATTCACCGATTTATACATAAACCTTAGAAGCAAGAATAAAATTTTTGCTTTTGTTATATATTATATTTTAAAAGTTCTACAGTGTTGGATTTCCTGATTTTTCAAAACTTAAAAGAAGTTTTTTTTTTTAAAAAAATATAATAAGTTTCTTTTATAATAATAATTAGAAAAAATTTGCAAAATGCTCTAAAATATATTTGAAAAATAAATATAATCAGAATCTAACATATAGTTACATAGAAATAAAAAAAATGTGTTCGTTTTCATTTTTTTTTTCTCGCCTATTTATTCATGAGTCACACTTTTTATGTACGATAGTACAAAAAAAAAGAATGTTCGGGTGCGCTCTAAGGCACCCGAACGTTTGAAACTCTGAATAGGGAATCAAATGGCTCTTGTAAATGAGCATGAAAAACAAGTTGTAAAAGCTTTCATATCGACAAAGAATGCTTCTCCCTCTTGATTATTGTTGATTCTTTCAGGATTTGGTCATTATTGGTTATCATATGCCTTTTTGGTGTAATAAAACCTAGAAATGCACATCTGCCTTCTTGTTGCTTCAAGGTTGCTTTCATGTAGCCGGAAAACTATTCTTCCTTGATTCTTCCTCTTATTGCCGTAATAAAGCTTTAGAAAGTGATTTCCTTTTCTGTTACATTGTCGGACATAGGATAAATAGAAACTATGCCGACCAACTTGAAAGAAGGTCTTCTACTATGCGAACGTTATCGGGAAACTGAAAATAATCGTTCAGAGAACTGATATTGTGTTAGATTTTGAGAGATAATGTAAAAAGGACCCAATCACTTAGGGGACTGTCCAGACGAAGTGGAGGGGGAGGGAAAAACGAGTTTTGAAGCTAAAGTTTTCCATCGTTTTGAAGCTAAAGTTTTCCTTCGTTTTGAAGAAAAAAAAGAAAAATTGTTGTCAGTTTTTTCTAAACCGATTGAGGAGTCTATGTGTTGAGAAGGAAATGTTTTTGTAATTATTTTGAATGTTGATCGAAAGAGTTGGCTTCGCAGGAATGTATTGGCTTTGGCTCTATCATATGCACAAAATCTTACACAAAAAACAGTTTATTATCGCACAAAAATCAGAGCAGTTATGTTAGAATTCAAGCAATGTTATGCAATTCTTTCGAAATTTTAAATAAAAAATAAGTATTAACGAAAGGTTAAGAATATAACTTTTTGTACGAAAATTGAAAATGGGTATGAAGCTCCAGTATGTTGTCATTACTTGCAAAAGAAACTATTAAGTACAAATAAGAATCATATATTCCTTTTATATAAACAAGATTACAGAGATACGTGAAGCTCCTCGGCAACTTAAAAATGTTTGCAGTCATAATATTTTGTCTTCGATATCAGCTTATTGTTTGTGTTTTACTACACGTATTCTAAAAATTCAAAGCATTTCCTCTTTTTTACTAATGAAAACATTGATTACTGTTGGAAAAATATAATTTTAAATTTCTTATGTGCATTTAAAGAATTTATTTTTAGGAACACGTAGGTAAACTGATAAATTATTAATATTTCATTTACAAGTAACATAAGGGACAAATTAATAAAACGGACCTCGTAATTTAAATGAAAAACAAGTAATGAGAACCATAGCCGAGCTAGAGCGTCCACTTCTAATTTCCACACCGCGGCAACGTAAGGATTTTGATTTAATGCGTATCAGCTGTGCTACACGTTGGAACACCTAATCGTCACCTTTTTTTCGATAAAAACATGTGGACAATACAATGTGGCACTATTTAACAAAGGCCAACATTTATAGCCTTAGGATACTCACATTTTAGAGCATAATGCGAAACACCTTTTTTTTAATGGTTTTGCTTTTTATTCATCTCATTTATTTGCCATAGTGAATATTTTATCATAATTTTCAGCATATATAGGAAGAATTAGATCAAAGAAAAATAAAGTTTTCATTTTTGAAAAATGCTTGTTAATAAAATTTAGACTTAATCTTAGGATTCATTCAATATTATGAATATTAATGTATCACAATATAATGGATTATGGAACAATAAAAAATGACAATTATACATCAAATCTATCATTCCTTCATGGAAGATATATAAGAAAATTCTTAAGAGGGTTTAAATTTTTAAGATTTCTCTGGCATGTTCTAAAAGAGAAAAACAATTATAAATTAAGTAATAATAAGTTTCCAAAAGATCACAGTTGATTTATGATGATATGTCTATTGTTATACAAATGCTGTGAATACTTATAAGAGCTTTTAAACTTACTTCATTATCGATTTGAGAAAGTCTGAATTTTACATTATAACATCAAGAGACAGGATCAGCAATTTTGCTTTTTATTTTATTTTGTATTACTGATTATAATTAGGTGCAATTTATGAAGTATCAAATTATTTACTTCTTATTTCTAATTTGATTATTTTAAGTTTTAACACCAGGTGTGTATCAAATTCCTGCATTTAAAAGAATTAAAAATAAATTTAAAATATTTATATCTATTTTAATGAATTTACTGAAAATCAAAATATAAATAAATTTTACTTGAATAATATCAATTAAATTTGGTTAGTTTATTGTGTGTACCTTTGTCTACAATGAACTAAGCGTTTCATTTTTTTATGCAATGTTTTATATTATCATCATTGTTTTGTGCTATTTCTCTCAATGCTCTTAATAATATTGAAGAGGAAATCTAGGTGAAAAGCAGCTTAAATTGTTAAGAAATAATTTCTTTTTTAAAAAAATAAAATAAATAAATTTCTCAAATTTTCTTGAACTGAAATCGTAATTTCTACATTGAGCTCCAAGAAAATATGTTTCCCTAAGAAAGGGAGACTCTTTGTATTTAGGGACTTTCTAAGCCGCGAACATCCCCATTCACTGCTGACCCTAGCAGTTATCTTGCTTCTTTTGTATGCCTATGTATAGTGCCATCAATGAGCGATAAAAAAGGGGGAAGTAAACATCGCCTAAAGCGCCGTCTTTAAGGGCCTTTTCCTCTCAAAACCCGCCGTCTTCAAAAGGTTAATTGGAAAAATTTACCTTTGGTCTGGTACAATGTGTCCCAGTAGGATTCAGTAAAAACAATTCTTTGCAATCAACCAACCACTATCCCTAATTTAATTCATTGCACAACTTATCTTCATCTGATTTCCCTGATCACGTTTCATTTGCGTGGAAAATAGTTGAAGTATATTGCTATTCAAATAATGAACAGTTCCCAAGGCTAATGATGAGAAAATTATGAGTAGTCTAATGTCGCAAGAGTCTTTCTGAAGTTTGCTTTTTGATTTCATTGTTGCTTTTGAAATTCAGCAGATTTTAAAAACATGCAGCAAATGGTATGCTTGATATTCTGCAAATTTTTAAAATTTGATTTTTTCTTTGTAATCTGAATGTGCAAAATATTTTTTTCTATAAATTTGGAAGAAGGTGCAAGTGTATCTAGTATATTTAAATGTAATAGAAAATCTGTGCATTTAGTTTTCAGAGGAAAATTGTGAACAACATTGAAATCAAAGTATTAAATCCTCTATTATTTCTGTACAAATCTAGGAATGATAATAAATGCAAATTTCAATACATTAATAGTTATATCGGTTGTTTTTCACATTACAAATGATCACAAAAAATAAGTTCTTAACCTAAGCGTTATCCATAGAAATGCTCAATTTATGGACTCCACATTCTTTGCCTTCGAATTTCTTTTTAAGCACAAAAGAAGACAACTTTTATTTAAAATCTCTTTGAAGGCTAATGAAAACATTTTCCTTGATTAAAAATAGAGGCAATTTTTTTGGTTAAAAAAAAATGCAAACTCATACGAGTGATTTCTATTCATTACATTAATAGTTTTACGACTTTCACTCTATTTCCAATTAAAATACGATCAGCGTTCTTTTTAACGTTTAAAGATTTTTTTTTCTAAAAGAATCCAGGAGTAGTCTAGGCCCTTAAGTTGTTTGAGAACACATGAAAAAGGGGGTATTCATTTTTCTGATGAATCATTAGTATAGAGTCTAACACTCGTTTTACACTTTGCGTACGATTAGTTTTTTCCCCTCTTCTTACATTTTTGGTTTTCATTATTTCTTAACAGTGTTATCGTTACTCTGCAATTATTGTTGAAAATCAATTAAGAACTTTTATCGGAAATACGGTAAGTTTCTGAATTCACGAGGAAAAAAAATTGCTAGTTACTTGCTAAATACCATTTAATTTTTTTAGCTGTTAGCAAATCCATAAATCACAACTATTTTAAAAATGTTTTCAAATAATGTTTATTATTTATTTTATGTTAATTAAAATAAGTATACGTTTTTATAAAACTGCTGAAGAAACTTACGAAGAGAAAAAATATTTTTAACCTCATGTTCCTTTTAAAAATTGTTCCCTTAGAACTATTTTAGGATTATTAAAAAAGGATAAATTTCAGGATCAAATTATTGTCAAAATTATTTAAATTCTTTCAAGATTTTAACTCTAAATATTTTACCATATATGATTAAGAAATAATAAAAATTGTGTACTGGGCTGAATATCTTTGACTTATACTTTAGCTGATATTTAAAATCAACCCCTACAATGTATCACTGCTAAAAATATAACGCTCTCAAGTGTGTTCTATTTGTTGATCTGGAATATATTGTAAAAATTTGGTTAGTGTAAAGGATTAAAAATTTTCTAACGTTTTTAAAAAGTTTTTGTTATATATATATATATATATATATAACAAAAGACAATGTATGCAAGGGTCATTCAATAAGTCCTAAGAAATTTCAAGAGATGGTGCTCGTAGCTTCAAAAATAGTTTAATTTTATTAAGCATCATGAATCACCAGACAGCTGTCTAAGTCTCAGTTACTCATATTCCTAATCTCTCTCTCATGATACCTTTTTAACTTCAGAAATTCTTCGTCATATCTTTTCTAACCAATGAGTTCATCTGCGCATTCTTGGAAAAGATTCACTGGAAGCAACACAAGGTTTTGATTTTTGCTTGATTTTCTGGTACATAATGAGGAATCCAGGTGTCACCGACGGTGACAATTCGACGCAAAATGACGTCGACAGCTCCACGGGAAGCAGTAAAATGTTTATTTGCAGCAAATGACAACCAAATCAACACTAATTTATAAATCAATGTCAAATTTATTTCGGCTTTGTTTATCAAATGGCAGCAACCAATGGTTACAACAATTTACCTTAATGATGTCATCTGCCTTCAAATAGAAGTATTTTCTGAAACAACCTTGTATATATATGTATATGTAATATATATATATGTGTGTGTGTGTATTTATATATATATATGTGTGTGTGTGTGTGTATTTATATATATATATATGTGTGTATTTATATATATATATATATATATATATATATATATATATATAATTAAAATATGCAAGACATCGTAACTTAATAAATGAGAAAGAAGACATATACCAAACCATAGAATTAAACAAAATCTTAAATGTAATACCAAAGCAAAATGTATAAAAGATACTTGAAAAACTAGAATAACAATGAAAATAAAAAAGACAAAATAGATGCATTTATGAAATATTTGAGCTTAAAATCAATACTACAAAGCTGCAAGATATACACATGTCACAAATTATAAGTCTAAATCCTCAGTAAAACATGCATTATAAAAGCCTGTTCTGCCATTATATATATATATATACTTATTGATCCATGTGTTATTGCATGATAATATATTTTGAAATTTATATGTAATTCAGCATTATAATTTAAATCACAAATATATATACTGGGAAATTATTTTTGTATTTAAAATTAAAACAATATATAAGACACCGCAACTGAAATCTAAATTGAAAGATGCATATACAAAACCGTAGCAAATCAAAATCTTGAATATAATAAAGAAATAGCAAAGCAAAGTATATATTTATATACATGTTCAACAAGAAAAAAAATCATTATTTAGTTTTAAACTAGTATTTTGATTTCATCATGTAAAGCATAAAAAAGTCCTTAAATCTTCTGAAATTTGATTAAACTACAATGAAACTGAGAAAACAAAATCATCTGTGCATCATTGCACTATTAGACATTTTCTGCGTTAGGGTACACGGATAAGAAAATAAAAAAAGTTTATACTTCGAAAATATATATTTAAAAGCACAAAAGTTCCACAGAGGCATACAAATAACAAATAATTCACATAAAAACCTCTACAGTAAGAATATTAATTTATTTGGTCAAAAAGTATTAAGTTAATATATTTTAAAGGAAAACATATGAATTTATGTTAGCTAAATTAATATTTAGTGTAAACATTTTAATCGATCAAGGAATCAGTTTTTGATATCAGATTCACCAATCTCAACAATGTTTATTCCCTCCTTTTTGAAAGACGTCTTTCAATACAGATATTTAATAATATCAACGCAACTTTATTTAACTATAAGATCACCGGAGGAAACTGTAACTGGAAGTACGAAAACATATTTCAAATAGACTATTCGCTATGCCTTCTGTGCTCTAGGGAGAAAGACCATTAACCATGGAAACTCTCTATTCGTAATCTCCTTTCATGTTCTCACAGAATATCTCGTATAGTGATCATAATCATCACCGACTTCCTGGAATAGCATCATCAAGCAAATACGTGTTAGGGAAAATGTGGTTCAATTTCAATACTGGTTATATTATTTTCAATGAAGGATGTCAAGATGATATACGTATGTTACACATGAAGAAGTTTGCTTTGACTCCTCGAAACAGATTCCTATAAATGTAGTTCTGAAAAGTATATATAGCAAGGTAGAAATTTTGAAATAAAACTCGAAAGAAAATTTTTGCACAATGATGCATTTTTACTAAGATTGTATACATCTATAGCACCTCGCCTTTTCTACTATTTATTTGAGCCGTCAAAGTTCAATGAAAGTTCATTCAAGAAATTTAAACTGGTTTTATTCGATATTCTGTTTGAATGATCCCAAAATAATTCCTACAATACGAATGTAGAGTGGAACCCTTCTTGCAACCTCAACCAAAGTTTATCAGAAAATTCCATTTATCGAAATAACTGTAAAGGTGGATAAAATCATGAACAAATATACCGGGTCCAATTCCAATGTCCTCAATCCAACGACCATTTAAGCTACTGAAACGATTGTCATACCCAAAAATGTTCCCCATTTTCAAACTTCTTGCATCATATAAACATGTCCAATATATCTACCTGAACTATATCTTTTATTTTCTACCAGTTATACTTTAATATATAGAAATAATAATTTACATTAAACATGGTTTATTCACAAGTCAAGGTTTTCAAAGTATATAACATCATAGAGAAGCCCAAAAGGTTAATTGAAGGGAAATACGCGTGAGAACTCGTTTCATATTATAATGATAATATTTAAGATATAATTTTTAACTCGTAGAGTCAGTAAGAAATTATAATATATCTGTAGTGTTATTAATCGATCATTTTAAAATATTTTCATTAGCGACTATTTTGATTATTTATTATTTGTTGATGTTTGCTTGATCTGAAACCAATAACAGAGTATTCTGTGCTACTTTAATAAGAAGTTATTTATGTTAACTTAGCAATTTTTATGTGATTATATTTATCTCTTAATATTTATTTCATACTAAATTGTTTTGATGTATGAGGTTTCAATCAAAAAATTGAAGTAAATAGTGATTTAATATTTTTTATAACATGGGGGCAAAACTTCTCTTAACTAACATCTGGGGTTTCATTTAAGTTTTCAAACAAATGAAATGTACTAGCTTCTTTCCAATCAATTGAAACACAATTATGCAAATTAGGTAAACTTTAGATGTGGTAATAGATATTATCAAGTCGTATAAGAAAAACAGATAATTGAATTTGAGGGAGAGGAAAATATTATGGCAACAGCTAGATTGCTAGTGTGAAGTCCTTGAATAGTGTGCGGGAGTTACTTGCGTGCTCATGTGATCAAAAGGGGCTAAGACTCGACACTGTCTGGTCAAAATTGCTCCATTATGGATTCGTTTTCATCGTATTCCGATAAGAGTTATCTTTGAAATTTTATAGAAGTTGCTAGTACTCACGGGGAGGAACAAAGAACTAGTAAAAAAAACATTGTTAAAGAAATAAAATTTTGATAAGTAATTTACGAGATTCCTGAACTGTTGGTTTGTTACTATTTTAATTACTTGATTATCGGTGCATGGAATCAAGTTGAACTTTACAGAGAGATTTGCTATTTGACAAATTTTTAAGTTGTCGAGCATTAGAGATAAGTCACAATTTTAAATCGAATTTATTGCATGTAGATATAGGTATATATTAAACTTCATACTTATTGTTCTTGTCTTTATAAATAGTCATAATGGCTTAAATTTGTAAGATAAATTATGCTTCAGTCATATGATAATGAAGATTTAAACTTTTCCCACCAAAATTTAACCCCCAAAAATTTATGAATTATAACTGTGAGAAACAAGTAAAAATATTTAAGAAATATTTGAATTTTCCTGTTGTAAGGTATTATTGCTAAATGACTTTTAGTTCAATACAAAATTATAAATATTTATATTACTATTTTCTCAGAGGTAAAAGTTATTATTTATTCAAAATAAAAAATGAGGTTAAATATTCTATAAATACCTAAAAATATACTACTAAATCATTTCCTTAAATCAATCAATGTTTAAAAGTTTCTCTTTCTAAATCTTATACAGCGAAATTTAGAAATTATGAAAACGTAATACTAATTTAAGACATAAAAATATAATTGAGTTTATTTAAAATTACCGTGTAATGGTATCTGTTATTTTTTAAAAATGAAATCCTTAAAAATTTCTGTTAAAAGGTTTCCTTCAATTTCAAAGTTAAGTATTAAAATTGTTGGTCTAAAACATTTACAATTTGAAGTGCTTAAATTATCATCTTAACAGTAACAGAGAGCTTCGAATGGGAAGAAAAATTCACTGCCCTGTTTTGTGACTATTTTCAGACCAAATGTCACAAATACGGGTAGTTTATTATAATATTAAGAATAAACAATATAATTGTCATATTATAATTAATATAATTGTTAGACAAATTTTAATTATAAAGTGTGTGTGTGATCAACACATAAGTGCAAAAAGAAACCCCAAGGAACCTTATGGGGGAAATCATACTTCTATATTCCTTTTTTCAGACTGAAATAAACCGATATTATTTGTTTAACACAAAAAGAGAATTTTCTATATGGTGCATACATTCTTTAGAACAAACATGTAACATTTAGTTTTTTATTGAAGAGAATTGAAAAATAAGATCTATTTTTACTTATTGACAGCTTATGGTCATTTGAATAAAATAATTACTAAGAACTTTGTATGAAATATAAACTTGCTTTTGTATATTTTGTATCTAAACGCAATACACTCTGTTAGCATACCAAATTACCAAGGGATCTAATTATTCATATTCTACATATACTTTGATAATTGTTACGCAACAAACAGTAGAATTATTAAACACACCAATATAATTAATAATAAGACCAGAATGTGGGTATTAGAAACTAGATGTTGGTGCTTAATAAGTTGTAGAATGTCATTATTAATTTTAAACAATGATCAGCAGGACCTGTATTTTAATCGGTTCGATATAATTATCTTAAAAGACGAAAAGAGATAGAAAAAAAATTATAATAGATTCTTCCATCTTCCTTTGTTTTAGAACTTTTTATATGTATTTTGTTAAGGCTTTTGGTAACTCGAAAATGAATTATCCTGCCATGTATTATCTTCTTTTTCCCATTATGTAAATACAATGGCGACGTATTTAGTACCATCTTATGGTATTTAACTTTTAAAGAGATAGCTGATCAGAAAATTTAGTTCAATTAATTCTTTCCATGCATAATGTATTGTGATAAATCAGAAATCTGATGCTGTTCATATTAGCTCATTTAATACATTTTATTGTTAACAAAGCTTCTTTGACGGAAAAATAAATGGAAATTGGAACAAATTTTTATCAAAAAACATAGATTCACTTAAGAAGTTAAATTTCCTTCAGGTTATGGAGCTATCCCTAAGAATTTCTAGTAGTTTTATTTTAATTTTTATGTTCTTAATACAATTTTTCCCCTAATAGTTCATTTAATGATTTTAAAATTAACATAGTATTTTTCTCAGTAAAAAACTAAAGTCAAATATTGTTTTAGGATATTTTCTAAAATAACTATCTTGTAGCAAAGTCTTATGAACATATCAAATTTGAATTTACTTAAAATGTATAAAAACGACTTGAAAATATTTACTCTAATCACCTAAAATTAAGTTAATAGGATTCACTGAATTTATATAACTTATAATTTCAGTCATTCTCCTTTAATATAATTGAAGTGTATGTACTATATTAAAATATTTAACTGTTATGTAAAAATATACTCTGGGTGAAATTCCTTTTACTTATGGGCAGTTTATTTATTTATCACCAATGTTTAGAGATAAGATTTGGGCATTTGCAAATAAATCAGCATTATAACTGTTATATAAATTAACGCATGATAAAATGAGTAATTTCTAAAGGATGTTCATAATAATGTAGAAAAATTTTATTAAGTTATTTTTTTATTCTCACATGTATTTATATTAAACTAGCTTAAAAATATGAAAAACATCAATTTAACAAAATAAATCTTAATTCTTATATTTATTTTATGTACATTTTTGAAAATACACACTCAAGGGCAAAATTAAGAGAATTTGTACACATCGTATTTCTGGAAAATTATCGACCATATTTTATTGAAATTTAGTATGAATATACATGTATACGCACATATATATATATATATATATATATATATATATATAAACAAACAAAAATGAAGTGTACCTTTCAATAGGCATCTTATGTAAGCATGATTATCAGTAAACTCATAGTGCAGGGCTGTATAAAATCCAATTTGTTATAACGAATTGAAAATGAATCTAATATGAGGTATGTTCCCATTTCCCTATTAGACGGGTCGTACAGCGGAACAGCATACTAGACATGATGCAGTTGAGGAATATCTGTGGCAATCGATCCAACACCTGCTGCAAGGCAATTCCTAATTTCGAGATGGTTCTTAGAGGGAGATGGAGAGTTGAATTTGCTCACCAAGAGGTTCCCAGACATTCTCAATAGGCGTAAGGTCAGGAGATCTGGCTGATCAATCCATGCGACGAATATCCTCACTTTCCAGGTATTCCTAGATCAGCTGAGCCTTATGAGAACGAGCATTGTCATCTATTAACAGGAACCCCAAAACAATAGCACAAAGTTGAACATAGGACTCTACACCTCATAGCAATCATAGAGCCTTTATCGAGCACATGTAGATGTGTGAGGTCATCTAACATAATTCTTGCCTAAGCCATTACACCTTCACCACAATAATGATCTTTTTTCTCTTAAGTGATTGATGGTATTGTATCTCAGAATCCTTCCAGTTACAGGTATGCCGAGAATCGATACCTAGGCTGACTCACCTATAAAACGTACAATGCTTCACTGAAGTTTGGTTTAAGGCGCATGTGTCTGCACTACGCTCTCTTTCTTGTGTGCTGTAGTGAAATTGACGTAAGAAACGAGTCTTCCGACAAACAACCCCCTCTCATGAAGCCTGTGGACAACTGCAGACTGTAAAACTCGTGTTCCTGTGGCAGCATAAAGCTGGTACGAGAATTGTGTAGCTGATTCTGTCTTGTGTCGGCGCGCTGAAAGTGCCAAATAATGATCTTCATTTAATGTTGTGGATCTTGATCTACATTGTCTATCTCTTTTTGATATGAATCTAGTATCACGAAACTGTTTCCCCAAATTGCAGACTACACTAGGTGTTACATTGAGTTCTGTAACCTTCTGGGCTTGCGATTGGTTTACTTCCAATCTACCCACAATTCTACATCTCACTCAATTATTCTTAAGTTCTTGGCTGTTCATTTTATATGATATCTGTTTATTTCACATGAATTTTCTTTAATTTTAGGACCGGAAATTATTTATTACAGGAAAATGTATCAGTAGTTTTTAATCTTCAGTTGATAAATTCCAGTAATTGAGCAAGATCCGTGTGTCACGTATATTCTTTCCATTTTTATATACATTGAAAATTTTTAATATTTATAGGAGCTTTAAATATTATTTCAACAGAAACGAAAACTGATTTATTGCAGAGGAGAAATGTTGAATATTACTTCCTAGATTTAAGTACTATTTAAAAAATTATTCAAAGAATTTTTTTCCCAGTTATTATTTTTAAGAAAAATCTTGTTTTCTTATACTCGGAAAGATTTCAGAAATATTTTGCTACACTTATTAAGCCAAAAAGTTGATTTTTTGCAATATATTTTGTTGATGACTGATATATCTGCTTTCGGTTTTTTTTCAAACTTCCAGTTTCTGATTAAAACCACAATAAATATTACTTTTGAAAGAGTCATAAAGGAGAAATAGTCGACAAAGCAATTCAATTGCTACAGAGTTTCGTAGTTAGATATATGGAGCAATAAAGAGTTAACTGCCTAAAAGAGACTAACAAGCCTAAAATAATGTCAATGGCCATGACAGTATACCATGACTTGTCACAATATATGGCCAACAAACTGTCGTTAAGCTTTCTAAGAACCGACAAAGTGTTTCATGCTTGCTTCAGAAAAGTTTTAAATAGATATAGTAGTGCATTTCACTGATTGGGGGCTCTTTGTATTTGGTTCGAAGTGATATGTTTTTGTTCCGGAAAAATATATGTGGTGTGTGATGATCTAATAGAGTGTGAGGGTAAGTGCATCAAATGTATTGGCTCATAATCTACACATATCATATAAAATCGTACATATACTCAATACACACTCAATACATACTCAATACTCACGCACGCATATATATATATATATATATATATATATATATATAATATAAAGAAGCAATTAAAATAATTAACTAACATTAATATACAACTAAGTATTACAAATGTAAGAAAAATTTCAGAAATTGCTAAAAAAGAAATAAGTATTTAGATTATAGAAAAAGTATAAAAAATCTGATAAAAAGTTTTTCTTAAATTTCCAAAATCCTGGAAAAAAGAAGAAAAAAATTACACAGCATAACACTTAAGAAACAGATCAGTATACGAGAAAGAATATTAAAGCAATAAATAATAGCATTAAAATCAACTAAAGCAGGAAAAACAAAGAAAGAAAGGAAAGAAAACCACAAGGAAAAGTTGTACTCAAATTGTGCCTTGTGAAAATAGAAAAAAAATCATCTAAGTAAAATATAAGCCCAATTAAAAAAGATTCCAAAAAAGTTCATGTGACTCCAAGCATGTATATATATATATATATATATATATATATGCATATAATACTCCAGGTTCCAAATGAGGAGAACTTCAAATCAACATGAAACAGTTTAATTACAGTGATAGCTTTGCAGACAAACTGATAATTAAATATAGTTGACAAAAGTCAATTTAGGTGATACTAAAGTCTATTTATAGAGACAGTTTTGATGTAAGTTGATAGTGCTCCTTTCACTGATGTATGAAAGTTCTATGATGGTAGATTCACTACCTTAATGAATCATGCCCAGTATCCATTAATGCTATATCCTGGCGTCCCCCCCCTCACGCTTACCTTTACCTCTCTCATAACGGGATATTGCTTCATTTTTCCCTGGCGATGAGTCGGATCCGATTCTAGAGCCGCATTCCATATATATATACTGAAAATCTATGAAAATAATTTAAAACACTTAAAGACAACTAGAAAATGTAACAATGAAAGAAAAATAAATGAAATATGGAACCCAGCAAGTCAAAAGCAATATCGGGCTGGGGACCGATTAAGCGGGGTTAAATATATATATATATATGTGTGTGTGTGTGTGTGTATAACAGTTTTGAAGCAGCATTGCTTTACTTCTTACAAAATAAAATGCATAATTTCAAAAGATTTCCAGAGAACTTACTGTTGAATCGTATAATTTCCCGATATTAAAGTAATAAATGATAACATTACCTAACGTAATAGTATCAAATAATAAATAATACTTACAATAACATATTTTTTTAAAATAATAAGTTGCTCTAAAATGCTTCAAATATAAGGATAGGTAGCTTAAAAAACTAAATACCTTTTCTCACAGAAAATTGTTTAACAATGATGACAATTTTACTGTACAATCTCTTCGATATTAATAAATGTTCAAAATCTAATAGGATCGTTCAATAAATCCTTAAGAATTCCAAGAGATGATGATCGTAGCATCAAAAATTGTTTGTTTTTTCTCATCACTCACGAAGCAGTTGTCTAAACCTCAGTTACTCGTATTTGTAATCAAGGCGCCATTCGCACCTCATAAATTCTTAGTGAAAATTTTTTCGACCGATGAGATCACTCTCGCCATCTTTAGAGTAGATTTTCTAGTAACATCTCATTATTTTGGTTATCGATTAGTTTCAGTGTATAGCAATGAATCCATTTTATCATCGACGGTATCGACTCGACGTGGCAGCAATCAATTTTTGATTTGGCAATAAATGACTACTAAGTCAAAACTAACTTATGAATCAATATCAAATTTGTTTCGGCTTCATTTAACAGATAGTAGCACCCAATGGTAAGAACAACTTACTTTAATGATACCATCTGTCTTCAAATTCAAGTACTTTTGAACCACCCTCGTAGCTATTTTACACCCACCCATACGCTTGCATCTCCATGCCTCTCTCTCTCTCTCTCTATATATATATATATATATATGTGTGTGCGTGTGTATAGAAAAATGTATTACGAAAATTTAAATACGTATTTAGGAAAAAGAGTAGAGAGAGGCTCGCCTTTAACGTAATGACGGAACGTTACAACGGATTCCGAAGCAAAATTATGTTATTATTTTTAAAGAATTACACCTTCCCATGTTCGGAAAGGTATAAAATCACCCTTAAGACCATTCTTTACTAATTATGTAATTAACCAGGTCCGATCTTGACTTTTCACGGATAATTCACTGCACTTGACTGCCTACTACACATATGGAACGAAGCCAATTTTCTTTTTCGAAAATTATTACGCTGAAAAGCATAGGAAGTTTTCGCACCGTCACCTGTATCATTAACTCAAGATAATGAAATAGCGCTAACGATCTAAGTCCCATTACCGTGGTGAGGTTTCTAGTGAAAAGTCTGGGTTTTATATTTGACAAGTAATCTATCATAGATTTGATACGCGTGTATCTAATGCGGTTACTAAATGACGAATGGGCAACTGACATCATTTATTACACAATCAAATATCTTTGGGAATGTAAATAGCTAGGGCTATTTCCTCATTCTTAAAACAACATCAACCACCATATAATCAATTTCAGGGAAAATCATTTTCAGTCGACTTAATTTCTCGCATTTATATTTGAGTGAAAACCGTGCATTTTCAAATTAAGTTGATCGACTGAAGATCAAAAATTAGATATAAGTTTTAGCATTGTAATATGAGAGAGTGTATATGAGTTTGACTAACTTTCTGATTTTTTATTTGTCTTTTGATTACTGTGAGAACGTTTGTATGTCAATTTTAAAAAAAATAATCGCAAGCCTGGTGGAATGAGAAGGAAATGAAGAAATCTAGGACGTGCACATAATGTAAGGGAAATGCTTACTGAGAATATGCTGTATATTTTACTCTCTTGAATTTTTGTTTCTTACAAATACTAGTTTAATTTCATTCTCTTAGTTGTTAATATAGATATAATTTCAAAGATGTTTTTTTGACAAATAATAACACAGAACAGACGATTTAGTGAAGTTTTGGAACAAATTTTAAGTGTCAACTATTCAAAACTTTTATACGAAATTTAGAAATAGATTTTATTAGTAAACAATTGTGTAAAATAAGCAGATAATTAAGAAAGAATGCGGTGAAGGAGGGAAAGATAGAGAGAGAGGGAGAAAATACTCAAAATTAAGTGCCTTATTTGAAAAGATGTAAACGTATATATATATATATATATATATATATAGTAAAAGAATTCTGCTTATGTTTTTCAGTTTTTAGCTTAAAATTGAGATCTAACTTTTAAATATAATAATTTTTATGTGTCTCCATCTTCCATTAAAATCAAAGAATATTTAATAAAATTTATTAAAGTGCATGTGTAATATATATTTGTAAGTCTTAAAAATATTTCTGACTAGAAATTTTCGTTTTGTCAACGAGGAAAAATATAAAAGAAATATACGTATTCGTTATTTCTTAACGTAAAAGGAAACAATGCTCTTTTTAAATTCCCGTAGGATATTAAATAAATATTCTTCAAATATACAAGTACTACAAATTTAAAAATGCAAAATACATTTTATAAGCAATAAAGAAATAAGTTGGACCAACTTAGTTGGAATTGTGTTCTGGCAAACAAAGGAAATGCAAATACTTTCAAATATAAAGAAAATCCCCTGGATGATACACAAAAATAACATTTCGAAAACATTATTATTTGAATAAATTAACTGGATTATTTACTTAACCGTAATTATTTATTTTAATATTATGCTTAAGTAGTGATATGTTTTAACAGAACCATTAATTTTTACACCTTTTTTTCTTAAATGTAAAAACAATGTCATCATTTGAAGATGAAATCCTACAATATTTCCCTATCAATACTTATAATCATAATAAACCATACAGTTGTTTCTGGCTATAATACAGATTAAGAGTTTTAGAAATGCTATACCGTAGTTAAAACATTCCTTATAATTCAATATTCGAGAACATAAGTTGATTTTCTTTTTTTCACTTCTAAGCATCTGCTTAAAACATTTAAAATTGAAACATTTAAAAATGAAACATTTTTTTTGTTCGAAAATGTATTTTTTTTCCTTATTCCCTTCTCTCTCTCTCTCTCTCTCTCTCTCTCTCTTATCATTACCTTATTATACAGCCTCAATATAGTCGATGTCAAAATTTGAGCTAAAAGTTTATTACCATAGCCTAACATTGCTTCTTTTTAATCTGTTGATTTTACCCGAATATTTACAAAGCTTCTGATAAGCACTCAGTTCTGCTATAATCTCTTCCCTTTAATTTACATTTCTGCTAGGTAATGTTTCTGTCGTGTTATTCAAACAGAGGAGCTCTTTTAATGATACGTACACTTGAGAACTGATTATTGAGCTTCTGTATAGATACTTAAGGAAATTTTGATAATCGGATTAAATATGCCGAATCCTTAAATGGAGAATTAAAAACAGGTAAAGGAAAACTTAGATAGCCAATGCTGTTGGAAAATGTTTCGAAAAATATTCTGTTATCTAGGGCGTGGGTTTCTACATAACTGATTTGGATATTTGGTTGTTTAAATGCGATAAAGAAAACATTTGTACACAAGGACTTTTTATTTTCGAAAACAACCTAATAATATTTAAATGCTTTAAAATCGAAGCTTTTAATTTAGTTACCATAACTCATACTTTTCTCGTCAAATAATTATTAATTAATAATGTACTTGATAATTGAAGATTATTTTATAAATTTCTTAATTAATTAAGCAGGTACTTAATGTATATAAGGATTGAATAAAATCTCATTTTAGATCGGATGTAATGCCGTAAATGTAAAATGATATTGAAAAATCGAGTAGAAACTTATAAATTAAATTAACGCAAAGCAAATTCTAAAATTATGCAAATTTACCCTTGATATGAAACGATTCGATCCACACAGACAAACTATTATTAACCATTTAATTTGATATATATTTTTGGAGCCTACAAGTAATTTAACATTATTACCTATTTGTTGCAGAACAATAAAACGTAAGTAATTTTTCTTAAGAAAAATAAATGAAAAGAATCAAATAAAACATTTATTCGTAGATTAGAATTCTGCAAAAAAGGAATGAATTCCAATGAAAAAGTATTCAAGCCTTAGAAAACCATTCATCATTTGATATAGACAAAAGCTCGAAGGTCAAAAGAATCGATACTCTTAACACAACTGAAAACAATTCATATATACTAATATTTTAATTTGAATCATAATTATTTCGTAACAGAAATATTGTAACATTTTGTAAGCGTTTACGGTTCTCACACCCTTTTCCTTTTAACTAACTTTTGGGACTCCTTTACTGCATTGATTGAAATGAGAACCTCGTCTTTTGAAGAAATGTGACTTTTGAAAATTAGTTTTGCTGTACAGAAGTGTAATAAATTTTATATAGATTTAGAGGTAATAGAGATCTTTAAGACATATTATAGAAGATAGAAGATTGAAAGATATTGACAAGAACACTATTTTGATGTGAGGAAATGGGAATGAGTTCTGAGATTGCATACCTGACTCAGATCCTGTTACTAGAAATTTATTGGACTCATATTCAATTAAATCAAGCCTAGTGTTTGTATTCATTAAGACAAGTAAAATTCTATATTATAATATATGATTAAAGACGAGATTAAGTTAACACTCCCCATTAGCAATTCATTTTGATTTAGCTTATTATAAGTTTGAATAAAGTGTTTAAAGAAGTTTTTGACTGATCTGTATTTCATCACGATATCTCTTATTAAGAACGAATCTAAATCGTTTCAAATTTATTAATTTTATATTCTTGTACAATTCTGATTGATGAATCATATCATCATGTAAAAAATAATATTAAATTGAGCTATAATAAAAATTATAAATACAATCAAACAATTCTCATGTCAAAATATGTCAGAAATCGAACTTTATTATAAATCCGAGAAAAATCATGAACCGAGAAATGTAAGCTAAAACATTTTCTATCAACTCCTGCTATTATCCTAAAATATCTTTATTTCATATATATTAATTTGGTATTAGTAAATGCACTGAAAATAAATCATTAGAAAAATGTGTTTGACCTGTCATTGAAATATATTAAAAGAGAGTAATATTATCTAATAGAATTTTATATGCTATCTATCGAAATTGAAATTTAAAGTGCAGCTCCTTTATTAAATAAGAGAAATTTTGATAATTTTTTAGGATTTTTTCCTGATTTCAGTTTTAGTTAACTTCTAAGCTTTTCCTATAACATTTTGATTGAAGGAAAGTTAATTAAGCATTCTTCACTTCGCGTGATTTTTCTCCTCCTTTCGTGATACTAAGTTCTTTGAGCTATTCCGAAATGTGCGTAGCTTAACACTCAATCAAAGGCTAAAGCCCGAATTTCTCTCCAGCAAATTACATTCAAAACGAAATTCTCACATTGATAAGACTTCAACTTTATTAACACTCTCATTCAAATGACATATTGTCTCACTTCGATTTATGGTTGAAAGGAAAAGTAATAATTGGTTTTCGAATCATCGTAGAGAAGGATGTCTAATGAAAGGAAAGAAATTAATTAATTCCTTCTGTCTTTTAATCTTTTTGAGAATTAAACTGTTAATATGAATATTAAAGAACAACTTCTCAAAATATGATTATAACATATAGAAGAAATAAATACAAAATACGAAGTGTAATGAATAAAAAATATTTTTAAAACTCAATTATTTTGAAACATGAGTTATTTTTTGAAAGCAAACACAAAGTACAAATGATAAATTAACGGTGAATTAATATTGAGATTTATTACCTTACATTAATCATTATTCAAAGTAGAGTTCCTTTAGTCTAGAGAATTCTTAATTTGTTAAATTAAAATATCTCAGTAAAAGAGAGTTCATTATTTTACCTTGTGAAAAGATGCCCAAGCACACTTGTTATCTCAAGTATTTGTATTCTTACCTCTCTTGAAACTAATCTTCTTAACACCTTAAGGTTTTTAAAACAATCCCTTTAAAATGTAGCATTTTTGTAGAAATAACAACTTTTATAAAAATGCTAATTGGCTTACGGAATGCATTATCGTTACAAATACCTAAGTTAGATAATTATTTTTAGGTTCCAGTTTTTTGGAATTATATTTTCCTTTTGTTGGATGGGAAAATGGTGTATATTAGTTAATACATAAATAATGATCGGATACGGTATACGATAATATCTTCCTCTAAATGAAAGCTTCTGTATATGTGTATTAAACTAGATTTACTTCAATAATTGCAATTAATCAAAAATAAGAAGTCTTAAGCTAGCCTTTAAATTTTTTTTATACTATCAAAATTCAATTAAAACTATAGATTGTTCAGATAAAATTTTCTCCGAGGTAGGAGAATGGTCAGGGTCACGAGTTTGTGATCAACGTTGTTTCCGTTGAGTTGTGGGTTAAAGCTTTGATTCTAGTGAAGGCTTTTCGAGGTTGATACATGTGAAATCTTTTGAGGCTCCAAGTCCTCCTATCAGTGTTGTAGGAGTTTGGAGATTGAAGTTCCAGCTCAAATGTCCTCCTCGTTATTTGGTTGAAAATCATTAGGTCCATTGGCAACAGCAACAATGTTGCTTTTAAGGGGACATCAACAATCAATTCAGTTTTGTGCATTAAGTTTTTTCTACTTTAAAAGCGGATATTAAGTCACTGCTTGTAAGCATTTTTTAATTAAAAGTAAACAAAAAAAATATTTTTATACCTTCCTAATAGAAAATATAAAAATCAACTTTTTCAAATTCGTAAAATATTAGAAATTATACAAATAACTTAGGAATTATTAAAATCATTTTATATATATATATATAATGAATAATTGTCCAAAAACTTCAAATGCGCCAGCAACAATATGCATCCAGTTTATAATTATTTTTATGAATTAGATAATATTACTTTGATTATTTTCAGCTTTCTTTGGTCATGAAACTTTCATTTTTTTTTTCAGAAAAGAGTAATTATAATTAAGATTATAAAGAAAATAAGTCTAAATCCATATTTGAAAATGTGTACTTATATTGCAGTGTATTTCATTACAGTGTACTTATCAAAACATTTGAAAATTAAATTCGTTAAAAATAAATGATTGACTTGTACCAATTGTCTACGTAAAACAGAATTGTAAAAAAAAAAAAAAAGAAAGTAGGTGTGGGAAATGTTTATGAATTCACATATACTTCAAATTGCAAATTATGTGTCTTTTTTTGTAAGACTTCTTTTTACACACAGCTCACCACTCATATAACTGCTTGTTAGAAATTGAATAGAATGACAAAAATGGAAAAACTTATAGGTTTGAAATTCGCATTTCATACATTCAAATATAATTTTATGAACAAACACTGTCAGTTTTATAACGTAGTTTTCATTTTTCGAAACGGATTTAGGGGAATAAAGTCTTTCAGATTTATGATATGTTTTATGAAGATAACTCGCGAAAAGAATTTTGTTGAGTGAATTGCATGATGGTAGTGATGCGAACCTTCCATTGTTAGAAAATATTAGCTAAATGACTGCTACTAAGAAGTACACTACTGGAAAAATGTATATATATATATATATATATATATATATATATATATATATATATATATGCTAGTATATAAATTTTTTTAACATTATGATAGAACATTTTAACATTACAAATTGTTATTGTAATGTGTATCATAAACATTAAAAGCACATAAATAAATTATAATATTTATTACTGAACTTTATATTCTCGAAACCTTTCATATTATTGATAAGTTCTAGTAGACATGCATTCATAGAAAACTTTTTAAGAGTATTAATTACAGATATGTTTTAATGAAGTGCAAAGCGCAAGTATCAGTAATTTGTAATAAGATTAATTTATCTGTGGTTTACGAAGTGTTGTGGATGTTTTTTGTTAAAATATGAGTTACTTTTCACTCAGAGTAAAATATTATTGCAAAACTAATTGAGCTCATATTAAACAATCTTAAGTTTTATCTCAGAAATTTTTTGAAGTCTTAGAAAAGAGGAGACCGAATAAATTATTGAGCTATATGTGAATAAAATAATATATATCTGGTTAAAACAAAAGCAAGTGATTACGTCATCCCATGTGCTAAACTGTTTAGATACTAAAAACAACACTTTAATTGTTGATAACACTGTTTAGCAAATAGTTAACTTTATTTCATTTTTTAAACATACAAATTGTAGAAATTCTGTTGAGAATATATTAAACATTATACTGAATATATGTAGTAAATCTTTTTTTCTGTTTATTATATATACATCATTAAATGATAGGCAATTTATTTTTATAAAATTTTAATTTTTTCCCTCATTTTTATTGCATAATTTTAATGAGCACTTGGTTTGAAGTATATTAACCTGATTCAAAATAAGTGAATCAAAAGTATTTTTATAAAAATAGCTACAAATCTATGAAACTATGAATTAAATCCTGGATTATTTTCAAATCGTAAATGTATTAGTGACAGAATAATTAGTTTAAATTTTATTGAAAAATACTGACTAATTCATTTGGAATTAAATTGAAAATCAGTAATATTATTGAAATTTCAAAATTTACACCACAGTTCTTTTATAAACATTTTTTATGGCAAAATGTTTGTAAAAGAACTGGAGCTTAAAATGTATAAATATACTTCTAACATCATAACTATGAATACATATAATAGTGAATAAATATAAGATGTGAATTCTTATATTTTTCTTTTTCCATTAGTATTTTTATACTTTAGACAATAGTCAATTATTAGAGATGAAAAGTTTGCATAAAATAAAATTATATTTTATCTTTCATCAGCGATATTAATTAAAATTATTTAAAATCTTTTACAGGAGTATTCAAATGTTTACCTAAGCATTCAGTTATGAACAATTCTTGTTAAAAATCAGCATCCAATGCGGAACATATTTTTAAAATAACTCTTGTTTATGAGTTTAATATTTATGCTCGAGCGTAAATAGTCTTTTTTAATGTTTGTATTAGAGTTTACTAAACTTTAAGAGCTGAAATAATAATAAAAAAACGTCTTTGAATATATTGACTATCGTATATAACTCAATTAAGAATTTAAAGTGCAACAAATCTTAGTAAATAAAGCCTTCTCCCACCCCTTACAACTTACCAGCTACTCAGTATGTTTGGAACTTAGTTAAAAAGAAAATAAATTGTTGCTTAGCACTTTTGCTAGAGGACTTTTTTTTAAATAAAATCTTAAAAAGTTCCGTGAACAAATTTAGTTTTAAATGAGATTTACTTTCATTCTAGCCTATTTATTTTGATAAAGACGGTATGTGCACTTAAAAAAAGGATTGTACTGTAGTCTTATTTTAAGGTAGCACTTGAAGCATTTCGTGGACAGTTGATTAATTTTCGTCATGTATTTGAGAGAGATAGTAGTTTTTTTTTTTTTTATCTTTTTCTTAACTGGCTGTATTTACTTAAGAATATAACAAAACAGATCACGAAAATAACATGAAGATTGTTATTTAATGCTTTCGACTTTTTCTCGAGATGAATAGTTAATCAGTTTTGCTTTGGGTTGCTCCCATCTTTTCCTTTCAGGCGGAACAATTATCGGAGGTTTGTTGTAGACATAGAACCGTAATCTTAACAACCTTTAGCAAAATGTTACAACTAATAAATACGGAAATAAATTATGTTAACTGAAAATTATAAGCCTTTTAATTTATTTTGAATTTAAGAAACAATTTGTTTCTTAAAAATTATAAATATTTAACGTTATGCACATCTTCGTTTTTAAGACTAATATAACTTGAGGCTGAACAGATTACTTACTGTAGTTGTATAGATATTTAAATGCGTATTGTGGTGCATATTTTTGGAACATATGAAGTTTCAGAGTGTCTTCAAAAAAAAAATAATACACTACTAAATTTTTTATTCAAAAAATTAAAATTAAAACAAATTTATCATTTTAGTTTATAATTTGAAGTAAAATTCGTAATTATAGACAATTTTAACTTCTAATCTTGTGTAATTGAGAGTTTCTTTGTTTTTTATTTATAATATTTTGTTAATAATTATAAAATTACAGGCATTATATAAAGTATGGAGCCATATATTAGCATAACCAAGGGAAATCAATGTTATAAAAATGTAAAGGCCTGAAATTTGAATACAAACCTATTTAAATAGATGATATTGAAAATTATGTTTGTTAAAAATATTTCATTAAATCAAAATGAAACTAAAATTAAAAAAAAACGAGCAAAATATTTTATACTAAAATAATAACTAATGCAGAATCCAGAAGAAAATTTTACATTTTATAGATTAGTATACATTACTTTTAAAAAAGAAATTTAATAAATAAATGAGTTCCGTGTAGTAATTTATAAATTAACTTCTTTGACTTCTTTTTTTTGTTCTTACATGTGTATGTATGTGTAATTAAACTGTGTTCTTAAATCTTTACAAATATATTTGTATGCTATACATATATATATATGCATGTTTTTTTTATGTATCAGTTCCTTGATTCAAACCTTCACGTTGGTAGAAAATTGGGAGGTAAGTTTCAAAAAGCGAATAATATTGTTACATTCAGTGTAATATACACAGGTTAGCAAAAATTACTAATATGTATGTATTTAGAATTGAAAAATAGAAATAATTTGAAAACGCATATTTCTAAATATGAATAACATAGTCGAAGTCCATGGAAGAAATAATACAATTGGAGTGGGACGCAAAAATTTTTAAATAGGAGTTTCCTAATTGATTGAAAATGAAACACTTTTTAGTTTAAAAATGTATTCTCAAAATCCTTTTTCTTTATACATATACATCGCGAATATACATTTCTTTATATATTACAAAAAAATTTTAATTAGTGTTCAGTGATAATTCAATCTATAGATATATACAACATTTAAAAATTCAAATTGAAATTATTAATAAAACTACTAACTAACATCTATTCATGGTTACTTGATAACAAGCCTGCACGTTTATTACGAAATGGATCAAAAACGCTATCATCAATTGATGTGTCAGATATGTGTATTACAACTGTCACCTTTGATTCAAATAAAGAATTTCATTCGTTACTAACGGCTTCTGTTGGGTTTCTTGTTGTTACGTCTGTTATCAGCGACTGCTTTTTTTAGTTTCTTAAGTTACTTATGAAATTCTTGAAATCCTGAAAACAAAACTTAAGATTATGTTGAAATTTTAATTCACGCTCTATGTCAGGATCACTTGAGTAAGAAAATGTTACATGTAAGAAATGTCATAAATTCGATCAAGTCGTCCTCATCCAAAGAGATTTCTAGCATCAATTCTTCGATGTCAGCCGTTTTCATGTTGTTAAAACTTTCGACACCAGTTGCATTTGGTAGATTTATGATTTCAGAACACACACATGATTTTTGTACTAAGAAACTTCCACTTTTGACACTTGCTGGCAATTTTTTTCCCAACAAGCATTTAAGCTCAAATTGGCGCAATTGTTTGATAAGAAAAGAAGCATTTGCGATACAATCCATTATTGTAAACTTTCTCCATGCTTTCACAACACTGTTAAATTTCTTTCTTCTACTGAGTTTAAAATATTAAAGCATTTGCTTTATGTAGTACATTTTAAATGCTGCTATAATACCCTGATCAAATAATTTAATCAATGAGGTGGTATTAGGTCACTTGAACATTTAAAATCTGGGGAGAACTTGTTAACAAAAAAAAAATCCATGCAAAAAAAAAAGTGTATTGATTAACCGTGTTATTTCAAAATCGTGTATGAAAGGACCATGTAAAAAAGTATTGGGATATATATATATATATATGTGTGTGTGTGTATGAGAGAGAGAGAGATAGTTATCGAGTATGTACACTACTTTAAACAAAAATTATTCAACGTATATTACGACAATATACTCTTTCAATAAAATATTTTCATACAGTATTTCATCTTTTGGAATAAAAATGAAGTGTAATATTTCCCCCTAAACCCAATACATTTGATAATACTTTGCACCAGTAGTTTATAATGTAATTCAGTATACTTAAGTTTTTCACGCTGTTTTTATAAACAATCCTTATACGTTAAAACTTTAAGAAAATGAAAAAAGAGATTTTCATGCGGCCCGAGCCAATTTGTGTTAAATCAAAAAGAAAATTTCAAAGCACCTGTTTTGTAAATATTGTTTTTCCCCCGTGTTGACATTAGACATTTCTTGAGCTTCGATAAAAGGGAAAGAAAAATCGAAATTGTTTACTATTAAAATATTATTTTCCTTAAGAGAGCTTATGTTACTTAATTTTATTAAGATATTACCTATTGAACGGAAGAACAAAATTAATATTGCAGTTTTTCTTTCTCCTCATCGCAGGAAGTTTGCGAACCATTTTTCGCTCTTGATGATGATTTTCCTCTTTTCGTCGAGATTATAAAATAATCCCAAACATAGTAATTGAAAGGAATATTGCTATGCAGTAATTTCCTAGCATGTTTGCACATGAAATAAGTAAAGTTATATTCTTGTAGCAAATTGAATTGATCTTAAATATGATACATTTTATACTTGTAACTATTAATAAAAGGTCGCCATTTATTAACTTTTATATGAAAAATCTGGCAATAAAAATCAAATTTAAAGGTTTGATATTATTTTGTGTGCTTATTAAATTAAAAATACAAGATTCATACTATTTTAATTGAAAAGGTATTTTAAAGTAAAGGGGTAACTCTCGTTCTTCATTATTTAATTCAACAGCCATTGTTATTTTCAATTAACCAGTTAATTAATACCAGACTCCAATTGAAGATACATAAATACAAGATAAAATACTTTACTTATCAATTTAAGGGTATATAAGGTCACTCTCTCTCGAATTTTACTTAATGCGTCAATTCTAAATTAGTATCAACTAATAAATTCTTAGCTTTCTAATTCACACTCGTTTTGATGAAATCACTTTACATAATAGCCGATTCTTATCTCAGAACTTTAATTAAAATTCGCTTCAATTCGCAATACTAATTAATATGCTTCAATCCAAGGTATAAATATCTATCAACAAGTTTTTATCCTATATCTCCATTTTTTCAAAGCGATATTCTTTGATATATTATTATCTATATATATATATATATATATATATATATATAATTCAGTTCAGTTCACTTCTTTCTTCATCTAATTATCTAATCATGTTTCATTTTGGTTGGGATGAAATTGTAATTTTATGCAATTCAAATTATTATTCAAGAAATTCCCCGACGTTAATGAAGAGAAATTCACAAATAACTCAACGTCACAAAGACAGTAATAACTATATGAAGTTAAGTATTTTATTAATTTTAATACAAATGAATTTTTAAAATCTTTTATGATTAAATAACATTTAATCCAAATATTTACAAATTTTTTATTTTACTCATTTGTAATGAGTAAAATAATCGTATAAGAATCCTTCTCTTCCTCTTCTATCTTATAAGAATTTACACTTAAATATGAAGAAAACAACTTTAATTTAATATCAAATGGAATGCTAATGAATAATTGTCTATTACATGAAAGATAATTTGCTATTTTAGAAAAAAACAATAATAATATTTCACACAGAATGCATGTAAAAAGTTGTGTCATGGAATCAAAAGGACTGCTAATAGAAAACAATTGCAGTTATTGGTATTATCACGTGAATTATCAGTGCAAAACATTTAATTTAAAATGAATTAGTAAAAATTATTTTAAGTATCTCTATATTTTTCTTTAAAATTTACAGGAATTGGGAAAAAAAAGATATTAAACTAAAATTTGAGTATCTAAAATTATATTTTTCAATACAGAAATCTCAAAAAATTATTTTAATGAATATCACGAACAATTTAATGTACATGTATTACATACTAAGAAACAATGTTCTGTATTAAATCGCTAATACATATATGTAGAGTGTACAAATTAGCACCTACAAATTTATTATTATGCATGTTTAATAAATTTTTCATTTTTAATAAGGCATTCTATTTCAAAATAATTTAAAAGGAGAAGATCATATGCATATAAAGTAGAATAATTCATTACGTAAACAAAGAGGGAATCATAGTTCCAGGCAAAATCAGTCAGGTAATGGTGTTAACAAAATGAGTTAATAAATTTGTACATAAAGTAGCTTAAAGCGATTCCAGTGTTAGGTTTAATAAGAATATAGATTCTTATTTAGAACACAGGTTGTTTGTTTATTCAAGTACTAATTAAATAAGTAAATAAAGATTCAGGAATTATAATCTTGTGTTCCTTCTATTATTGCAACTCCTTTAGAAATGGCGAAAATCAAGTATCCAATGTATGAGTTGTAGTTTTTTGTTAGTATTCCACAGACTCTTGTAAGACCAGTGTATTTAATTTAAATCCTTTTCATAAAAATACCAGATTGAAATGATAGAGGGAGAGAGAGAGAGAGAGAATGATTATGTGGAAAAATCTTATAGCAATGTTCCCAGAAAACGTAATTTTCAACAAATATTCAAATCCTGGTTTTATTATGTTTGCTTATAATCTAATTATAGATGCTCATCTATTTGTTATTTTGTATTCTGAGCAATCATAGGAATGGTTTGATGAATTCTTACAAGCTTATTGTTCACCATGTTTTTATAAAGTATTCGAACGATTCAAGTGGTATTTAAATTTGCATTCGTGATATAGAGATAAAATATTCGGTAAAGTCACCTTATCTGTATTTGATGTTGCTTACGAGCAACGATTTGTATTTTTTGTTGTTCCTCATAAATACTACCCATCGTCTTTGGGTATAGCCGGGCACCCTGACCCTGGGGATTATATCAGGGGACCTCAGGTACTTGACTTCTTCAGGTAAGTACGGGCATCATGACCCCGAGGCACCTTAGTGATCTTTTTCTTTCCCATGGGGTTTACTGTCTTTGGTAAACACGGGTGACGCACTCCCGGAATACCCTAGCGATCCTTCTCTATTTTCGACCCTCCTTCTTTTCAATCACTTTTATCTTTTTTTCAACTTCACGTCCAGACCACAGTTTAATCTTGTTTGGCGCAGCATTGCCATATCTGGCTCTTGCGCCAATAAACTTTACATTCACTCACTCACTCCTCATAAATATTTTCTTTACAATTAAATGAAAAAGCTCAAAAGATGATAAATACTGCGGAACTTTAAGCAAATAGTTCCATATAAATTATTTCATATGACACAAACAATTGACTTCAATTAAAAAATGCTTACTTTTCAATTACTTGAAGGCAAAGGAGTAATTTATTATGTATTCAGTGTGATCAGGAACAGACGATTCCAGAATTTTCAAAAACATAATATTCCTTGAATTTTTTGATTGACAATTACTTTTTTTACACATATTCTAACTGTTATGCATATGAAATATAAGAAAAGAAATTTTTCGGAACTGTGAGTTGAAGAATGCGTTCTATCCATTTTATTTTATGCTCCGAGGAAGATACTTGAGCTCTACATCCCTTTCAACTTCATCCAAAATATGACATGTATATATATATATATATATATTTCAAGTGAATATCATATATGTCATGTGAATATCATATATATCATGTGAATATCATATATATCATGTGAATATCATATATATCATGTGAATATCATATATATCATGTGAATATCATATATATCATGTGAATATCATATATATATCATCCTCAAATTTCATGTGTAACGTTAATTTTTTTTAATAAAAAATATGAATTAACTGTGTTAATGCAGTTAATAAAATAAGGACCAAATGAATTATTTATCATTATGTTTGTGATTTAGAAATTTTCTGCCTCAGTAGAGACATAAATTGGGTATATTAATTCCAGAGATCACTTTTAGCAGAATTGCTTTATATGAATGTATTTCAATTAACCTTTAGTCCATTGAAAAGCCTTCAGAACTCTCGAATCTAGATATTACCCTACAGACGGTGTTAAGTTGCATAAATTATTCTCTTTTAATTTAAAATTAATAAAGGATTCATCTCATAGAATGTGCTTCTATATATAAGTCATAAAGGTTCCATCTCTTCATCTAGAGTTTAAGTCACTGTATATTAACATATTACACACACAAGACCTGCAATGAAAGTCAAACAATTAGTCTCAATATCTCAGAACATAATTGGTAGTGATTTAAACTTATTTGTATGAGAATGCAATTCAAATATTATTTTATATTAGTACAATAGTTATACATTGAGGTTGCTCATTCTTTTTTTTTTTTTTTTTTGCATTAACTTTGCTCAATAGACACACAGTTGGACTTTCGGCGATGCATATCTCAGTTTGGATTGCAATCATGAGACGATGACGACACCTAAGCTGGCTTTTTAACTTTCACAGGCTTTAATGTATAATTGGTTAAAGTTACAATCTTCGTGGCTTTTGATGTTAAGAGTTGAATCACAAACAGTGATTTCACCGAAGACTCATACTGCTCAGTCATGGAGGCTGATACGCGTAAAATTGAAACAAAGTTTTGTTTATGAATTGTGATTTGGTGTGCAAGTAGAACTGATGACTTTGCTGCTAAGATTCCATTTTCGTTGTTTGATATTGGATCAAAATTACAAGCCTCACTGCCGATTATCTACGCATTATTCTAGATCAAGGCTCATTCAAATTAACAAATTTCTAATTTTTACATTTCATACAGAACGTAAAGCTCATACAAATAAATGTTAAATAACAGCTATTCTTATTATTCTATACAATGGTCTTTAGTTGAATCCAGCCCAGGGTATGTTGCGGCTTATTACAAACTGTACTCCAGATGAATAAGTTCACTCTGCGGCCGATTCAATGCGTAGTTGCATGTTGATTAAAGACTCAAAGTGAATATTTCAAACAACCATTAAACCCCTTCCTTCCACCGGAATTTATCAAAACTGCAAACACCAAGCTGACTTGATCAACGATTTAAGAATGCAACAATTCGAAAATAAATAATACAAAAAGTGAAATTAAAGGTAACAAACGATCCGCAGATACGAAATTAGCTTTTACTTCTACAGATACATGGGCATTTATTGTTTTACACTCTGATAGCTCCTTACACAGAACGACGTAATATGTGTAAAAATGCTCAATTCTTGAAACACCTCTGATTAGCAGCTGAAAAATAATTTGTATAAAATAGCGAATTACTGCTGCGTTGAAATGAACTCTCAGTAGAGCGGCTACAATGTAGCTGTTCACTCGTACTAGGTTTTTATTTTGTCAACTGGGATATCACGACTCGTTTATTCAATTAGAAAAATATGCTTATTTTAGTGACGACGCTTATTAATTTTAAAAATGATATGAAGAAGATAATAAGTTTTTCACTGCTTATCTGGAAGTATTCAAAAAGGAATCTAAGCAGAATTAAAATATTTATTTAATAAACTATTAAAAATAGTTTGGATTGATACATATTTAATACAGACTACTAAATAATAAATGTTTTACTTCCTTAACGAGCTGTTTTGTATTAAGATGAAGTAGGGAAGAGTGTTATGCCAAGTAATAAGATAAGTAATAGTATTATTTCTTTGAAACTTATTCCGTCAGTAATATATTCCATACAAGCCCTATTCATTTTGTCACTTCTTATAATGGCTTAGCTTTGCTGTTGTTTTTTCCGATACTTTAATACTTAAATTTGCATTTTCTTTTAAATCAGAAAACATAATGCCGTATCAGAACAAAATCCAAAATTAATAAGGTATTGGAATGAAAGCCAAAATTAATAGAGTGCTAGGATATATTTCAAGAATAAAATGATAATGTGGTATATGTTAAGTAATTAATAAGATATAGAAACATGTGTATTCAAAACTAATAGAATTTCGTAACTTATTATTAGAACTTATTATGAACTAATAGACAGGAACCTATTATTTAATAGTAAAAATATGGCATACCTCTAGTAGAAATACAGTGAAGCTATTCTTGTTGCAACCCATATGTTTATCAGTTTGTTAAATTTGTTTTGATAGTTTATTGGAATTCAACTTTTCTCCAGTTGAGATAAAGTATTTTTCTAAGGAAGTATATTTCTAAGCGTTTTTCCTGACTGTGGTTTTTATTTCATTACGTGCTCAACTTCTAATGGAACAGAAAAAGCTATTTCAAAAAGGTAATTATATGTTGGACAGGAAAAAAGAATACCGCTATTTCAAAGTTTGTCATTTAAAATTCGATTGGTTAATTTATTTAATGACTTTATGACTCATATTATTAATTGTATTATTAATAAATTAGTAGTTGTGTGTCAAATATTATGAAAAAATATTCCAATCGTAATAAATAAGAAAAATAGAGAATGTAATATTTTAATAGGTAATATTTCCTTAATATTAGTCTTAATTTTTTAACAGAAATCAAGCAATTATTATTATAAAGTTCTTTTCGAATAGAAATGTTTTTACTCACATACAAGAAATACAGGATTAAATTATAATAGATTCAACATGAGAGGTAAAGTGTTCTTATAAATAATTTGACATTGAGAAGAAGAGAAAGTTAAATTTGATTTCTTATTTAAGCAATAAAATATAAGATAAACAATATTATAATTTATGAAATAAACTTTCTCAATAGTATTTCTAAATTAAACGACAAATAATATAATATTTTAATAACAAATAATTGAAGTTGAAGGTATATAGTTCTTTTTAACACATAAATTTCAAATAAAGTTAATATAAAAAAATTAATTCTCCTTTCTATTATTTTAACAGATTACATATGAAATATTGAAAGCAATATTTTTTTCCTTGAAAGAATTTTGAGCCGAGAATGACAAAGAAAAAGTAGAAAATGAAACTCCTGCAATTTTAAAACAGCCATTCATATGAATTGATTTCTTAACTGTAAGGAAGTTTAGAAGTGGAATTCTGAGTAACAGATGCTTTTCATGTTTGTCTCGCATTTTTATTGCAGTAGTAATGCTAAGAATAACGTCCTTTTGTTTTAAATGCACTGAAGTAATTTTTTTTGTTTCTTCGAGATAATGTGTCTGAATATAAACCAGAATTTGCATGAAAAATCATGTTAAAAGAAACATAAAATGCTGTATCAACGAATTTTAATATGAAAAAATATATAACCTGAAAGGAAGAACTTTTGCCTTAACTTATTTTAAAAGCAATAATACACAAAAATATATCTTCAGTTATATATATATATATGTGTGTGTGTGTATGTGTGTGTATGTGTGTGTGTGTATGTGTGTGTGTGTATGGGTGTGTGTGTACATACACTCATGTCCATAACTTAAGGATAATGACAATTCGGGCAAATAAATGTTAAAAAACAAAACAAACTTGACTTACTCGCAAAGCTTATTTAGTAAACGAAAGGTAAAGAACAAAAAAAGATAGCATATGTGTGATACCATTCATAAAAACTTCGATTTCTGCTCCCTTAAGCAATTACAAAAAATATCTTCATTACAAAAACTTACCACATGGTTGGTATGGTGGTTAATACCATGTATGTCTCCCAGATGATGAAATACAGCATGTACAACGCCTAGGCATGCTGAGTATCAAATTATTGATTTAATCTTGGGGAAGATTACTCCACTCAGCAAGCAATGCTTTCCGAAATTCTGTTACAAATGTAGGAGGTGGTTGACAGGCTGCAACTCGTTGGCCAAGCATATCCACCCATGCAGTCAAGTCAGGTGAGAATGTTGGCCATTCCATACGAGTGATAAAGAGATACGGAGATCAGAGGTATTAGAGTGATAAAAAAAATTATCCAGTATAACTTAGAATTAGTGTCCAGTATAATTAGTGTGAAAATCCTCCAGTATAATTAGTGTGAAAGTTTGGACTTAAATAAACAATAAGTAATTTATTCACAACATGTTTATAAGTGTATTTTCCAAATTCTGATCCATTACTTTTATTCTTTTTAAAGATAAGTAACATCATTAATTATTATCTTTGGTTGAGGTGGCGATTTAGTAAACACACAACGATTGTATAACGATTAAAATTTTTTTATCATTCTAAGAGTAAAAATTTTTTTTATTTAAATTTACTTGACTAAACATTTCTTGATTGTGACGTCTGGATGGCTCACATCCTCAATAACGATATATATATATATATATATATATATATATTCACCTAATTATTAGTGATGGTTAGATATGATTTTCAACATGTATAAAATGATAAAACATATGTAATAAATATAAAATGAAATTTTGTAAGTATTAAAACAATTTTCAAATACTACAAACTAATAATAACATGTAGTAAAATTAAATCAAAGTTACTTACCATTAAATTTTTATTTATATTACCTGTAATTATATATATTTAAAAGTAGACAAAGTTATAATATAAAAAAGTTATTAAATTACTGAAAGTATAGTATTACATATTATTCGATTATTAAACATATAAATAATTAAGAATTAAAATATAAAACCACTAATTTGAAAACTACGACGGGCTACAATATATCAAAGACCAACCGAGAGCTATATTGATTTTTTCAAGAGAAAATAATTCAGAAATTAAATTCAAAAAGTATATAAATATCTGATTTTGTAACTCTAATTGATATCTTAATTTACCCTATATTTTAACTCCCATAGTATTGCCTGAATCGCTATATTTCGTGAACCTATTTTTTTTAACCTTTTAATTTATGAGATAAGTGATTTCCGAAAATATTTAGATCGGCATTACTCACACTCTGAACTATTAAAATTTTTCCCTACTAGCCAGTCAGATTCCTTGAAAAATACCTAATGATTCCTATATCTGTTGGCATGTGATCTGTATAGTCATTAATTTAACTTCCCTGGAGAACTAACACGGAACATCTTCTGCCACTTCTCATCTAATTACCGACCGCTACTAATCCTAATGTTTCTCATTCTCTCTCGTTCCTAACTAAATTTTATGTAATATTATAATATAAAAGCATTCATCATTCAATTATTTAAAGTTTCCTCATTGTGCCACGACTTAAGTTCAATATATATATTCATAGACACATTTTTATAACAAGAAATACAATCACATAGACATTACACATTAAATAGAAGGATAAAACGTACCTTAAAATCAAAAAAACAATATATTGGATGGTCAGCAAGGATTGATATATATATATATATATATATAACTCTAATATTTATTTGAAAATAAATAACTGAACATGATCTTAATATTAATTTGATATATAGCTTATTCCCGTAAATTTCAGTATAAGGTATATATATATTGGCTAAAATATCGATTCTATCCTTATGGGGAAAAAAATGGAAATGACATTGACTCATTTCTCTTAATAAAGAACAATAGAATACGTTTGATTGATCTTCCTGGAAGATTTACAGACATGATAAATTCTTATAAAATCTTTACAATAGAAGAAAGAATTCATATCTTATCAGAATTCAAACAGTGCTTTAAGCGAAGCAGACAACACTCTAGACACCCAGGTATGGAAATATTAGAAAGAAAATAAAGCATGCGTTCGTGAAAAATGATAAATTTTCTATATGTTTAAATTTTTCTAGTGAACTTAATTTTTTGGAATTGTTTTAAACAGACGTTTAACATGCCTTTCTGAATTTTTTTCCTAAATATTAGTCTTCTCCATCATTGGTTTTTAAAGTAACAAAAATTTTAAGCATTGTCATTCCAAAATAAAGGAAAAATTAAATTGGTTCAAACATACTTCGTAAAAATAAAGAGACGATAAGAACAAAACTTTTACTTAAAATGAAAAAAAGTAAAATTATTTAAGAAATTGCAATTACTTTTTATAAAACCGAGTTTCCTTTTCTAAGTTACTCAGCTGGCATCTTAAGAACTATTTATAAAATTTAAGTTACGAAGCATCCGTCCAAGAAATTCATACTTTCAGCAAATTATCTCCCCCATTTCATTTCAAAAAAATATCATCTCAACGCATGTTCTTTCTTCAAATATAACAATAAATACGGAAACTTAACTGCGTATTTTTCCGGGTGCATTCAGTAATATGCAAATCGAGTGAAACACAGTCGAATATGTGGTGGTAAAAAATGACAGCTTCATTTTAGTCTTGGAGCTTGGGACTCTCTTTTCCATAATAATTCTCTCCGGGGTACGACATCTGTTTTATTCCTTCTGAAGGAAATGGATCCCACTCAAGAAATGCCGAAAGAAGAGCCAGATGGCGACCTACATTCCTTGTTCATCTGCCAATCACAAAACCATTTCTGGAACCACAGAAAAATCCCCACTCTGAATTGAAATATCGAAGCTTCTAACGACATTCCTGACGCATCGGGGATCGTCTTCTCTATTTCGCCGACAAATGTATAGCATTCATTTGTGGTACACACACATACACTTGCTCTTCTGTTGCTGTCGGTTCCAGAATTTCAGACACTTCTATACTGTTTTAGAATTTTAAATTGAAACCTGTCCGATGAAAGAAGTGTGTTCGAGAAAAATCCATAAAAGAAGAAAAATCTTTTTTTCACATACTTATACAGGAGTTAAAGTCATCTAATCTTTGTCAGTTGACGAACGATTGTCCGCAATTTTTTCAACGTGATTGAAAATTTACAACTAATCGTCTTTTTCGTGTGTCCTAATTTATTGAAGTGATATAATTTTAAAACTGTTCCATAATTCAATTAATTAATTAAAAGTATCTGATCTCTTTGATGGCTTTAATCATTCTCTTTGAAACTGAAATTTGAAATCAATATTGAAGTCGATTTTTCAATATATTTGTGCACTTTTCGATTTTTCTCTAATTAATGAAACTCATAATGATATTAATACTCCTCATATAATTACAATAAAATACTGATTGTGTGTTAAAATAAATAATTAATCAAATTTCAGACTTTTGAATTAAATGATAGCATAATTTGACGTATTAATAAAATTTTATAATTAATTTCTGGAGGTACAATAGAGCGATTACAACACTAAAACTAAAAATAATTTTAATGGCATTAAATAATTCATTTACGAGGGTACCCGTTTTAAGATATTAACGGTAAATTGCTTGTTACTTGTTATCAAATATCCGTTGCTTATAATTGCTAAACAGTAACAATTATAAACAGTAACCATAAAATATTACTTCTCTAAATCAAAGGTAGGTATTTTGTGGAAGTTAGAGAGGATTTGCCAGCTCAGGTGTCATCCTCGTCACTTGACAGAAGTTCAAAATTACGAGGTCTGTCGCCAATAGCCCTCGTGTTCCTTCTAGTGCGACGTTAGTAAAACCAAACCTCTAAATCAAAGAAATCAGCTGACAAAAATATCCATCAATTTTTACCTTCGGTGCAATAAATTAATCGAATTTAATTAGTTGAAATAGTTTCCCACAAATAAAATTTTTTCTCATTATAAAATATTTGTGTTATACTACCATTTACACACACACACATAGCACTTAGTTTATTTTAATTTGATTATTTTATTCATTTCTACATATTAAGAAAAGACAAATACTAAAGATAATAAGACGCGTTCAACTTAGTTATTTTTATTTTTATTTGTGCTGATTACATTTTACATTGATAAATATTGCAAATCAACTTCAAAACATGTGAATCTATATTAAATAGTAGGTATTTTGGGAGTTAATTTTTAATAGTTTTTTGAAAAACATAGTTCTTAAGTGCAATAAATGGTACTTTGTTTGAAAATAAAATTCTCTTGCATTTATTTTAAAGATTTTAACAGATTATTATAAAAATGTGCATAGAAATTACATTACCTTTAAGTTTTATAAAATGGCTCTATTTAACGAATTTTTAGAATTTTAAATATTTAATATCTTATTATCTTTAAAGATGGTATTTATACAGTGAAGTACATTTAAATAAAAACGCACGCACGCACACACACACACACACACACACACACACACACACACACACACACACATATATATATATATAAGGGGCTCGAGATTTTATGTAAGAAGTTTATAAGTAAGAGACTCAATTTTTTTTATTGCGTGATATAATTAATATCACACAATAAAATATTAGGAGTCTGCTACATTTCTTATTACAGAATGCTGACTTTAATACCTCCCTCGGTCGTCAAAAGAACATAGCTTATATTACAAAACTAAATAAATGTAAAACTGATCCCATTACAATGATGAGGTAACGTATTACAATGTCAGAGACTGTCTAGAAAATTAATTAACCGCTTGACAAAAATTGTCTATAAACTATTTATCATGATATCTGCATTATTTTTAAAGACGTTTTAGGGAAAAAGAGTAAATTGTACACCGATAATAGTGTGAAATACACGTATTTTATTTACTTATAAAGTTAATTAAATGAAAATAAGTGCCCGAAAAGAGAATTTTATAAGATAAGTGAATTCTTTAGAGATTCTCATTTGTGTAAGGAAGAGATTAGAACTTTTCGTAAGTGCAAGATTATATATACAGAAAATTATCTTAAAAATTTAGTTTTCACTTAAGTGCAGTAGTTATTTCATAAGAAATACTTTTATATCATGACAAATTATAACAGAGAGATTTCTTTATTTTTCAGTATAACTTTGAATTAATACTGATTTGTAATTGGAATTTATGAAAAAAATTAAGGGAAAAATGTATAAATGTTATAAGTTTCGATGGTTTTCCTTTTAAAATAACTTATAGTAAATTACTTGTTATTTCCTTTTATGAGTTTCTGTATAGTTTTGTAACGGGTTTTCACGTGCTTTTCTTTTTAACTAACCATTTCGTTTACTTTATTACGTTATTTGAATTGAGAGCCTCGCCTCGTAAAATGCTGTGATTTGTGAAAGTTAGCATTACTATATAAGAATTGTAGATAATAGGAAATAATCAGGTAGATATATTGAAGTTATTAAAATGATAAGAGGAGATGGAGGAAGCAATAAAATTGTGAACATATGATTTAGGGGTAAGCAAAAGTGAAGTGATATTATAAGAGAGAATAATTGACTCGGATAATGTTTAAAGATGTATTTTGGGATCAGATCTAGTTTTGCTGTGAATAAGATAAACAGGATTCTCAACTATAATCTTTGGTTAAGGATGATATTTTGATTAAACATGATTCTCTAATATAATTTTATCTTTTATCATTCTGAAGATTAGAATGAATTTAGATATATTTTCTTGATTAATTATATCTTGACTGATTATTTATCCTGCCTCATTGGCTCATAACGTTAATAACAAAGTGGGGGCCTTGCAGAGTATTGGCATATATCTTTTCATGTTTAATTTATTATAGCAGTTTCATAGCAGCATGAAATCAATAATTTATATAAACTTTACGCTTTAGTTGCAGTGAATTTAAAACGTTTTTATCAAAAGAAATAGAATCTATTTTTTAGAATTTTGTAACAGAGTTTTTAATTAAAGCGCCTCACCAGCTGTAAAACTTGTTAAAATGGTAATTAAATATAAAATTTGTTCGAAATCACACAGCAGGAAGAATAAAAAGAAATAACTGTACGACATTTATTCTCTTAAATTATAATTATAATTATTAAATGAAGAAAAAGAATTATTACAAATATTGCAAATGCGACTTTAAATAAAAGAAAAGAAAAGAAATTTGAAATAGAAATGTAAAAATGAAATAAAAATATTTGTTAAAACAAAATTGAAAAAAATTCTTATGCGGGGATGAAAAAACAAATATTAAAAATTACATTTGATTAATAACACAAGAACTGCATTAGCGTATGACGCTGCTATGTAAATGTATGATGCTTTTTAAGGAACTCACATGGGAAAATTTTTATTTATTTTTATTTTTATATTCTAAAAATATAGTTGGACTTATTTTTTGTATGTCTTGTGAAACACAATAACATGCTTTAAAACATTCACATTGTTTTATAGATTCGGTTTTAAGAAATATTCGATTTATTTTAAAATAAATATTAGTATTTTTTTGAGCATTATAAATGTAAAAATAAATTCTCCATGAAAAGAATTATTGTTTCCTCAGTAAATGTCATATTTTATTCATTCTTTTTATTTCGATTAATAGAACCAAATAAAAAGATTTCGCTTAGATACAACAATAAGAACTTTATAATTCATGAGATCAGTTACTTCTTTTAAATCTTTAGTATATACTCTTCATCCTAAATAACAGTTACTATATTTAAATTACAAAATTCACAATTTATCTTAATTTACTTCATATTAAAAGTCATAAATGAGAGGCAGTTAAGTTTCGGTTTTGAAAATTGTGTGATTGGTTTTAACAGATAACTATCGGAAAGAATCTTGTTTAGCTTTGTAATAAAACAAAGCAGTATATCAAAAATATTTTTTTCTAAAAAAGATGATGTATTTTATTAAAAATTCATTTTACAAAATAATCAAAGTTAATAAACAAATATTAAAAGCCAGAAGTTGTAGTAAATTAACTACTGCAATTAACCCAAGTGTTATTACAGAGAAATAAGATAAACTGAAGAATGTAACTTGCATTCTTCCAGCAATTACTTTTAAATTCTTATTCACAAGAAGACAGATCCTGAACAATTAGATAAATTTCTTGATATAGTGTGTTTGTAATTAATCTTAGTTATCAAAGGAAAGAATGTATCATGAGAAATGGATGAAGCACTATCTACAATTAATCAAACGGCAGGATGGTTTTCTAAAAAAAGAAAAACATGGCGATACCATTAAAAATACAGAACAAAAGAAAATGGCACAAAATAAACCTCTGGCATGTTTTTAAGAATCCCAAGGGACTGCAATTTTATTCACAATTTTACTTAGCTTAATCACAATTTTATTAATGTATGGTTGTAAAAATAAGAAAATTGGTGTTATTTTGATGTTTATAAAATTATTTTTTGACTTGTTTCGCTCATTCTAAAGAATTGAGAGAATAGAAATGCATACCTTCAAAAACTTTTAAATTCATCAAAATAATAACAAAACTATAAGATTTTATAATTACTATCTACTTTTTTCATGATGAACTATTTCAGTGTAATTTAAATAGTTATGAATCGCATAATTCTTTTGCATGAGACAAAAGATAACATGATATGCAATCTAATAAATATTTTGGTCTCAAACTTGTTTCTTTAGAATAAATATTATTTTAAAGAACATTAAGTTAAAATATATATGAAACGATTAATAATATGTAAGAAGGAATAAAATGATGAAGTTTCATTTTTTTAAAAATAACATTACACTAGAATTACTCAAATATCAACGTATTATAATAAAAATTGAGGAAAGATGCATTTAGGTGCAGAAATACTCTCTCTCTCTTATTCAGAAGACTTATTTCAAAACTTTATATTTTATAGCAAAACTAAACATAATTTTAAGCTTCATTATTATTTTTATTGCTCCAATTTTAAGACTGCAAATAACTCATAAATTACTAAAAACAAAACAAAAATAAACATAAGTGTAATATTTAGTAAATTTTAATTTACATTTTGAACTGTTTCTGTTAGAAGACTATAACAAAAGTTTTATTGCAAATTGTTTCTAAGCATATAATAATGACACGTCTAATTATATATATATATATATATAATTAGACGTGTCA